>CM053791.1:170398247-170975747 GCA_028749045.1 Cupressus sempervirens | reverse complement strand
AAACTAGCCTAGTAAAAATTAGTGGGAGATAAAAAAGTTTGTAATTAACATCAAAGCCTGCTGGGCAAACAAAAGTTATAAACCTTGTCAATTTGCTCCTTCACATCCTCATATTTCTTGATCAGATGAGTGATAGATTCCTCCATCTTAGTAATATTTGGATTACCCTAAGATTTTTTTATAGTAAAATTTTTACCCATAGTGCTTTCCTCCTTTTGAATATTACCTCCACCATATTCTCATCTTTCTTTTTATCTCCCCCACAAGATTTACTACTTGGGCATGAATTTCCATATTAATGACTCTAATATGGGAAGTAATTGTTCTCTACCCATCCACATCACCCTCTTTCCTAGACCCTAGGGTATTAGCCTCAATTTTAAGAGTATCAGACACACAAGAAGGCATAGAGCTATCCTAATCACTGCCATGTCCTCCTCATTCTTCCCTTTACTATGTATCTCTTCCTTGTCCTATTCACCATAATTTATTCTAGTGGTTGTCCATTTTGTTCTAGCGTCACCTTTATTTCTTGAGTTATTAATGGACTCAAAATTTCTAGGTTTCTCCTTACAAAGAGAGGCCAAGGACTTCTTCTATCTTAGTCTCCTACTCAACTTTTTTGTTCCCTTTAGAGCATTAGTTCCAATGCTTTAAATATTGAACACCTCAATTTTTTTCATTTAGATCTTTGTAGCAGTAGAAAAAGGCTCATTATAAATCTAGGTTTTAGCAGAAGAGAATGATGCTTGGGAAACCTTGGTGATTTTGACAAGGGAAGGGGTTGGAATCATAAATCATGGGTAAAGGCCATTTTAGAGCTTAAATAGGTGAAACATAAAGGCTTGGTGAAAATAAGCATAGGTTTTACCCTCTTATACATTCTTGTGTATATTACATACACAATCTTCCATAGAATGCAATAACACATAATGAAATGAGATACATTCCTTATTCCTAAAGAGGTTAATGATGACTAAATTGTAACAATAACACACCTTAACTTTTTCCTCCATATTAATTTACCTCATGATGATATAGTATGTTGGAAATAGAGATGGAGTAACTAAGAGGGGAGGGGTGAATTAGTTACCACAAAAATAAATCCATAGATCCTTAGATGTCTTAAAATATAGCTACTGCCAATCTCACAAATAAATTTGAAACTTGCTAGATATTTTGATAACTTATTTATCATTTAAAGTGATAATATACATGCATAAAGAAATAACATGAGCACAAGAGACACCAGATTTAATGTGGAAACCCAATTTGGGAAAAACCACCAATTAACTAGTTACCAATTTTCACTCTTCTAAAGTGAGCCCTATTAGGAGCCAACCCTGTTAAAGGTTACAAAACATACTGTTAGGTCTGACCCTATTAGAGGATTTGATCACCTTGTTAGAAGTGGCCTTGTCAGAGGTCTTTAAAACAATTCAACTGAATTGTCACCTTGTTAGAAGATTTACAAAATGGCTATCAAACCAACTCTATTAAGAGATTTTGAATCACTATTAAAATGATTAGAAAGCAACAATGAAGTGATCTGAAATATAAGCAACTTATATTTTGCTGAATACAGATCTCTATTCTACTTCATTAAATCCTCACTGATCAAATGCAACTTTGCAGCTTCATAGGGATATCAAATTCTTCCTCAACATTCCCTCATGTATTTTCTTATTCATACATTCGCACTTTTATGCATCCACACACTTACACATTATGAATTCACAACTTGACCTTTCATATATACCTTACAGATTGTCAAGTCAGCTCAATTACAAGTTTACAACAACTGAAAAACATAAATCAGTCAGTTGCACAAAACAAATTCTTTAGAACCATAAAATTCTTTGCTGCCCAACCAGCTCGGTGACCACTGCTCTAAAATGGTTTCCCCGTATTAACCAAGTGAAGCTCGGTAAACACTACAAACCTTGCAACTTCCTTCGAAGACCAAGTTAACTTGGTAAATACTAACCTTCCTTTGTTTACCGAGTGAGCTCGAGAAAAGCTAACTTTCCTTTTCTTACCGAGTGAGCTCGATAAAAGCTAACTTTTCTTCGCTTACCAAGTGGGCTCGGTAAAAGCTAACTTTTCTTCACTTACTAAGTGAGCTCGGTAAAAGCTAACTTTTCTGAGTAATGTTCAGGAATGCTCGATAGTCACTTATAAATTGCTTTGCTGATCATCTAAGCTTGGTAAACTCTACCTGATGACTGATATGACATTTTTGTAACATCAAAGACAATACACAATTAATAATTGTATCCAACAATCTCCCTCTTTTGCATTGATGGCAACACAACATGTCATAGTAGAAATGAAATTTGTAAACAAGTCTTTCACTTATATGGCAATACAACATGTCAATATAACAATTCTCCCTCTAAGATAGAAAACTCTCCATCTTGCAGTAATCTCCCTCTATGAAGGAATTACATAGAAAACTCTTTATATTTTGAACAAATTTCAGAGAGATATGACAGTAAAACTCTCCCTCTTTGACAACACATGCCAAAGACAACTCAAACTCAAATGAATTTCAGTGTACCTTTAGTACTGATTCATATGCAATGTTTCCTGGTTATGTTGCATCAACTGATAGATCTTCAATTTGGTATGAGTTGATGCATCACTAGAACTTTATTTTAGTGAACTTAGGATAGGGGAGTGACCCCTAACTTACCTCTTAGATACAAGAATGCATTCTTAGGTAATGGTTTTTTGAATATGTCATAAATTTGGTCCTTTGTATGAACATATTCCAATCTAATCGCCTTATCTTGCACCAATTCTCTGACAAAATGATATATTATTGCAATGTGCTTGGTTTTGGAATGCATCACTAGATTCTTAGATATGTTGATTGCACTTGTATTATCACAAAACATAACAACTGGTTCTTTGATTTCCATCTTCATGCCTTCCAACAATTGTTTAAACCAAACAATGTTAGAACAGTTTACTACTGCAGCAATATACTCTACCTCTGCTGTTGATTGAGATGTACAATTCTACTTTTTGCTTGTCCAAGAAACCAATCTTTTTCCAAGAGAGAATGCACCTCCACTTGTACTTTTTTTGTCATCAAGGTTTTTTGCCCAATTAGCATCAGTAAACACTTTCAAATCCAAGTTTCCTCCAAACTTATACCATAAATCATACTCTTCAGTTCCTTTCAGATATCTCATTATACTTTTGATTGCCATCATGTGGTTTTCTCTTGGTTTTTTTGAAAATCTTGCTACAATACCAACCGCAAGAGCAATATCTGGCCTTGAATGAACTACATACTACAACTTTCCAATCATAGATCTATACAATGTTTGATCTACTTCTTTTGATTCATCTTCCTTGGTAAGTTTTAATCTGGTACACATAGGAGTCCCAACTGGTTTACAATCTTCCATTCCAAACTTTTTCAATAGCTCCTTGATGTACTTTGATTGAGTGATGTAGATACCATTTTTATTCTGTTGAATTTGAAGACCAACAAAGAATTTGATCTCACCAAACATAGACATTTCAAATTCCTTGTTCATTTTTTCTAAGAATTCTTCGCACAGATCATCATTCCCTGTGAAAATAGTATCATCTACAAATATTTCTGCCAAGACAATCTTATTATCTAGTCCTTCCTTAATATACAAGCTACTGTTATCATTAGTTCTTTGAAAACCAATCTCAATAAGATAGTTATGCAATCTTTCATACCATGCCCTAGGGGCTTGTTTCAGACCGTACAATGCCTTGTGTAATTTGTAGGCCATGTTCTTCTTATTTGGATCAACAAAACCTTTAGGTTGTTCAATGTAGACTTCTTCATCTAGTATACCATTGAGGAATGTTGATTTGACATCCATCTGATAAACTTTGAATCCCTTGTGAGTAGCATATGCTAGTAAGGTTCTGACTCCTTCCAATCTTGCAACAGGAGCAAAAGTTTCTCCATAGTCTATTCCTTCTTCTTCAGCATATCCTTTGCATACTAGTCTAACTTTGTTTCTTGATACCTTACCATCTTCATCCAACTTGTTTCTGAATACCCACTTAGTTCCAATCACATTTTTGTCTTTAGGTCTGGGTACAAGAGTCCATGTCTTATTTTTCTCTATTTGCTTTATTTCTTCATTCATAGCTTCAATCCAACTATCATTTTCCAATGCATCTTTGATATTTCTAGGTTCAAAATTAGTAGGTAAACAAGTACCTTTCAGCTTATTTCTTGTCATGGTTCCTTCATATTTATCTCCAATGATCTGATCTTCTGAATGATGTCTCCTGACATACTTAGCTAAATAGGTTCCTTGCCTTTTGAATGGATTTCATTGTTATCCTTTTGCATTTCAACTTCAGGCTCTGTCTGTTCTAGCTCAGTAGATATTTGCTCAGTAGACACTTACTCGGTAGACACTAAATTTAACTCAGTTTGTTGTGGCTCAGTTTGAACTTCCTATAACTTGGTTATAGATGACTCAGGAGTAGAAGTTTCCTTATTCTCTGATGTAACTGGTACTATATCAGATTCAATGAAGACAAAACTTTTATAATCTTTTGGTTCCCTTTTACTTTCTTCTTCAGTCCTTTCTGCAAACTCGTCAACTTTCACATGTACACTTTCTATGACTTTGTGAGTAGACAAATTCAAACATCTATATGCTTTGCTTTTGCATGAGTATCCAAAGAATATACCTTCATCACCTTTTACATCAAATTTTCCTTTTCTAGATTCTTTCAAAATGTAACATTTACTTCCAAATACTTTAAGGTGACTTACATTTGGTTTATAGCCATACCATAACTCATAGGGGGTTTTGAATGAGTCTTTCTTCAGCTGTACTTGATTTAAGGTATAGACTGCACTGCTGATTGCTTCCTTCTAGTATTTGATAGCAATGCTCTTTTCAATCATTAAATTTCTTGCACAATCCATGATGGATCTGTTTCTTCTTTTAGCTATTCCATTTTGATGGGGTGTTCCAGGGGCTGATATCTATCTTTTGATTCCTCTTTCAATGCAAAAGTTATTGAATTCATGTGAAATGAATTCTCCACCTCTGTCTGACCTCAAGCATTTTAATCTTTTCCCTGTTTCCTTTTCTACTCTGGCCAAATACCATTTGAACTTTTGAAATGCTTTTGATTTATTTCTTAGATACATGACTGTCATCATTCTTGAGTAATCATCAACAAAAGGAATGAAGAACTTTTCTCTAGTATAGCTTTCAATTCCAATGGGTCCACATAAATCAGTATGCACAATTTCTAATATATCTTCAAACTAATAGTCTTTACTTTTAAAACTAGTCTTTCTCATCTTTCCAATCTGACAATTTTTGCATAGACGGACCTCAGGTTTCTTTATGTTGGGAATGCCTTTTACTTTTCTGAATTTTCTTATCTTTACCAGATTATCAAAGTTTACATGACACAACCTTTTATGCCATAACCAACTTTCTTCAACTTGAGCAATGAAACATGAACATTCACCTAGTTCAAGATAGAACAAGTTACCTTTAGTTTGAGTACCTGATCCAATCAGCTTTCCTTTCCCATCCAGCAGTCTTGTTTTACCATGCATGAATTCTACTTTGATTCCATTATTGAGTAGCTGTGCCACACTTAACAAATTATGCTTTAGTCCTTATACCCAATAGGCATTATCACATATAAGTTCTTTGGTTAGAGGGATTCTTCCTCTTCCTTTTATACAACAAGGTTCATTGTTACCAAATCTTACACTACTACCATCATAGTTTTCAAAGTATTCAAACTTAGTTTTGTCATCAGTCATGTGATGGGAACAAGCACTATCTATGATCCATGTATCATTTTTGCTCATATGAGAAATGAGTGCCATTTCTTCATCATTATCAGATTCATCTTTCACAACAATATAGACAATCTCAACTTCTTCTTCATCATTAGAATCATTAGAATCTTTACCCATAAAACATGTTTTCTTACCTTTGTCCTTGAATGATTTGAAATCTTTCTTGCCATTTCATTTTTGTTCTTTCTTTTCATCTTTATTCTGCTTGTTTGGACATCTAGCAACAATATGACCAACTTCTTCACATGAAAAACAAATTAGGGGTACTTTACCTTTGTATTTTCCTCCACCTCTAGAATATTTCCTTGCTAGAAGGGCTTCAATTACTTCAAGATCACTATCTAAACTTTGGTTTGATTAATCTTCACTTTCTGACTGAGATTTCTTTTTGCCTTTCTCCTTGAGTGAAAGTTTGGCTTCAAATGCCGATTCAATGTTCTTGGAAGCTGGAACATAGTTATCAAAGTTGTCCAGTTTTGAGAATTGTACTTATAATCGTCTCTTCATTGATATCTCCTCCAGAAGCTTTGATTGCACTGACACATGCTTTAACTCTTTCAACATATTTTTCAATTTTTTCATCCTCTCTCATCCTCATTTGATCAAATTGTCCTCTTAGACTTTTTGCTTTGGCTCTTCTAACATTATCATCTCCTCCAGAGATCTCTTTCAGCTTTTTCCACATTTCAAAGGCAGATTTGCAGTCCTTGATATCATCAAATTCTTCATAACTTAGAGAAAATGCTATATCTATCATCATAATATTGTGAGTCTTCTTTTTAGCAATATCATTAATAGATATTGTACCAGCTGGTTTTGCATATTTTTCATCAAGGTACTTTAGTCCTATATCACCAATGGATGCTAGGTGAAGTCTCATCAGTCCTTGCCATGCTGAGAAGTTATTTCTATTAAGTCTTGGGATTTCCCTTTTGTAAGACATCCTGATCTTTGGCTTAGATCCTTGAAATCTTATCCTACAAGCACCAAAAGCTCTGATACCAATTGTTGGAAATAGAGATGGAGTAACTGAGAGGGGAGGGGTGAATCAGTTACCACAAAAATAAATCCACAAATCCTTAGATGTCTTAAAATATAGCTGCTGACAATCTCACAAATAAATTTGAAACTTGGTAGATGTTCTGATAACTTATTTAGTATTTAAAGTGATAACATGCATGCATAAAAAAATAACATGAACACAAGAGACACCAAATTTAATGTAGAAACCCAATTTGGGAAAAACCACCAAGTAACTAGTTACCAATTTTCACTCTTATGAAGTGAGCCCTGTTAGGATCCAACCCTATTAAAGGTTACAAAACACACTGTTAGGTGTGACCCTATTAGAGGATTTTATCACCTTGTTAGAAGTGCCCTTGTTAGAGGTCTTTAAAACAATTCAACTGAATTGTCACCTTGTTAGAGGATTTACAAAATGGTTGTCAAACCAACTCTGTTAAGAGATTTTAAATCACTGTTACAATGATTAGAAAGCAACAATGAAGTGATCTAAATTATATGCAACTTATATTTTGTTGAGTACAGATCTCTATTCTGCTTCATTAAATCCTCACTGATGGAATGCAACTTTACAACTTCATAGGGATGTCAAATTCTTCCTCAACATTCGCTCATGTATTTTCTTATTCATAGATTCACACTTTTATGCATCCACACACTTACACATTATGAATTCACAACTTGACCTTTCATATATACCTTACAGATTGTCAAGTCGGTTCAATTACAAGTTTACAACAACTAAAAAACATAAATCAGTTAGCTGCACAAAACAATTAAACTTAATTCTTTAGAACCATAAAATTCTTTGCTGGCCAACCCAGGTCGATGACCACTACTCCAAAATGGTTTCCCCATGTTAACCAAGTGAAGCTCGGTAAACACTGCAAACCTTGCAACTTCCTTCAGAGATCGAGTTAACTCGATAAATACTAACCTTCCTTTGTTTACCAAGTGAGCTCGGTAAAAGCTAACTTTCCTTTTCTTACCGAGTGATCTCAGTAAAAGCTAACTTTTCTTCGCATACCAAGTGAGCTCGGTAAAAGCTAAATTTTCTTCGCTTATCGAGTGAGCTCGATAAAAGCTAACTTTTTTTAGTAACATTTAGAAATGCTCCGTAGTCACTTATAAATTGCTTTGCTGACCATCTAAGTTCAGTATACTCTGCCTGATGACTGATATGACATTTGTATAACATCAAAGACAATACACAATTAATAATTGTATCCAACAATAGTATACCATGTGCAAGGTTTAAGTAAACTTCCATGACCTGATCCACAACAAAAACATACTGGCTTCTTGTTGGTTGAGAAAAAATCTCACGAATTGGTCTCATTTGTAGCATGTGGTTGATTTCTCTAATTATACCTTCCCTAACCAGGCTAGTGGCATTAGCATTTAGTTCCTTGATTACCTCAAATGACACTTCATTAATATTTACCAATTGATTATTCCAAGAATAGAAAAACTACCAAGTAACCTTCTCATCATGCCCTTCAATGTTGCCCATAAATAGGATTAGCCAAGATTCCTTCAAATACCTCTATCCAACCTTGTCCTTCGTAACAACCTCTTCAATTCTTGGTGGCTCAATCCAATCAATGGAATTCTCCATCGCTTCTTCTTCCCCAAGATCAAATATCAAATCATCCACACCCTCCTCCATTTCCATATCTATACTAGACCCATAAACTTCACCAAAATTTGTAGAAAAAATAGTGAAATTTTTTTCACCTAACATCATAACTTAGAAATATGATGGACTCTTATTGTTTGATAACATTTGAGTTCACCATATATGAAATTGACATAAATATGATTCTAATCATGCGATTTTATCTCTTGTTCATAGCCTTTTCATAAAATTATCCATCCATATTTGGAAAGTCTCATCCTTTATGATTACAAAATAGTGTTCCATATCTTGTATTGGGTTATAAACCTAAGCTTAACATATAAATTCATAATTAATGACTTTAACAAAAAATTTACTCTTGAATTTAATATTTCCAAATCCTCTACCAAGTATAATGCAATAATGATAGCAAAAATGATAAACCATATATTTAATATAGTTATCATTGCATGAAAAGCCTTGAAAAAGATAGCTAATCACCACTACTAATTTGTACTCCCTTTCCCAAATTTGGTGATTAATGACATCATGTCCATAGCCCAATAGACTATCTAATACTTGATTACATTCATGGTACAAATGTTGGATTTTAAATTACACAAACATGCTTAATAACATTTATACATTCCTTTTGATTGATGTGGCATGTCATCTTATTCAGCTAACCCGTTTAATGGCCTCAATAACCAAAAAGGGGTGCATGTGCCAAAGTTCCTACCTTCATGTTTTTATGGTTGACTGAAGTAGATTTTGCAATGATCTCTATCTTATTAGTGCTTCTATTTTTTACTGATGGAAACTTATGGCTCAATATTGGTTTTTTGTGTTTAGTGAGGAACTAATGGAAAATGTTGAAGTGTCTTTTAAAATCGAAATGTTCATAACATTTTTTTGTATATATTCAACTAAGCTAGTGTTGTTATCAAGCATGCCTATGGCTGATGGGATATAATGTTATATGAAGAAAGAGCTAAAAGAGAGAATGATATGTTATTACAAGGACAAGTAAAGGTAGAATAATAGAGAGAGTTGAAGAAAATTTGAAACATATTAATAATTTTATTATTTTAAGAAATGTATAAATAACAATAAAAATTATATTATATGAATAAGCTACTCATTTCTACCAATTCAACTATAAGTTGAAATATTTAATTTAAAAAAATTGTTGAAATTACTTAAATCAAAGTACCAAAGTATGTAGTAAGTTTCAAGGGTAATATTAATGGTATAAAAAAATTGAGCAAAATTGTAAAATAGTAGCTAGTAAAACATAGTGTAAAATTTTTTAAAATAACATTTTACAATTTTTCAAATTAAACATCAATGTAAAACTAATAAGAAATATATATAAAATAAGAAATAGAAAATATTTAACTCTATATTTGAACTTAGTAAGATAGCTAGTAAAGGATAAGTAAAGGTAGATTGATGGAGAGAGTTGAAGGGAATTAAAAAATATATTAATAATTATATTATTTTAAGAAATATATAAATAAAAATACAAATTATATTATATGAATGAACTACCAATTTCTACCAATTCAATTATAAGTTGAAATATTTAAGTTTAAAAATAAATTGTTGAGTAATTTATTCTAACTACCAAAATCTCTTGTAGGTTTGATGGGTAGTATTAGAGGAAGATTGTAACATAGTAGCTAGTAAACCATAGTCTAAACTTAAAGAAATAATATTTTATAATTGGTAAAAATAAACATCAACATAAAACTAATAAATATATTTAAAACAAAAAAAATAAATTTAACTTTATATTTGAAATTGTGATAATTAATATTGATTAGACATTCATTAATTAAAATATCTAAATTATACAACAACAAAAAAAAATCACTGTATAAATTCATATGACTCATTCTTCATAAACTATCTTAAATAATAAATGTATTTAAAACAAGAGATATAAAACATTTAACTCTATATTAGATTAAAATATCTATTTTTGAAGAACATTTTACAAATTACAAAAACTAAACATCAATGGAAAACTAATAATAAATATATTTAAAATAAGAAATATAAAACATTTAACTCTATATTTGAACTAGATAGGGATAATTTATATCAATTAAACATTCATTCATTTATGAGGTGGAATATAAAAATGATTAGTTTTAAAAAAGGTTAGTCCACTTGTCATAAATGTGGAAAAGATAATGTTCTAATTATTGCATTCATTAATATAGTTGTTATATAATATTTATATTTTTGTTGAAGAAAATTGAATTTTTCCATTGCCTTTTTTATCATGGGCCAATACAATTTTCAAAAAATTGTAGTTTTCAATTTTAAAAAAATATGAAAATTAATATAGCTTTTGTAAACATTAGTATATCTTCAAATTTTAAGATATATGTAACTAATATGGAGTCACATGATTCCTTTAGCTTCCTACCAAAGGTAGGAACTAATAAGGAATCCTCGTTGATAACTAGATACTAAATTCTAGAATTGCAAGCTATCTTAAGTCCCCATAGGAGGCCCAACACTTACAGATCATTACTTGAAGATTTCACACAACTACTCAAATATAAATTGATGCAAACTCTTTATTTATCCTTAAAAACACCCCCAACATCCACCCTTCCATTCCTCCTTAAGCCATGAGAAATTTTTTACCACCAAATTGTGGGGGGGAGTGGTTTACTTCCATTGAATTCTCACCCTTTTTTGGACCTTCAAACTATCCACTTTTTCCACCCAGTGGGTATATCCCATACTTCAACGTAACACCTATCCAATTGTGTAGGGAGATGGGGGTGGGGTCCCATCTCCATATCAAGGAACATTCTTTAATTAGTTCCATAGTCAATAAAAAATCTAGGTAATTTTTTCTATGATTATACAATTAAATCTCTCTTTACATATATTCTAGCACACATAGGGAGGGGGCTTTCCATATCATTTTAAATCGATGATAGTGTGAGGAGCATATCCACTCAAGGATAAATGGTTGAGGGTCACTATTTTGAACCTACAAAATCCATGTTTGACTAAATAAGTTTTGTCAAATATGAGTAGAATAGGACCACTATATTAGGAGGTGGAACATGATCTATTCCTTATAGCTACACAAAATGCACTAATTGACCATTTCGAAACCATGCCTTTTGATGTTATCAATCCAAAGTATACCATTGTGCATAGAACCACCAAGAGAAATTAATTTTTGGTAGGAAGTGAGTTTACCAAACATATACCCAATATGATGTCCAAGCCTCATCAATAAGACTATTGTATGCTAATTTCACATAGAATTTCCCACTAGAATTTTTGTCCCATAATATTATATCTCTATCTAGGAAGGAAGAGATATGTCTTTTAGGAGGGGCCCCACTTCCTCATTAATGACTTCATGACAAGATTAAAATTACCTAGATTAAGTTTTTCCATTCTTTATTTTCAATTATGTTGGCCATGTTTAGACTAATGTCATTCTATCCCTACTCATTTAGAGTGGAAAATACGATAAATATCATAGGGGAGTCACTATTCTATATGTCCTCCTAAAATATTACCAAATTCCCATGTCCAATGTGTTGGAATTCTTTTTAGAATAATTGAGAGGGGGGTGAATCAGTTATTTGAGGTCCAGACGTGCCAATAAAACTTTTCACAATTTATTGAACCCATAAAACATTCATATCCATCCATGCATTCACTATGTATCGACTAAAATTTATATGTTACTGTCAAATCAACTTACAAAAATGAAAAGGATGAAACACAACACATCCATCAACATATTTGACACAATGATTTAATGTGGAAACTCAATTTGGGAAAAACCACCAGTAACATGCTACTCCTTTTTCACTCTTCTGAAGTGATGCCCTGTTAAAGGCCAACCCTGTTAAAGGTTACAATACACACTATTAAATGTGACCTAGTTAAGGAATTTTAGTTTCCCTACTAAAAGTGATCCTTGTAGAGTACTTTAGGCCATTCACTTGGAATGCCACCCTATTAAAGGATTTTCCAATGACTATTAAGTCAACCTTACTCCAAAGGATTTACCCTAAAATGATACAATTGTTAGAAAGTAACAATAGAGCTTTGATTTGATACAAATCATAACCTTACTTGTAGATTTCAGATCTCTATTTAGTCCTCAACTCTACTTGGCTTCCATTCTTTTTAGCTCTAAAAACTTGTTCATCCTTCAAGCATTCATCTTCTTAAGCCTTCTTGCTCAGTATACCATTGTAGACTTCTTCACTTGGGTCACTTGATGAAGAAAAACCCCTTTCCTTCTCCTTATTAGTTTTTTGCATCAAACTCTCTAACTCTTTTACTTTATAGCCGAACATTCCTATATATAGGAAATTAGAATACTTTCCCATTCATTATCTATCATCAAAATTAGGGTTTTTGATGGATTAGATAGGATACAATATATCTACCCCATATCTTTTCTTCTATAGAAAAATCTCTCACAATCCTTTTGAATTTTCCTCCAAAATGGTTTACATAAGATTCTATGGCACTAGCTCATCAATCTTATCTTCCTCCTAATTCACAAGTTCCAAGAAAACAAACTTGCTGGCTTTTGTTTGGTCAATCTTCGATCTTTGTCATAATGCAACAACTCAACATTATTATTCTGCTAATGCTCAACACATACTACATTACTTGACATCAACTGTAATATCACTCAGCATGAACTAGAGTTTACTGGTGCTTGGCATCAACTAAAACGTTTCCTGGCATCTACTATCTTGCTTGGCATCCAATAGAATTTTCTTTCACTTGGCTCCAACTAACATTTTGCTAGGCTTGAACTAACTTTTCTCAACACCTACTATCCACTTGGTCAAGCTAGGCAAATGAACTTTTCTTAACTTAATTTTTCTAAATGTTCTAAGCATAGCCAACCATTTTGTAACCTCAAATAGATCATCAATACATTATGTTATCACTATTCTAAGTGTAGCCAACCATTTTGTAACCTCAAATAGATCATCAATATATTATGTTATCACTAGCTTAACTAATTCTTGTACTTCATTATATAATCATAACTCAACCTTTCCTCTAGGTACTTTTTTTGCATCTTGTTGATCAAATCTTACTCATCAATCAACTAAGTGATAGTGTTTGAAAGGTATAAGAAATTGTCTTACTAGAAAATAGTAGGTTTGACATTAGTGACAAAACAATGATTGAAACACACTATCTTCTTCAGCAATCTTTCTAATCAAATGATCTTATCAATCAGATATCAAAAATCTCCATTTTTGGCATTAATGGAAAACCAAATTGATTAACCAAGTCAAACAAATGACGAACATCTTGTTCCATCAGATTGACTAGGTTAAAATAGTTAGAGAGTACCAACAAGAAAACTTGTATTTGAAATTTCTCCCTCTGTCAGCAACTTCCATCTTTTGATTAGGTTACAAAATATAATTGCCTCTGAGTTCCTTCTATATCTTTTCTCTTTCATACTTAATTGATCAACAAAATATCTCCCTTTTTGTTCTAATGCTTCCTCTAATTGCTTTCTACTTTCTCCCTCTTTCTTTCTTTTGATCTTTTAATGATGCATTCTCTCCATTGTTCATTTTGCACTTGATTAGTTTAATGTACTTTCTCCCTCTTTGACAACAATGCCAAAGACATATACTCAACACTTGGAATATTTAACATATGAAAATATAGGCTTTTGTAGGTTCTTCAATGTTTTCCCTATGTCACCTTGCTTGTGACTAATTTGTAGTTCCAATTCTTTGATTACTTTAGGAAATTCCTAAAGTAAGATCCACTACATTAATTTTTATTAAATGAGTGTCATCTTGTTTGATGCAGGGCACTCCCTCTATCTTTTACATAGCCTTTGATAGGGGTATCACCCCTAGTTTACCTCTTAGATACTCATAAGCATCCTTAGCCAATGCTTTTGTGAAGATATCAACAATTTTCTTCTTTGTGTTAATATATTCCATCTTCACCTCTTTATCTTGAACCAATTCCCTTACACAATGATACTTGATTGCAATGTGCTTTGTCTTTGTATGTATCATAGGATTCTTTGATATATTGATAGCACTTGTATTGTCACAATAAAGTGTCACTGGTTCTATTATTTCTTCCTTCATTCTCTTAAGTAGCTGCTTGATCCATACAATGTTTGTGTAGTTAATAGCAGTAGCAACATACTCTACTTTATTAGTAGATTGGAAGTACAACTCTACTTCTTGCTAGTCCATGTAACAAGTCTTTCGCCTAGGAAGAATGATCCTCTACTAGTGCTCTTTCTATCATCAATATTTCTAGCCCAATTAGCATTAGTGTAGGCTCTCAGTTCAAAATTTTCATTCTTCTTATAGTATAAACCAAACTCTTTTATTCCTTTCAAGTATCGCATTATCCTTTTCACAACCATCAAGTGATTCTATCTAGGATTAATAGAGAATCTTGCAACTATGCCCATGACTAATGCAATATTAGGTCTATTCTGAACTGCATATTGCAATTTCCCAATCATGGATCTATATAATGTTTGATTTACCTTAGTTGAAACATCATGCTTTGATAGCTTGAGTGTTGTCACCATGGGTGTACTTACTAGTTTGGAATCCAGAATGCTTGTCTACTAGTGCTCTTTCTATCATTAATATTTCAAGCCCAATTAGCATCAGTGTAGGCTCTTAGTTCAAAATTTCCATTCATCTTATAGTATAAACTAAACTCTTTTATTCCTTTCAAGTATCTCATTATCCTTTTCTCAACCATCAAGTGATTCTATCTAGGATTAACAGAGAATCTTGCAACTATCCCCATGAACAATGCAATATTAGGTCTACTATGAACTACATATTGTAATTTTCCAATTATGGATCTATATAATGTTTGATTTACCTTAGTTGAACATCATTCTTTGATAGCTTGAGCATTGTCACCATGGGTGTACTTACTAGTTTGTAATCCTCTAGTCCAAATGTCTTCAATATTTCTTTGACATATTTTGACTTAGTGATATATATACCATATTTCATCTAATATACTTGTAGTCCCACAAAGAATTTGATCTCACCAAATATTGAAATTTCAAATTCTTACTTCATGTAATTTGTAAAATCCTTACACAAAGCATCTTGACCTCCAAATATCATATCATCAACAAATATTTTAGATAACACTATACCTTTTTCCTTATTTGTCTCCATGTACGAATTTTTATTATCATCTATCCTTTCAAATCCAATGTTCACAAGATAAGTATGAAGCCTTTCATATCATGCTCTTAGTGCATGTTTCAATCCATATAGAGCTTTGTACAATCTACATACCATTTTATTATTACTTTTATTAGCAAAACCTTCCAGGTATTCTATGTAGACTTCTTCTTCTTCTAATATGTCATTCAAAAATGTAGACTTGACATCCATATGATAAACTTTGAAACCTTTATATGCAACATAAGCAAGAAAAATTCTTACTCCTTCCATTCTTGCAATAGGGGCAAATGTCTCACCATAGTCAATTCCTTCTTCTTGTGCATACCCTTTGCAAACTAGTCTTTCTTTATTTCTTGTCAATTCACTATTCTCATCAAGATTTTTTATGAATATCCATTTGGTGCCAATCACATTCTTGTCTTCTAGTCTTGGTACTAGACTCCATGTCTTGTTCCTCTCTATCTGTTGAATTTCTTCTTCCGTAGCCTTGTACTAGTCATCATCTTCCAATGCATCTTTCACTATCTTAGGTTCCTTCATGGTTAATAAACATGATTCACTTCTCAATCTATTTCTTATCATTAGCCTTGCATATTTGTCTCCAATCATTTGATCTACAAGATGATGCCTTTTGACATATTTGGATAGTTTAGGCTCAATTCTTGTAACTACATTTTGTCTCTCAACTTTAGTGTCATTGTGTAAATCTTTGTTAGGTGGTTCATCATCCCTTTCATGTGTGCTAATATTAGAATTAGAATGTCCATTTTCCACATTTTACAACTCAATTCCTGAAAGCAACTCAACAATCATATGTTGTGACTCGACAGTTATTTAGACTTATTTTTGGTTAGCAACTTGATTTCTAGCATCTTCTTTAGCAGGCATTCCTTCATAGAAGTGTACAAATGATTTGTATTCTTATGGTTTCTTTGTAGGTTCAGCATTGTGTACTTCTATTAAATCATCAAAATTCACATTTGCACTTTCCACAATTTTGTTAGTATTAGTATTTAAACACTTGTAAGCTTTACTTCTTGTGGAGTAACCAAGGAATATACCTTCTTCACTTTTTGCATCAAATTTTCCACTCCTAACATCTTTAAGAATATAGCATTTAGTTCCAAATACCTTAAAGTATTTCTTATTAGGTGGATATCCATACCATAGTTCAAAAGGTGTTGAATGAGTACCTTTCTTGACTTGCACATAGTTTAAGGTATATACAGTAGTACTTATAGCTTCTCTCTAGTATTTCAAAGCAACATTCTTCTCCATCATGAGTATTCTAGCATAGTCCATTATATACATGTTTCTTCTTTCAACAATTCCATTTTGTGGAGGGGTCCTAGGTGAAAATGTTTTTATTTTGATTCCTTTATCATTACAAAACATCTCAAACTCATTTGAAGTGAATTCTCTAAAGCATTTTAGGCTTTTACATGTTTCATTTTCAACTCTTGCCGACTACCACTTAAACATTTGAAAAGCATCAATTTTTTTTTTAGAAACATGACCATCATCATCCTACAGTAATCATCAATAAATAACATTATGTACTTATCTCCTTTGTAGCTTTACACTTCAATAGGTCAACACAAGTTAGTATGAACAATTTCAAGTATTTCCTTAGAGGTATAAGCTTTACCTTTAAAGCTTGACTTTGTCATCTTGCCTAGCTGACATTGTTTGGATATTACATTATCTGGTTTCTTCGACTTAGGGAAATCTCCAAGTCTTTTCATGTTACTAATAGTAATCAAATTATCAAAATTAACATGACATAATCTCTTGTGCCAAAGCCATACATCATCAAATTTTGCAATAAGACAAGTAGCATCTTCTATATCCAAATAGGATATATTACTTCTAGTTTCATCACCTTTTCCAATCAAGTTTCCATTTGTGTCATATATCTTGGTAGATTTATTTTCAAATTCAACTTTGCATCCCAAATTTTTCAATTATGATACACTTAATAGTTATAATTCAATCCTTCAACATAATAAGCATTGTCAAATAAAATCTTGTCTATGAACTTGATAGACCCTTTCCCTTTTTTCAAACATGGCGTATCATTACCAAACGTTATACTTTCCATCATAAAAATTTAAGGTAATGAAGTTACTTTTGTCTCCATTCATGTGATGTGAGCATCAATTTTTAATGATCCATTTGTCATTCTTTTTCACACAAATCACAAGTGGATTTGCCTCATCCTCATCAGATTTGTCCTTCATTAGCAACATATACCACTTCATTATCATTTTCATCATAGTCATGTTCATCAACAATGTAACATGACTTCTTGTCTTTTTCTCTATAGTCTCTTCCATCATCTTCTCTTATGTTTTTGTTCTTGTTTCCTTCTCTATAGTTCTTCTTCTATGTACATCTAGGAGCAATATGACCAACTTCATTGTAGTTGAAAAAAATGATGGGTAACTTACCTTTGAACTTGCCTTTTCCTCTGTGAAATATTCTTGCTAGCAATGTTTCCAATTGTTTAATGTCTTCCTCATCTATGTTACTATCACTAGATGGATATTTTATCTTTCTTTTTTTCTTCTACTTTATCTCTGTGGAATCCTTCAATAACAATTTTTCTTTGAAAGCTAATTCACTACTCTCTAGTTTGTGGTTGTCAAAATTAGATAGCTTAAAAATAGTGAATCTACCTACTAGACCTTCTAGAGTTGATCATTTCCTAGTATACATCTTAACTGTTGCATTGCAAAGACTCTAAAGACATAAATAGGCAATAATGTCCTCAATAGTTTACTTAGCATAGTATCATCATCTATTTTACTTGTAGCACCTTTTATTACGCTAACAACTTCTTTTATCCTAGCAACATATTGAGCAATATTCTCACCTTCTTACATTCTCATGTCAACAAACTTACCTCTGACACTCTCTGACTTGGCTCTTTTAACATTTTTGTCTCCTCCATATATGGTCACTAAGGAATCCCACATCTTCTTTGCACTGTTAAGGCCTTTGATATAATCAAATTTGACATAGCTTAGGGTAGAGGCAATCTCAACCATCACCTAATTGCATTCTTTCTTTTTCTTCATATCTTCAGTTGATAGACAACCTGTTGGACCAACATGCTCCACTAAAATGCAAGATTGTGCATGATCTCCAAGTCCTTGAAGGTGTAGATTTATCAAACTTTTTCAAGTAGGAAAGTTATCTATGTTGAGCTTGGGTACTTCTCTTTTTGAAATCTTGATCTTTATGCTTCTAGTACCTTAAAACTAATCATCTTAAGCAAATGGCTTTGATACCAATTGTTGGAATTCTTTTTAGAATAATTGTGAGGGGGTTGAATTAGTTATTGAAGGTCTAGATGTACCAATAAAACTTTTCACAATTTATTGAACCCATAAAAAATTCATATCCATGCATGTATTCATTATGTATCAACTAAAACTTATATGTTGAAATGTAAAGCATGTTCTATCAACACATTTGACGCAACAATTTAACATGTAAACCTAATTTTGGGAAAATCACCAGTAACATGCTACTCCTTTTTCATTCTTCTAAAGTGATGCCCTATTAAAGGTCAACCCTGTTAAAGGTTACAATACACACTATTAAATGTGACCTAGTTAAGGGATTTTAGTCACCCTGCTAAAAGTGAGCCTTATTAGAGGACTTTAGGCCATTCACTTGGAATGCCACCCTATTAAAGTATTTTCTAATGATTGTTAAGTCAACCTTACTCCAAAGGATTTACTCTAAACTTATACAATTGTTAGAAACTAATAGTAGAGCTTTGATCTAATACAACTCACAAGTTTACTTGTAGATTATAGTTCTTTGTTAAGTCCTCAACTCTACTTGGCTTCCATTCTTTGTAGCTCTGATAGCTTTTTCACCCTTCAAGAATTCATCTTCTTAAGCCTTCTTGCTCAGTATGCCATTGTAGACTTCTTCACTTGGGTCACTTGACAAAGTAAAACCCCTTTCCTTCTCCTTGTCAGATTTTTGCATCAAACTCTCTAACTCTTTTGCTTCATGACTAGACATTCCTATATATAGGAAATTATAACATTTTCCCACTCATTATCCATCATCAAAATTAGGGTTTTTGATGGATTAGGTAGGATACAATGCACCTACCCCAATATCTTGTCTTCTTTAGAATCTTCTCTTAGAATCCATTTGAATTTTCCTCCAAAATAGTTTACGTAAGATTTTGTGCCACCAGCTCATCAATCTTATCTTCCTCCTAATTCACAAGTTCTAAGAAAATAAACTTGTGGGTTTTTATTTGGTGAATCTTCGATCTTTTTCATAATGCAACTGCTCAACTCTATCAATCTTCTGATGCTTGGCACATACAATGTTACTTGGCATCAACTGTAAAATCACTCAGCATCAACTATATTTTACTAGTGCTTGACATTAACTAAAAAGTTACTAAGCATATACTAACTTGCTTGATATCCACTAGAATTTTCTTTCACTCTGCTCCAAGTTTTTTCTTATCTTGAACTAACTTTTCTCAGCACCTACCATCCACTTGGTCAAGCTTGGCAAATTAACTTTGTTTAAATTTATTTTTCTAAACTTTCTAAGTGTAGCCAACCATTTTGTAACCTCAAATAGATCATCAATACATTATGTTATCACTATCTTAACTGATTCTTGTACTTCATTACATAATCATAATTCAACTTTTCCTCTAGGTACTTTTATTACATCTTGTTGATCAAATGCTCCTCATCAATCAACTAAGTGATAGTACTCAAAACATATAAGAAATTATTTTACCAAAAAATAGCAAGTTTGACATTAGTGACAAAACAATGATTGAAACACATAGTCTTCTTCAACAATTTTTCAAATCAAATGATCTTTTAAATTAGATATCAAC
This sequence comes from Cupressus sempervirens, assembly GCA_028749045.1. NCBI lineage: Eukaryota > Viridiplantae > Streptophyta > Pinopsida > Cupressales > Cupressaceae > Cupressus > Cupressus sempervirens. Next base: position 170,955,150 of record CM053791.1, on the reverse strand, counting down.
ACATTGTTCCACCTAATACATCCCCTTAAGTTTTTCATATTATTAACAATATCAGTCCATATCCTTGATCAACCTAAGAGACCTTTTTCATAAAGGGCTTGATTAAAAGGTCTTCCTTCAAAATATTTTTCTCTCATGATTCCACACCAAGAAGCCAAATTCTGGGGCCAAGCTCACACCAATTTCAGTAATGAGGTCCTTATTTAAATCCACTATTCTCCTCATATTCAAAACCCCTTTAGAATTAGTTATACACACTTTTTCCTAGCTAAGAAGACTCTATTCAATATTTTACTCTATTATGGACTAGATAAAGTTTCTCTAATTTATTTTTTGAGAATGTCTATAAATCAACTAGATATCTCTCATAATGCTGAGAAATAGACTAGGATCCTCTAGGGAGAGGCTACTATGAGTTGTAATTTCCTAGCATTTTTTATGATGTTACCTTTCCAACCTACCAACTTGCTCTGCATTACTTCCTTTAGCATAAAGGGATTCCCGTATAGGTGTTAGCATAGCCATTTTTGTATTGAAGAAATAGAGTTTTCTCTTTTGATAGTTAATGTGTTGTACTAATACTTCAACATATTGATTTAAATTTTTCTAATAGGCTTTAGCTTCACTAATAGAGGATAATCCATATAGAAAGGTATCATTGATGAAGTATTGGAGAACCTCTAGTAGGAGGGTCATAGCTAGTTTGACTCCCACCGTTATTCCCTAAATGACCATACCCAAAAGATTTATCCCTATAATTTAAGTCATCATAATAAATAATTAGAGTAAAAGAGGGTTTGCCTAACCAATCACTCTCCTACCCATGAGGAATTCCTCTAGAAAGCCATTTTTCAACATCGAGTATTGGTCAATATTAATTATTTCTCTTATAAAAAATATGAATTTCTCCTTAAAGCCAAATTTACCTAGGATTTTTAGAATAAATTATCTCCTCACATTATCATATGCTTTCAGATATTAAGTCTAATTACCATACCTAAGTTACCAGTCACTTCCATAGAATGGAGACACTTATAAGAGGTTATTATTGCATCCATAATTTGATAACTAGGGACAAAACCATTTTGAGTGGGGCTAATAGCATCATTAAGAAGAGGTTCATGTGATTCACCATAGCCTTCAATAGAATCTTGTGAATGGTATTACATGGTATTATAGTATGATCACCAATCTTCATAATAATAAAAAAAAAGGTTTGGTTTAACTCTTTGAAGACACTACCCATTATAAAAAGGTATAGAGCTACATGAAATAGGTCATATTTGATGATATCCAAAAACTTCTAAAAGAAGGTCAGTGAGGAATCCATCAAGTCCTAGAGTTTTCAAGTATCCCATTACAAACACTACCTCATTTACCTCTTCTTTGGATACTTTTATGATCAAATCTTGATTTTTCCTCTTATCTACCACTAGATTTATGACCTCAAGAAAATCATTGTTTGTAGTTTGGTCCACCTAAAACTAAGGAGGATTATAGATTCCCTATATGTGTCTAGTGGTCCACCCCCCAATCTCTTCCTCATTTCTCAACTCAAAATTATTATTATCAATAAGCTTCTAAATGGTGTTCATCTTCACGTGTTTAGAAGTAGATCTATAAAAGAAGGTTGTATTCATATCACCTTAAGTAAGCCATTAGATCCTAAATCTATATTTTCGAAAGACTTCTTCTCTTTCAATCACTTTCTTCCATTTTGATTGCCAACTCTATTCCTTCTCCTTAGTGGCAAGGGAAAGGTATCCCTTTGCAATACTCTTCTAGAAATTCCTAAGTTTTCCCTCTGTTTTCTTCTTTTCTTTAAAGACATTTCCAAAAGAGTATTTTTTCCAAGCCATGTCCTCTCTTCCAATCTTTTCAAGATTCTTGACTATGAAAAATATAGTCATACCCTAGACCCTTATATTCCATTGCCATTCAATACAATTTCTAAATTGAGGATGAGAATGTCATATTATCACACATCTAAAAAATATATTTCTATTAGGATTATTTTTGAGCTACTTAAATAGAAACATTGAGTGATCTAAAATAGTCCTAGGGAACCCATGGATAGAAGTGTAATGCAAAATGCCATAGTCAGTTGAAAGGAGAATCCTATGAAGTCTTACCCAAATGAGATCATATCCCTGCTAGTTGTTAGACTAAGTGAAATATAGACACCCTATAACTCCATATTAATGAGATCATTCCCTTTAAGGAATCTAACCAGATCATGCATACTCTCTAGGTAATTCTCAAGACCTCCAAGCTTTAAAGAGTGTTATAGAGGATTATTAAAATCCCCTAGACATATACCTCTAGTGTCCTTATAATTGTCAAGGTAGGCTAAAGCATCCTCCAAAACCTATCATCTCCCACTAATATTAGGAACATAAAATTTGAAAATAACCTAATTACTAACCACATAAATAAAAGCTACAACCAAAAAAATAAGGTAATAGTCGAGTGCAAAACCTTTGATTTTATCAAGGTTCAACATGGTTCCAATCCTTTTAGATGCACTAGTAGCTTTTCTGTAGGCATATTTATCCCTTTTTCAAATGTAACCCACAATGTTATTAAATTTTTGTTTATTCATTGTAACCTTTTGGATGATGATAATATCTACCTTATGATGACAATAGTTGTTTTAAGAAAATTTTATATTCTTGGGCTATTTAGGACACTAATATTCCATGTAATAAACTTCATTTCCTACCTTTGGATGTCATCTAGGTCCTCTACTTCACATGAGAAATATATTTGGAAGATTTCTTTGTTATTCCCAACATTTTTGTTGGCCTTCTAGTTCTTTTGTTAAAGCCCACATATTTGTTAGGTTGTCCACTAGTTTTTTTCTTGGGTTTTTCCAACCCCCATCATCCACAAATGGTGAGACAAGGGATGAAGAAAATAGAGAGTCATCTACATGTGGGAGTGTGATAGATACAATATCCTTCAAAAAAGAGAAGTTTTCCCACTTGGTGGACTTAGGTGACCAACTCATCATGTTCTACACAACCATCTATAAGGTGGAAAAGAGGTGGGTTTCCTCCTAAGCCTCTTACTTGCTTTTTGGGAAATAAATAATCACCTTAGGGTATTAGATCCCTCCTTAGTGGGAGCAAAAACTACCTCCCTACCCTTACTATAAACTAGCATCTCTTCTTCTTGTAGAAGTTCAGTAGGGTCTTCAATATTTTTCTTAGGAGAGGAGACCATATTCTTAATGTTTTATATAAATGAGTAATCTTCCAACTAGTCAATCTACTTCTCCACATTCCCTACTAGTGATAAAGAAATACCATGGTCCATCTCTAAGGAGTACACTAGTTCTTTACTAGGTACAATTCCTTCAACAATAAAAACAACTTCCCTTTTGTTGTCCCTCCTACACTCATATGGGTTTCACAATCAATGATCACATGGGCTTATCTCATTTATTTTAGGTAGTATAAGTTTTCATTATTATAGTTAATCGCATGCTATAAATTCCCACATTTTCATTTCAAAGTTATACTGCTAGGGAGGGCTCTATTAACCAACACATTAATAGAAAATCTAGAAAAACCTAGTCGAGACTTGTGGGGGGTACAAATGTAAAATTTGATAAAATGGTCAAAGGAGAAACTTATCCATATGAAGCACTTTTCATTCCAAAACTCTAAGGATCATCTAGGAAGTCTAAACCAAACTAGGGTCATTCTCTAGACATCAACACTAGGGTCAAATCCTAGTTACCATTTGGCCAATATTAGAGGATGCTTACTATATCTTAATGTTACTACCAAAAAAATATCTTGGTCCTCCTTAATAGAAAAATTGAATAGGAAGAGAAAACCCTTAATTATATCTACCTCCACTAATCCCTTAAGTTTCCACTTAGTATAAAGCCATCTCCTAAACATTTCAATAGTAGGCCAGTAAGACATAACCCTTTTCATCAAACTAAGATAAAAAAATCCTAAAAATTATTGTCAACCACAGAATATGAAATAAGGATCTAGGCTTGCTTCCCCATAAGATACACTTGTGAGATAACCATGTGGGGCACCTAAGTCAGATTGATCCACCAACACTCCTTTCAAGCCCTATTTTTGTATCACTCCATCCCCAACCTTCTATGCCTTGAACTAGTACTTTGTGGAAATGCCAAGTCCTCTAGAAACCTCAAATAAACCTTCAAAGTCAAGTTCTTGTCAAAATATGAGACAACCCCAACATCAGAATAGACCCCATTAGAGATAAAAAGTAGAGATCTAAATATACTTTTAGATTAAGGGGGTCAAATGGTCAAGATACAATTCCATGATTTATTGAGGTGAAAGCCATGTTGCTTATCTTTTTTAATATTAAAAATTATGTTTGGTAGAGTTATAAAACTAAGCTAGCATTTATTACTTTTAAATGATTCTATTTTAAATTGAGATCTCAACTAAAATTTCACATCTAATAATTGAAGAGAATTTTTTAAAAATTCAAGGCATACAATTGTTTCATTGTCATAAGATTAAGAAAACTTCATTTATGATATTTCATTTATAGTATCCTTATAACTTTTTAAGGAGTCATTATATTGAATCAATACTTAGAATTAACCTCAAAAAGAATTACATCATCAAGGCATATGGAATTCAAATTCTTAGATATATCTTATACTTCATGTCAATTTTAAATTTTAGTTCCTTAATGTAGGTTTTACATAGGATATTCTTTTTCTCCATAATTTTTATGAGTGTATAGGTTTAGGTGATGGATTCATGCAGAAAGATATTGATATATTAGGTAAAGTGAAATAATCCACAATTATTTGAAGCCAACATTATTGGGAGTATGTTAAGGTAGGGTTCCTTAATCATATGAGACTTTAATGTCGATTTGCATGGTAACAATATTTTTACTTCAAATTTGCATCCATAGTTATATATTATCTCTTTTTTTACTGTTAATATTTACTATAAATTATATGTCTATTCTACATATATTGGAGTGTAATATCAAGAATAAAAGGCTGGGTGAATCAATGATTTAATAATAGAGTATCAAATTTTAGTGAAATTTTATAGTGTTTTCTCTACTTGAATGAAGAGAGATAAAAATACAAATGAAACATGCACAAACAATATATCACAAAAATATATTACAAGTGGAAATGTTTTTTGGAATTGGAAAAAAGATTCCCTTACTAGATAATACAAAAGCTACTCTTAGAATTGCTCACTTATAGTACATCTATCTCATTCAAATGTTACCTCACTAATATACTTTTCTCTACATCACTAGATTCTCTTTCTATAATATTTATTAATAAATATAGAGTTAGAAAATCTTTTTACATATTGTTGTTAGAATCCAATACCATTTATTGGTGAACAAAAACATATCTTTGTATTGGATAATGTGCAAAGTTTTATTATGATTCCTATAACCTCAATTAGGTATTTGGTATCATACAAATTGATGTGCACAAAAATAAAGTATGTTTCATTTAGATATAATCTTCTAGTTGTATATCTTTTATATTGTCTATAATCTTATCAACCATTTTATATTGACAAAATAAAATGTAACTTTCATCATAAACTTGTTTATGAAATTATCTTTGATTATGTAATCCAAAAAAATGATTGTCATTAATTATTTATCTCTAATTAAACTATCATTGAATATTTAAAAAATATATTAACCTTCATTATTAACTTCCTTAGTGAATGTAATCTTTTATCTATATACTGAAAATTGTAAAGTTGTAATCACTATATGTTTCAAATTTAGATGTATTATGTTTGAAATTAACTATTAGTCCATATACAATATCTTAACAAAACCTTATCATAATAGAAATTGTGTGTAGATGATAAGACCTAACAAACATGTTACGAAAGACTACATAAAAGAGACCCAAAGTACATGGATAGATAGTTTACACACCATAAGTAGGACCACTAGGAACAAAATTACTAAGGGTTTGATGAAAGAAAATACAAATTCAAATAGCATATAATATGGCTTTGAATGGAGTACTTATAGCTATGAAAACTTAAATTCACTTGAATGGGGTTTTAAGTTAATATAAAAATAAGTGAACACATAAGGATTAGAAATGATCATTCATAATTACATTAAACATAAACATTTACTTTTATTCAAAATGATGAACTGTAGATACAACAAAGAAACCTTAACAAAAAAATGACACCACTTAGTTATCAAATGAGTGAAAAAACTAACTCAAACTTGGAATACACAAATAAAAAATCTTATGCACTTTCCAAAGCTCCTTATAAACAAGGATAAAGATAGACTATTTTTTTATTAAAAAAGAAAGAACATGAAAAAAGAACAGAAAGATCACAATAGAAGACTAATCACCAAAGCTCTGCATGCATTCATCACATATGATAAATAAAAAGTCTAATATTATCTGGGTTGATGTGAGAGCCAAAGGGTATCCAAAACCTTGATTTGACTATCTCACAAGTCTACATACATGTTCCCTATTTTACAACTCAATCAAACAAGTATCATGTTAGGTGTATGGATTCATCATGAATCCCTATAAGGAAACAAATCACCAAGTATCATGAGCTAACTCAACTGACCACAATCTTTGAGAATAAATTCTACATGAATCACAATGTCCATGAATAAAAAGCATAGCATGAAAGGGAACATGGAATACAATCTATTTCAACAATCCAAGAACACACTTCAAAAACCTCTGTAAAATATGGGAAGCAAACAAAACAAGGCAAGAATAAAAAGATCAAAATCTAAAACTCTCACTTAATAATGAGACTAAAATCCCAACTCTGTAATATGGTCACAAGTCTAGAGGTCCAAAAAAAATTACACAAAATAGCATCAGAAACCCTAAGTAACATCCAAAAAAATTCTCACTTCCACAATAATCAAAATGAAGATATGACTTTAGAATGAGAAATAAAATACCTCAAAATATCATATAACCATTGTGATTCTATGATCCTAGTTGTTGAGATAAGGGTTGTACATGATCAAATCTCTAATTAATCCAAATAGAGAAATACAAGAAAATAAGATAGTACACAAAGTGAGATAATACCAAAAACGCACAAAAATAAAACATCAAATAAATTGATAAAATTAAAACCCATTCATTTAAATCCTTATAAAGTTACACTTTTCAAATAAAACATTTTATCTAGACACTTCATGGAAATCCAATAGCTTAAGAGTAAGAAAACATACCAACCCGCATGTTGAAAGGAAAAATAGGGGGAACACTAGTTCTCCACTCCCTAACATTTAGCAACTAAATACAATAAGAATGACTAGAGAAAAATAAACAAGAAAACTCTACCTCACAAAAAAAATGGAAAAAACATGAATTTTCACTATAAAATAATGGGGCAACTAAATCAAACAAAATGATTAGCATAGTGGAGCAATACTGAGATAGATCTGACAAGATAGATTTCATGAAGATTCATCTGTTAGAATTATTTACAATTACTGAGAGGGGGGGTGAATCAGTTATCCAAGGTCCAATGATGTCCAATAAAACTTTTTCTACAAATCCTTAATGGAACATAACATAAATTATCATGCATGCAATTAAACATTAAACAACCATGAAAAGTAAACATGCATCACACTATAACACTAAGGATTTGATAACCCAGAAACCCTCCAAGAATAAGAATGTAAAACTGGAGTGGGGATGATACCCACAAAATAACTGCGCAATTGATTTCAACCACTTTTGATGGTTTTCCTTGTTAAAGGCCTTCCCTATTAAAGGCTACAACACATTGTTAAATGTGACCTTGTTAAAGGATTTAAGAACATTCAACTTGGAATGTCACCCTATTAAAGGATTTACATAGAGCTATTAGACTCACCCAAGTCTATGGGATTTTCAGTCACCTTCTCAAAAGAATATTTCATCCCTCTCTAAGGATCTCCTATCCTCCTCCTAAGGATATCTTATCCTACTCCTAAGGATCTCTTTATCCTTCTCTTGAGGATCTCTTTATCCTTCTCCTAGGGATCTTCTATTCTTTTCCCAAGGCTTATCCACCTAGCTTTTAAGCTAACCTAGCAATGTAGGGTTTTCAATATCTAATAAAATGGTAAGAAAGTATTATAAGGGTTTTGACCTGATATAAATTGCAACCCTAACTATGCAAATTTTAGATCACTCTTCAATTCCTTTCTCTACTTGGCTTCTCTTCCTTCCAGTGCTAAGAACTTGTTCACCCTTCAAGATCTATCTCCTTGAGTTCTTCCACTCATTATGCCAATACAATCTCTAGTCACTTGATCAACTTAGATTCTTGATGCTCTATTCTTACTCCTCTTGGCTTCTTTGCATGATCACACTTATGACCAATTCCCTCTCTTGTACATGCACTTGATCTCTGACCTGTAACTCCTTATAAATAATTTTTGTTCTTCATTTCCCACTCAAATCTTAATTTTCTCTTGAGAAAATGGTATTGTTTTTCCCTCCAAATTGTTTCTTCTGGAAACTTCATGATAAATCCATTAGCATTCGCCTTGGATTGGTTTGCATGGATTACATAGAATTCTATGACATCTACTCATCATTCATAACTTCCAACTGCTTCACAAAATTATATGTAACAACCTTATCACGATAAGCCAAGTGATTTTGTGTTACTCAGCATCTGAGTAATCACTTGGCTTATAGTGAAGTTGAATTTCTTGGCTTCAATTGAGAATTTGTTTGGCCTTAACTAGCTTCCTCGGCTCTTTCTAATGAACTTAGTAAATCCTTACATCTTTGATGTATCTTAGTGTGTCCATCCTCTTAGAGTATGTCATCAATACATTATTTTATCAATGGCTTAGCTGATCCTAATACTTCATTACATCATCATAACTTCAACCTTTCTCTAAGTACTCTAGTTACATCTTATTGATTGCCACCTCCTTGTCAATCAATCAATTGATAGTATTTGGATCACTAAAGCAATTGTCATTCTTGCAAGTAGCAAGTTTGACATCAATGACAAAACAATGATTGAAAAAATTCTTTACCAGTTCCATTATCCTTCATTCATGATCTTTTCAATCATTTCCAACATCATCAAGCCAAACTCTTGAAACAAGAAAAATACAAAATTATCGCAAGAGTATTTTGAGGAATTTCTTCCAAAACAATTGAGTAACAAAGTGAGAAGTGAGAATAGAAACTCACTTTTTCCTAATATAAGAACTTTTACAAAAGTGACTTATAAATTAGAATATTAAAATAACTTAATAAACTGATTGACCATTTCCTAAATTAAATCAGGGAACTCCAATTAAAGTAGACTTTAACTATGCCAAATTAGCTAACAATAAAATAAATAAAATCATTTAAACCCATTGAATCATCATTGAAGTAATAGTTTACATGGCAATTGAAAATTCCTAAATTCACACACACTTTGACTTGTTTAGACACATACTCATAATGAACCAAAATTTACCAATCACTGGAAGGTTACAATAATGATTATGAAGATGCATCACCCATGCACAGATGGAATTACATCAACATGAAAAGTTTGATCACAAACTGCATGTGTCATTGCCTAGGATATAGGTCTTGCACACTAGACAAACATAGTCAAGTGTAGATGCACAATATATAATATCTAAGAAAATAATTATGCAAAATCACATAGTAAGCATTTAGTTAAACTCATTAAAATAAATATTAAATAATCATAATATTTTAATCAATTTTCACAAATTTACTCACATAGACAAGGTGATATTTGTAAGAAATAAATCAATGAATCCACTATGGATAACTCATTTTATGGTTATTTTAAGAAATTAATAATCGAAGAAATAATAATCACTCAATAACATAAATAATTACACTTATAAGTATTTATGTTTCCATTTACTATAAAAAATATGGAAAATGAGAGGTGCCAATAATAGATGTTGAACATAGTCATCATGTCATAATGTTGTCCAAGAAATAAAAGAAGAGAATGATAAGTGTACAATGATTACTGAGCTCAATAATCACCAGGCTACTCTATAGCCTCCAAGTAGAAGACATGATCAAGCTTACAATAGGTCACTGAGTATAGACACTATGCAATGACAAAATATAGAACAAAGTACTAAGTAGAGTAAAGGCTATATCAAAGTTTGAATTGGCACAAAATCTAATGTGTCACACTAAAACCAAGAAAAAAATGGTTTGCATAGTTTGAGGTAAAGATTTGGAAAGATTTTTTGAAGGCTATAGATTGAATATTTTATGGTTGAAGGTAGAAAAGACCAATGAAAATGAGGAAATGGAATGAAGAAAATGATGGATTATTTCAAATCATTGATTTTGAATAGTGATGCTTTCTAGAAATTTCATGCACCCTATTAAGGTATAGAAGAAGAAAAATGTAATGATAAAAGGACCTATATGCATCAATTTAATGTTTTTGCGAGAAGTATTGAAGTGAAAAAGGAGAGACGATGATAGAGTAAAGTATAGAGTACATTAGAGTTCAAAGATCAGAAATTTAAGTAGAATTGGGAGGATGGAATTTCAAATCAATCACAGAAGGTGGTAAATCAGTGAGTACAAGAGGGATCTAATAAATAAAAATAAGTTCCTACTATAAAGATCATTTTTTACTACTTTCTAATCATTATATTAGTTCTAAATCCTTCAAGAAGGTACACTTAATAGTATTTATCTAAATTCCTTAGTTGAGTACATACTTAGAATAGTTTCTTAAAATCGTTGAAGAAGATAGATCCTGGCAGATCTAATTATATACTCTTAATAGATTAAGTAACCCAAAATGGAAAAAACATTATAACCATCACAATGAACCCTCTTACTATAGTAATGATGAATTTTTGGGTACTTGGTAGTGCACCAAGTTGTGGTGCCAAAAGGTGAGTATAAGTGGAAACCTTTTTTTTGAAATCAGCAATTTCTAAACTTCAACAAGAATTTGAATATAGTTATGCTCAAAATTTTAAGATATGAAAAAAACAAAAGTACTAGTCATTTGAATCTAGTTTCTAAACTACTAATTTTTTTTCAAAATGGTTTAGTTTTAGGTCCTCAAAAAAGGCGGCCGTAGAAAGTGGTACTATTTATTCCAAAACAACATAACATAGTACAAAGTGTGGCCCCCCTAAAATTTTAACTTCTTTTTTTGAAATTCTTTAATCACTCTAGTCAAAAGTTACTTAACAATATGTAGGTTATTCCAGACTTTTTGGGTAATTTTATAATGTGTATTTTTTTTAATGAATTTTTTAACTAGACATGCCAAAAATGTGAAATATCTATGTACTCCCCCTAGAAATGATTGAAAACTAATCTAAAATAAAAACTTCCTTTTTCCAAAGGGTGTATAATGGATTCTAGTTTCTAAAAAACTAAGTTATTGCAAAATTCAATGAATGAGCTAAAATATACGACCCAATTAGTACATGTTGGTTTTTGACAAAAAGGGGACATACATTAAAAAGAAATTATAGATGAAAGGCTTGAAATAGTTCAAATCAAAAATAAATTATATGGTTATATAGCTAATACAGAGACCTACAATGTCATGTAACCTAATCTTATCGATGCTCAACCATGAGGAATTTCGAATGAGAACACAGAAGAGAAATCAATCATTTTTTGTATGTTTGTAACAAAACATGTCTCAGACCAGTTTATACACTCCAAACCTTTGGTTTGGATCTCCAAGGAAAAACCAAGCCTTAGGCTTGGTTTAATAGAAAGTTTTGAATAGCGTGTATTCCCTATAGAGTGTGTGCACCATAGCATGCACATGTTATTTAAAGCTTTTTGAATTTGAGCCTCAATAGCACATGCCCGCTATAGTGTGCACACACTATTGAGACCAAAATAGTGCATACAGAGGGAAGAAGAGACATAAAGCAAGAGCAAGAGAAGGGGGGGATGGCTTTTTGTGTGTGAGAGAGAGATATAGATAGAGAGAAATTAGGGAATGGGAGAGAGAGGAAGTGTGAGAGAGTAGGGGTGGTAGATAGAGTATGGAATGGGAGAGAGAGGGAGTGTGGAATAAAGTAGGGGTGGCAAAGAGAGAGTACGAGATGGGAGAGAGAGATTGAGATTAGGGGATGACAGAGAGAGAGAGAGGAAGTGTGAGAGAGTGAGTAGGGGCGGTAGAGAGAGTATAGGATGGCAGAGAGATATTGAGAGTAGGGGATGGGAGAGAGAGAGAGTAGGTAGTCAGAGATAGAGTGAGAGAGAGAGAGTGAGAGAGAGGAGGATGGGAGTGCATGTGTGTGAAATAGAGAGAGTAGGGAATGCAAGAGGGGAGAGAGAGATAGAGAGAGTAGGGGATGGGAGAGAAAGAGAGTAGGAGGTGGAAGAGGAAGAGAGAGAGAAGGGAATGGGAGTGTGTGTAAGAGAGAGAGTAGGGGATAGGAGAGAGTGTGAGAGAGAGTAAGGGTGGAAGATAGAGTGAGAGTAGGGGATGGGAGAGAGAGAGTAGAGAGGGAGAGGGTGAGAGAGAGAGACAGTAAGTGCTAGGAGAGGGAGTGGGAGGGAGAGAGAGAGAGTGGGGATGAAAGTGTCTATGAGAGATATAGAGAGTAGGGGATGGGAAAGGAGAGAGAGAGAGGAGGGATGGGAATGTGCATCTATGAAAGAGTGAGTTTAGGGGATGGAAGAGGGAAGAGAGAGAGTAGGGGATGGGGGAGAGAGAGTAGGCAGTGGAAGAGGGAGTGGGAAAGGGAGAGAGAGAGGGGGAATGGGAATGTGTGTAAGAGAGATAGAGTAGGGATGGGAGAGAGTGTGAGTGTGAGAGAGAGTAGAGGGTGGCAGAGGGAGCTCATATAGGATGGGAGAGAGGGAGAGTGAGAGTAGGGGATGGGAGAGAGTGTGAGAGAGTAGGGGATGCAAGAGAGAGTGAGAGTAGGGGATGGGAGAGAGAGTAGAGAGGGAGAGATAGTACTTGAGATAAAGAGATAGTAGGCAACGGGAGAAGGAGTGGGAGAGGCAGAGAGGTGAGGGGATGGTAATGTGTGTGACAAATCTAGAGAGTAGGGGATAGGATTGTGTGTGCCGATGAAAGAGAGAGAGAGTAGGGGATGGGGAAGAGAGAGTAGACAATGGGAGAGGGAGTGGGAGAGGGGGAGAGAGAGGTGGAATGGAAATGTAAGTAAGAGAGAGAGTAGGGGATAGGAGAGAGTGTGAGAGTGTGAGAGAGAGTAGGGGTGGTAGAGAGAGCTCATACAAGATGGGAGAGAGAGTGAGAGTAAGGGATGGGAGAGACTAAGAGAGAGAGAGTAGGGGATGGGAGAGAGAGTGAGAGTAAGGGATGGGAGACAGAGAGTAGTGAGGGAAAGAGAGAACTTGAGAGAGAGATAGTAGCTAGTGGGAGAGGGAGAGGGAGAGGGAGAGAGAGGGGGGATGGGAGTGTGTGTGATAGATCTAGAGAGTAGGGGATGGGAGAGAAGAGAGAGAGGCGGATGGGAGTTTGTGTTTGTAAAAGAGAGAGAGTAGGGGATGGGAGAGGGGAGAGAGAGTATGGGATGGGGGAGAGAGAGTAGGTGGTGGGAGAGGGAGAGAGAGGGGGGGAATGGGAATGTGTGTAAGAGAGAGAGAGAGAGAGTAAGGGATGGGAGAGTGTGTGAGAGAGAGTAGGGGGTGGCAAAGAGAGTACATTATGGGAGAGAAAGAGTGAGAGTAGGTGATGGGAGAGACTTTGAGAGAGACTAGGGCATGGGAGAGAGTGTGAGAGAGAGTTTGGGATGGGAGAGAGACTAAGAGTAGGGGATGGGAGAGAGAGAGTAGATAGGGAGAGAGAGAGAGAGAGAGAGAGAGAGAGAGAGAGAGAGAGAGAGTAGGTGGTGGGAGAGGGAGTGGGAGGGGGGATGGGAGTGTGTGTGAGAGATCTAGAGAGTAGGGGATGGGAGATGAGAGAGAAATGGATGGGAGTGTGTATGTATAAAAGAGAGAGTTTAGGGGATGGTATAGCAGAGAGAGAGTAGCCTGAGAGAGAGAGAGAGAGGATTAGTGGATGGGAGAGAGAGACTAGGTGGTGGGAGAATGAGTGGGAGAAGGAGAAAGGAGGGATGGGAGTGTGTGTAAGAGAGAGAGTATGGGATGGGAGAGAGTTTGAGAGAGTGAGAGAGAGTAGGGGGTGGAAGATAGAGAATGTAATTGGAGAGAGAGTGAGAGTAGGGGATGGGAGAGAGAGATTAGAGAGGGAGAGAGAGTGTGAGAGAGAGATAGTAGGCAATGGGAGAGGGAGTGGGAGAGGGAGAGAGAGAAGGGGGATGGGAGTGTGTGTGAGAAAGATAGAAAGTAGGGGATGGGAGAGGAGAGAAGGTGAGAGAGAGTAGGCAGTGGGAGAGGGAGAGAAAGAGTAGGCAATGGGAGGAGAGAAGGTGAGAGAGAGTAGGCAGTGGGAGAGGGAGAGAAAGAGTAGGCAGTGGGGGAGAGAGAGAGAGAGAGAGAGAGAGAGAGAGAGAGAGAGAGAGAGAGAGAGTGATGGGAGAGGGGGGGAGAGAGATTAGGGGATGAGAGAGAGAGAGAGAGTAGCCAAAGAGAGAGAGGGGGGATGAGAGTGTGTGAGATAGAGAGAGTAGAGAATGGGAGAGGAGAGAGGGTGAGAGAGAGTAGGTGGTGGGAGGAGAGAGAGAGTAGGGGATGAAAGAAGAGAGACTAGGGGATGGGAGAGGAGAGAGTGAGAGAGAGTAGGGGATGGGAGAGGATAGAGACTGAGAGAGTAGGGGATGGGAGAGGATAGAGACTAAGAGAGTAGGGGATGGGAGAGGGAGTAAGAGAGGGAGAGTGAGAGAGAGTAGGGAATGGGAGAGGGAGTAGGAGAGGGAGAGTTAGAGAGAGTAGGGGATGGGAGAGGAGAGAGAGACTAAGAGAGAGTAGGGGATGGGAGAGGAGATAGAGAGAGTAGGGAGAGAGAGTACGAGATGGGGGATGGTGCGATAGGGAGAGATTTTTTTGATGTAGTGCATATGCACTATAGTGTGTACGTGCTATAGTGCATACACACTATGTCAAATCACCCAAAAATAGTGAAGAAGCAAGTTTGGGTCCCATTTCATCCATTCTCTACTTTTTGTCTATTATGCATTCTATTGTTCCAATAGAAAACACATGTTTCAATATGTTGGAAGTTAGAAAACACTATTTGAAGAGTTTTTGTAGCTAGCAAACACCAAATTCAATCATTGGATATGCTATTTGAAGGCTTTTTGAATATTCTTTCTATAGAAAAGGTTAGTGCAATCCTTTTTAAATATTTTTTGTTGATATATAGATACAAATTTGATTATAATTTGACATGTTGTTTAATATATAGTGAATTCATTGAAATTTGTATGTTTGAATGAAATGTTATTTTGAAATGGTTAGAAATTTGACAAGTTGTTTGATATATAGTGTATTCATTGAAATAAATTTAATTTTTATATGTATTTGAACGATTTTAATTTACACATTGTAAGTAATTCAGATGTTTGAATAATTTGACATGGAGAAATCATCATCATGCCAAGGAAGAAACCAAAAACTCAAGCAAATGAAGATAGGGAGAGAGATTTGGTAATTAAAAGAGATAAAATGAAACTACTATGTGAACAAAGAAAATTGCAAAGCAATAATAAAGAATTGACTTTTGAAGAGGATCAAGAACCACCGATACAAAGAAACAAAGAGGAAGCATGAGAAAGCCAAAGAGAATGAATGAGAGTGTTATGCTCAAGAAGAAAATTGAATTCTGAAGCTACACCATCTTCCAATGTTGGAGTCATATCATCCTCTCATATTGAAGAGAAACTAATTTGTAGATCCTCTATGTACACACTCCATCATGTCATGTTGAAGGCACAACATCAACATACCAAGTACGTGATATTCTAACTTTTGCATCTTATTTACAAGGCACATCATCTTTAGTTCAAGGTACGCAATACACTCAACGTTATGTTGATATTCAAAATGTTGAGGGAATGGAATAGATTATAAAACCTTCTAGAATTCATTTTAGAAGACCAAAATATTTGATTGATATTGATACTAACATTTTGAAATCAATGCCTGAAAAGATTAGCAAGCATACTTTTCAAAGAAAAGTTAATCATATGTGGAGATCATTTTTTGAAGAATTAAATATTACAATTTAATGCCAATTATTTTTTTGAATGATGAAGAATTTGAAATTTAGGCCTATCATGAAGATTCTTGGGCTACGAACGATGGATGATTCAAATGAAAAAATATTGTAAAGAATCTAATGAGTTCTTATGACAAAATGGGTTCTAAATCAAGCACCAAAGATCGTAATATCACAAGATGAGTAATTACATCAACAATAGCAAGTACCCAAATGAAGGAAGCTCAAGTCATTAGAAAGACAAGCAAAACATTGAAAATTGGTAGAGGTACTCCAAAGAGAGCCATGCTAAGGTGTGAGAGATTGGAAGATCCAAAAAAAAGAGTTATGGACATTTAGTGGAGGACTACTACGAAAGGATAAAGAAATTAGTTAAGCTTTGAAATCATTGATCAAAGATTTTTGAAAAAATAACACACGTGTTCCCACTAATCAAAGAGATGTTGTAAGAAGGAGGATTGGTAGCCAAAATCGCAACCCACATGCAAAACATTTTTTGGACTCAACTTGGACATAATTTTTTGAAAAATTTATTTGTATGTATCCTCAAATTTGAATAAGTCAAAGATTTTTTGAGATGGGTACACCTTTTTATGTGAAGATAAATCACACATGCACAACTTGTTGTTGTAGGATACATATTGAATTTTCTAACCATTTTGATGTTTTTAAGCATATATATGAGTTTGTTTTGTAGGATTGTGACATGAATGAGCCAACAAGATCTTCAAGGGAATTCATATCCAAAATTTTATGTGAAATAGGGGATGACCAACAATTTTACAAGACATCATGCTTGGATGGTACATGCTTATTTTTTGGTTCTTTGCAACTTTTATCAACTTGTCAACATATGGATAGTACACATGCAATTGAAAATGAAATAGTAGATTATGAAAAATTTAAGATAGTAACATATGCTTTAAAAGATGAGAAACAAGGTAAAAGATGTGATTTAGTCATTGAAAAGATTCTAGTGTATGAGTTCATGAATTTTTTTGTGAAAAGATTATTTATGAGTATGCAAGGCATATACATAGAGCTTAATGGCTAGATTTTCAATTCAAGTTGTGCAAGTATACAATTCCACTAGATACCATTGTTTTGGTTGTAGAATTCACATAGAACTACACAGTACAACCACAAAATGAGGTGCAAGAAAAGTATTATACTTCTCAATAGGTTTCCATATTTGTTCACATAACATTCATGCATTCACCTACAAGTATAGAGGATGACAGAAAGATTTTGAGGGAGTACCATTTTTACATCAGCAATGATCGATCACATTCTACAAAGTTTGTACATGGTTATTTTCAACTATTTTATTGATATTTGGCTAACAGGGGCATAACATATCGTCAGTAATTTATTCAGTTAGAGTATTGTGCATCTCAATTCAAGAATGTATGGATGTTCTATTGGTTGAGAAGGATGAACAGGTTGTGTAGAATTCAATATATGTAGATTTTTATAAAGGCTGGTCATGGAAAGGGAGAGCATGATGGTGCAAGTGCATGCATCAAAAGAGCCTTAGCTCGAACTAAAGTACAAAGATGGAGTAATATTGATAGATGCAAAATCCATCGTTCAGTGGTGTAATGCTACAATGGGTCTAGGTAAGGAAGGTGAGTCTATGATTTTTTAAATTTTTTTTTGGTTGATAGATAATACTAAAATTGCACCTTATGAGGATTTTTGTACACTAACAAGATCTAGTGAGCTACACTCTTTTATAAGCTCTAATGCAGGATCACTGAGTATGCACACACACAAAATGGCATGCTATTGTCCATCATGTGTAGAGAAAAATTGGGATGACTATGAGTGAACTGAATGGGTGGACAAATGGGATATATAGGTTTTGGATCCAATTGACACCTATTATCCCTCACAACCATTGAAAATGGTAGAGATGGATCTGTCTATTTACTTTGACCATTTTTTTGATCTAGTATATATATATATATATATATATCTTTGTAATTTCAATATGTAAGTTTATAACTTTTACCTAAGTATTTTTTGAATTAATGATCACATTTTGTACATTTGTCACTGCAGGCCATGTTTTTGTTGTTATTGCATCTAAAGAAAATGAAGAAATGACATATTATTATTTGTGTCATTGTGTCCAAGCCAAACAAAAATTGGGTCACTCAGTTATAAATGGTGAAGGTTTAGAGTACCATGTCAATGTGGTAGTTTTAACCGGCACATGTCTTAGACAATATTCTATGAAGAACCCTAACTTTTAGTGGAAAACAAAATAATAAGATTCTTCAAAAATTTTGTGAGTCATACCAAGAGGCAATACTTGAGACATTAAAATGTAGAGTAGATCTAGTTGGCTCATTAGATTGAATAGGGAGAGAGGGAGGGAGAGAACGAGTGATCAATTGAATCCAAATACAATGTTGCAAACTCTCCCCCAAGACTGTCCACATGAAAAGGTGGGTATTGTTATTATGTGTCAGTGATGAGATAAGTTTAAATCACAAATTTTATGTTTTGATTTTTTTAGAATCTAGATACATTATTTGAATTTATATTGGATTCTTTAATAAGACCCATTTTTAGATTAGTCATTTGAATAAGTGAAAGTCTAGAATCTGTTGTTTAGATCAAAATGTAATGAAAGATAATGAAAATTGTTAGAATGTGAATGCTTTGTGATGTAAAGTCATGACTATGTGCATGCAACCAGGAACTTCAATCTAGCTAAAGCAAGGATAAAATGGGAGAAGTTTCCAAGACTCATCAAGCCATTTAGTAAGCCACTTGATCATTGCTAGAAACTTAAACCAATAATTCTTTGCATTTGGAACATTGTTACAAATAATGATATTATGAATAAAATTCTTTTAATTTTTATTTGTTGTTATGTTTGTTCACTATTACTCTAAAGATTGCAAGGTTGTGATTGTGCGGAAGAATCCACACACTTAAGGATAATCATAGGTGGTTCATCAATGTTTGATTTGTAGCCTTCAATTTTCCCTTTGGATGTAATCATGTTTATGTTCTCACAAGTTGGGGTGGAGGGAGGGGTATTGGTGGAATTAATTACTAATTACACTTTACTTATGTTTACTTAGGATATGACATTTTCATATTAGTTTTTGTAGGAGTCAACACATTATTTAGCACATATTGTAGGAGAAGTCCACATGCAATTATTGTCATCTCACACCTATTTATTTGTGATATCCACCTTTGTGTTCTTACCACATTATCCTTCTCTCATTGTTTCATATGTTACACATACTTTTTTGTACAATGGATGATGTTCCACCTTTAGGTGACATGTGATTACACCTTGTCTAGGTGATAGGTTATCACTAGTAGTACTCCTAGTTATCAAGCATTACCTATATATTCAAGAAGATCTATGTGTATTGCATCCATTCACATTTTCATTGTTGATAACAATTGAATATAGTCATTTAATGATCAAATCATTTCATCTCTCTCATTTGTGTCATCGATTGAGCTACTAGATATTATCATTTTCATTTTCTTGCCTTGAACAAATTCTTACATTCAGCATAGCTACTATCTTTCAAAAGTTCTTCCTTATCCTTATAAATATTGGATTTGAGTCTAGTTTCAATGTTTGGTATCTCATTACCAATAGTAGTCATCTCATAGGAAAAAATGTCTTCCAGCCTAAGCTTCTCTTGAAACTTTCTTTATAGTTCTTAATTTCTAAATAGATATGACTTTTTCATTGTAACATGTAGGCAAAGATCTCATAATTTTACTCATGTTGATCATCATCACTTAAGGTTTCATCTCTACTTATAATTGAACAAACTATATCATTCACTCTCTACATAAATGGTGAAATAGTTCACTTTCATTCACCATTATATCTTCATACTTCCCTTAAAGACCCTACAACTTGGATTTCTTAACATACCCGTCACCTTTAAAAATAGTTTCTAGCTTTTTCCATGCCTCATGGGTTATCATTGATCCATAGATGTGACAATACTCTATAGCAGACAAGGCACTAATCAAATATTAATTTTCTATCATGTTTTTTCTTGAACTGCTTCATTTTATTTGTAGTAGCATTTGATAGATCATTTGGTATATCATAAGGCTTCTCACTAATATCCCAATATTCATCTCCCATACATATCATATAAGCAGTCATACCATTCTTCCAAACCAGGTTGTTAGTTCCATCAAACTTAGGACCATCATTTTGTAAACATTCCATGTCAAATATCATGTTAAGTGATCAAACATCATTAAAAGGACTTGGCTATAATACCAATTCTTAGGCGTAGGAAGAGACAAGCACATCTTAGGGAGGGGGTGATTTAGTTGTGTGCCAAATATAATAATTCCATCCACTTAAATAAATCAAATATCTAAAAGATAAATAATAATACAAGATTGTAACACATAATACATAATACATAATACATAACACATAACATCATTTATTGATGGAGGGGCACCAAGTGGATACACAAAACTACAAGGTGCACCAGGACATATGAAGGAGACCATGAAGGTACCAAGGGAAATAAATTCCTAATGAAGATATGTAAAGTCATTTTATGATGAACCATGGCAATTGAAGCCATTAAAATGTAAGCGAAACATGAAATTGTCAAATTTGTAATACATTGCCAAGAATGGGAAAACTTAGGCCAAAATGGCACAAGTGAGGTTTACAAAGTTAAAATTCATTAGTTTTAATTTCATAGTCAAATGTAATGTATTTGGTTCATTAAAGCCATAATATGGAGGATTCATAGGTCATTCAAGGTTAAGATACAAGATATGCATAAATAGATGTAAATTGCAAAATTGACAAAATGTTGTCAAGAATGCAAAAAATGGTTAAGAGAAAGGACTAATGGATATGTTTATATTTTTATAGTGTAAATAAGTTAAATATTCTTTAGATTAGTATAGAAATTTTTAGTTGTTGAGTTGACAACTTTGTTGTCAACTTGACTACATTTTCATATGTTAAGTTAGTATAATGTTATAGACAGTTACAAATAGTTAAGAAGTTGTTGTTGGGTTTGTGAGAGAAGATGGGGTCTATTTAGAAGTTATTCCACATGACTAGAAGTGAGAGATGATCCATAATTATAAAATATGTAATGGAACCAAAGATTGAAGTTTTATGAATAGAATTCAATTTTTTTGCATTTTATGAAGTTTACTGTCTTGTGGGTACAGTCCCAATAATAGAAAATTTTTTTGAATATATAAATTTGAACTTGGTTGAAAATTTTTGTAAATATATTTTAATTTATTTCCCTTAAATTTTGATGCATTAAATTCAGTGTTTTGTTTGGTTATAAAGTGAAGGAAATCACTGGTATAAGTGGTTGTGCCTATATTGTGACAATGGACAATCATTAGTGCAAGGACTTTATTAAGTTCATTGAATCACCCACCAATGGGTTTCTAGTGATTGGTGTGGTGAGTCAAAAAAATAATAGATCCTTTTAATGTAGTTAATATATGTAGGGATTTGAGATGAAGTCTTTGAAAAATCCAAAAAGATGGGAAATTGTTGATTAAGGGAAACCTGTCCCGTACAAGTCATGGCTGGGAATGATCTGAGAGATGGATAGGGTAACCAAGGTTTTGAAAGGTATTTTTAGATGGATTTTAAGGTTTTTGAACCTTGTTTAGAGTTGTGAGTGAATTGGAGGGGTGTTTTCTACAAAACCCTTGGTTTCTTGTTCAAATAGCGAGGGTTTGTTGATATGGGAGTTTGATGAATGATGATACCTTGGGAGTTTGAAAATATTGTGTCTTAAGAGGTCTAAAAAGACTATTTTATGCTTGGGAGTCTTGGATATTAGTGGAGGATAGGGTTCCTTTGTTGGGGTAGGCTAATTAGGCTTAAATGCATGTGCAATCAACAGAAAAAATGTTCACTAGTCAAGAGGTGAAGTTTTGAGATTGATATAGATTTTATAACTCCCAAAAGGGTATTTGGAAACATTTCATGGAATTTGCAGATTTTTATCTAATGGGGCTACTAGGTAGGCCTGGGAGTGCTAAAGCGTGAAATGGTGAAAGATGAGTTGATTAGAGTTGGTGAAGAGTTGGATTATGGTAGATAGGCCTTGAAAAGGTTATCCAAGGTGTTAGGGTTAGTGTGGGAAGCTTGATTGGATATTTGGTATGTTGGAGGCACTAGGTATGTTCTTGAGGAAACCTATTAGGGAAAACCTAGTGGGAGCCAAAACCACAAGATATTTGTACTATGAAAAGTACTCCTAATTTTTTTTTTTTTTAAATATAGAAAAAAATAAATCCTCTTACATCTAGAGGCATATAACCCAATTTATGGACATGCTATGTAGAACACATTTCTTACAATAAATCTTAGATTTTGCCTTTAGTTGGGTTCACTGATATAATCTTGATTACAAGATAGTGGACATAATGTCCACTACAACCAAGGCAATAAATATCTCAAATACCAAGACAAATACAATGAAGCACAACTTCCAATTATTCATAAAATGCATACAATATATTTCCTTTGCACATCCTTTGCATACTTAACATAGTCTCAATTATAGAAATGTTATCTCATTTATACATGTTACAAAGTTTAAACATAAACAAGGTTGGCTAATGCCTATTACAATAAAAGATATAAATATTATGTTTAATGAGTAATGTTATCCAAATCAAGTCATCCAAGACTTGGATAGGACCCAAATGAATAACCAAAATCATGCAATGGTATCACCAAAGTAGCACCAAGAATCAGAACTTATTGCTTCATCAAATCAGTTAGATCCTAAATAAAGAAACACCAAAAAACCACCAAATAAATAAATATTTGGTCTCCTCAATCAATGTGAACCATTAACATGATCTAAGAACATACACATTTTTCCATAATATTAAGAAAATAAATTGAATATTAGGATACCCATTTTGCTCCTCTATAACATATCAAAAGATGAGGTATGGTGTTTTGGACCAAGTCTCTATTGTTACACTATGGGTCATGTTTTAGCCATGAAAATGAGCAACATAGGTGATTTTTCAAGGAAAAATGGATTTTTATGTTTCTTAGAAGGTTATAAAGGTCCTTAGGGTCATTAGGTTAATTTTTAGGCATCTAGGAGTTAAGATGTCAAAAATTGCAAAAAATTGCAAAAGTTGTCAAAGCAAAATTGCAAAAATGCTAACAACTTTGCAGGAGTTTGGGAATTGGTAAAGGGATAAGTATTTGTAAATAAGTTATTTTAGTGTTTTCAAACCTTTTCCAAGTTTTAGAATTGGAATCAAGTGAAAAATGTAAAAATTACAATTTTTGTGCAAAGTTGCATTGTTAAAAGTTGTAAAAGTTGCTCAAATTTGCAACTTAGTGGAAAAAGAGTTGTGAGATTGAACTATCTATTCCATTAGGTCTAGGTGGCTGAGAAAACCCTATCCCCAACCTCCTCCCATCATATTGAACAATTGAATATTCTCAAGCATACCAAACCAAAATGTCCCTAAGGGTCACTAAATGCCATAGGGTAGCAATATTTGATGGGGCATATCTCGGAGCTCATGTAAGGTATGGATGTGATTATAGTTCCTAGAGGACCATTTTTTAGAGACCTAAAATGACCTCTCTCACATTTTGGAGATCATAATCTATTTTTATTTTGTGATGACATCTCGAGTTATGTTGAAACTTGTAGTGCTGGCTAGTACAAAGTTGCCAACTACCAAATCTCTCACCTTTCTTTGTGGGATCAAACTGTCTATTCCATTAAGTTTAGGTGGTTAGGTAAACCCTTTCCCCAACCTTTTCCTATCCCATTGAGAACTCAAACATTCTTGGGAATGCTAAACTAAAACATCCCTAAGGGTCACTAAATGCCATAGGGTAATGATCTTTGATGGGGCATACCTTAGAGCTGGTACGAGGCATGGATGTGATTCTAGTCCATATAGGATTGTGTTGTAGAGACCTATAGTAACCTCTCTTGATTTTTGGAGATATTACTCCATTTTGAGTTTGTGACACCATCGCAAGTGATGTTGAAACTTGTAGTGTTGGCTAGTACAAAGTTGCCAACTGCCAAATCTCTCTCACCTTTCATCGTGGGATCAAACTATCTATTTTGTTAGGTCTGGGTGGCTGGGTAAACCATATCCCCAACTTTGTCCCATCTCATTGAGTGCATGAACATTCTTGGGAATGCACAACCAAAATTTACCTAAGGTTCACTAAATACCATAGGGCAGCGATCTTTGATGGGGAATATCTTAGAGCTTGTGCAAGCTATGGATGCAATTCCAATTCCTATAGGACAGTGTTGTGGAGACCTACAGTAACCTCTCTCACTTTTTGGAGATCATACTCTATTTTTATTTATCAATGCCATCTTGAGTGATGCTAAAAGTTGTAGTGGTGGCTAGTACAATGTTTCCAACTACCAAATCTCTGTCACCTTTCATTTTGGGATCGAACTATCCATTTTGTTAGCTCTAGGTGGCTAGGTCAACCCTATCCCCAACCTCATCCTATCTTGTTGAGCACTCAAATGCCCTTGGGCATGCGGAACCAAAATATCCCTAAGAAAGGTAATGACTCATTAAGGGGCTTACAAGAGTTCATAAGTTTCTATTTATCTCCCCCATGGAGAAAACATGGTGTGATGTGTAGAAGGAGAATATTCTAAAGGGCTCATAACTTTTCCTCCTCATCATAACTCAAAATCTTAAGGGTTTATTAGGGGTAGGCTTAATATGACACATATTCTAATGTGCCATAGGTTTACAAGATTGTGTCAAAACTATTAAAGAAATGATAAAGATCCCTATTTTGATCATTATGAGGGTTTATCAAGGATCTTGTCTTATGTAATGTCATATTTCTGGATAGCAAAGAATACATTCACTACCTCTTGCATTATCATTCAAAAATATCAATCACATTAACATGATCCTAAATGATAGATTTTTAAATTGTGATTTTTTTTAGTTCATTGTCTTATATTGAATAATGGTTTGGATCCTTTAAAGAAGTGTGCTTTTGATAGTTGTGGGTACATGTGACCCTCATTTTTTTGCATTATTGATGTACTACTTTTTGGTGGCCTCAAATCTCAAAAATCTTTAAGTATGGACAATGTGAAACAAATGTTCTTAAGGCTAGGTTTGATGAATCCCTAAGGCTAATAAGTTATTAGCCTTATAAATCTGGGTGGAGGCCTAATTAGGGGCTTTTCTAATAGCCTTTTTATGAAGAAACCAAGAAATCGGGTATGAACCCATTGTTACCATCCATTCAAGCATACTAAAAGTGTTCCATTAGCACCTTAAAAATCATCAAAACCTTGGTTGGACTAAGGATTATTGTGGAGCTCTGGTAGACCTACATATTTATTTTGGAAGAATTGCACTCCTAGGAGGGTAAGTGAGTCATGGAGCAAGTTTTCATCATTTCACCTAGTGGGAAGGTTCGGGAAGGTTAGGGGATGTTCTAAGTTGCAAAAAATCCTATAGACCAAGTTAGGTGTTAGGAGAACACCAAGATCCTATTGTCAATCAGTGGCATAGACTAGGTAGTCTACCCTAAAATTTTCCCATTAGAAAGTATATTTTAGAAAGACAATAAGTGAATAGACTCTACACAATGCATTGAGGATAGTTTTCCAAAGAGAAAGCCAAGAAACTCATACGATATATGGAAATAGAGAGTAGATAATGGTAAATAAATATTAAAGTAGAGAACATTTTTTGAATATGATAGGGAATGACTTTTTTTTTTGTTACATTCCAAGTAATGATTAGTTGAGATGTATGTCATAGACAAAGGGAGATGTTATTCATGATAGGTTTCAGATAAAAGGCTACTATAATTGTCAAAACAACATTAATGACAATCAATACATAAGATAAAGGCATTACAAAGGAATGAGATCAAAGGAAAATATTCAAGGCAACAATAGTGAGTGTGATGAATAACTTTTTAAACCTTTGTAGTAGTTTAACTATCAACATCTCTAGATTGGATCAAACTTTGGCTGTGCATTACAATTTTTTTATTCTTCTTTTGTGTTTTAAAATAGCCTATCACGTACTTGAACATTCTTAACTGCATTAAGTTTTAACTATCAAAATTGAACTTGTTCTGCTACCTATATTTGGATCAATCTTTGGGTGTGCATGTGTCATAATCAAGTTGATAAATGAGAAACAAGGAATGTACAAGCCTTTTTTAGTTCCAATAAAGTCATAGGAATATACTTCCATTGACTTCATATCTAGTTATCCAACTACAGAAAGGGCAACAATTTTAAGTATGTTGAAGTAGATAGATTCTCTAAGATGGAAACTATCATGCCTTGTACAAAATCAATCTCACCTCTAGAAATAGCTCAATTCATCAATGTTTGATAGCTTCAGTAAGATAAACCTATATATAATTTATATGTGTGTGTGCCTGTGTTCTTTACATTTAGATATGAGGTCATTGTTATATGAGATATATATATATATTTTTGTGTGTATATGATATTAAATTTTTTATTATTAATAATTATTTGATTAATGAATAGACATGTCCCATGCAGGGACATGTCTATTCATGGCCTATTCTCTCTATATATAAATCTAAGAGAATGCTACATTTGGAACACACATACCTTGAATAGGCAATTCCATTACATTTGCATCATCGACCTTTGGAATTTAACATGGTATCAAAGCCAAAATGCAAATGTAAACAACTAGTTGAATAATGGAAGCTTGCAAACATGGTGTGAAATTAGGTCAAAATAGAGAGAAGGACAGTGCCAGATTTGGAACAATATGTAAACACACATGTAAAACATGGAAGGAATTATATACTAAGTAGATAGAATGGGAAAAATGGAAGAACAAAACAAAGTCCTAGTCATACACATGATGATTAGCCAACATCTTTAATCAAATATTGCTCTTTCCTTCTTAGCATATGTTGACATAATGGATTGATGGGTAAATTATGGAAAAAATCAGCAGTGATTCAAGAATGGCTATTAATCATGGGGTAGATAGATCCTGTGCTAAGGAGATGTAACATGGCCAATACTAAATGCTCACAACTTGCAGATTTTGTTAGATAAGAGAACAACAACTATAGTTTTTACTGATGAATATGGAATTGTGAAACTTATGTTGCTAAGTTGCTAAAAAAATCAAAGTACCATTGTCTCTAATCAATCCCCCGTGTTTTTGAGACACCCCCACATGGAAATTTGGTCATTGATGGGCACAAAGTTAATCTACTTCCTTGGATAAAAGGATTAATATTGCACCTTCTTCAAATTTACTACTTCAAGAAGCACAAATGGGATGGAAGCCTACTTTTCATTAAGCACAACTATGGAAAAGGTCTTACCAACTCTAAAAACCACAACCCTTTCCATGTTACTCCAATTTCAACTCCTATAATTCAATGACAAGGCTTATCCTGTCCTACTATCCTTAGGATCAATTACTCTATCTTAAGACGAAGTTGACAAAGTCATTGAATTCATAACATAAATTAAAAAAATACAACAATATATGCAAACCATTCTGTAGAACATAATTACCAAGTATAGGCAGCACCACAAGCTTGTCCATGGTATTGTGAGCCCTATAAAATTACCAAGTAAGTAGGATTAGACACTACCTTTGAGCTCAATCTTCCTACCTAGCTTGTTATGCACCTTCTTTTCAATTCAAAACTCTCACATCATTACTATCCACCTCTATTAAAATCTACAATGCTGCAAAGGTTGTATTTTCAATTGAACTCAATCATGTATGTGCCACCCCAAACAATACTAACTAGATCATCAACAATCAACATCTGAGTTTTCCAACAAGAGACACCGTCTTCCTAATGATGGAAGCACAACAAGTTCCTTCCAAAGGATAGGGGTAGAAAAAAGTACAAATTTCTTAGAAATCTCCACGTCTCATTCTGCAATTTGACACAATGGGTATTAATGCTTCTCAAGGGTTTGGGGGACTCTAGGATACATAACTTTATCTGTACTAAGATAAGCCCTATATTGCTCTATCAACAACACAATCATCACCTACAAAACACATTAGAGAAAAACAACAATGTAAGTCTTCTAAAAACTTGCCACACACATCCAGTGGCACCTATCAAGACATATTTACTAACAACAAATAGCTGCAGTGACATATCTAGCCCTACCATTACCTAGGAGCTAGATTAGTGGTAGATTAGGGGAATAGATTAGGCACCAATATGTACAACATTTCATATTGTACCTCTTGGATAATAATACTATGCATTGCAGTTAAAGTTTAACATCTAACTTATTCTATTATTTGTTTTCCCCTCATCTTCTCTAGCCTAGTATGGTTCTCAGCCTCTGTGATTCATAATTATGCTTTTGCTAACATTTAGCCCACTCAATGTGCATGTCCTCTAGGCACTATCCTTGACCCCAAATAAAATAGTGGTACGAAAATTTTGTAGCATCTGCTCAAATGTTTGAAGATTTTTTCCCTATATAGTACCTTTGGTGTAGTAATTTTTTTCAAATAGAATTTAACAGATGATTTTGGTTGCAAAAGCTTGAAAAATTGTTGCAAGAGGCTTGAATGTTGTGTGGAGAGACTAAGAAACCTAAACTAAGCACTGTTCCCATGCAAGTGGGTGCACAATAATTTTCTCAATGGGTGGTGCTGAAAATAAAATTAGCTGGATGCATTAAAGGGTCATCATGAAACATAAAACTTCTATCTAACAAGTGCAATGTCCCAGATCTCATATTCATTAAAAATTACCACACATAAAGCTTCCATTTGGGGACAAAATCCTCTAATTCTCAATGGGGTGGCTACACAGTTGAAGCCTCCTCTCCAGTGATCCTATAGAGTTTTCTACCAAAAAAGCATAACCATTAATTTTTTAGAATGATGAAAAGAAAAACTAAATAGTTGTTTACATAATTTCATGAGGGCACCTCTGGATGGAAAACATAGGTGTTCCAAGCCTCTCCATGCGACCAAATTATTTGTAAGATTTGACATCCTTGACTTGTTTTACATATTTTCACAAATTCTTTGTAATGTGCATGCAAATGAAACCAAAACATCCTACACATTCAAAACTTTCATCATTCAACTAGGAAACCTAATAAATTAAGAATCTGTGCAAAGAAACATTTACTCATGTTTTAGTTTCATCTATAGCATGGAAATAATAGTTCAAGATTTTAAAAGAAACTAAGTAGTAATAATCTTTGACTATGATTTGTGAAGAATAAATTATATAATCCAGTTACATGTAATTCATAATTTGGATTAATAGTCTTTTGGTAAGTAGAGTAATCAATGAGTTGAATAGTAATCAACCAACACTTTTAAATATTTCTGATATGAAACCTCTTCACTATAGAGGCATCCTACACTAGTGAATAAATAAATGACTAATTATAATTGAAAAAGACCATAACTTGGAGGCCACTCTATGTGAGGTTGTGAAACATTGAAATATAGGTCCATGAGTTAATACATTATTGTAGCAACAAAATTTTAACCCTACAACCACAATATTACCTCCTGAACCATCAGTGCCAAACCTTCTGACTATAATATTAATTTATTAAACAACTTAAGTGTCACATAGCTATAGAAACAAGAAAAGAACAATAAACAAAAATAATATGCATGCTTTATTACTTAGGATTTCATGCTATCCAAAATGGCTTAACAACACCTAAAGATTTCATGACACAAAATAATAACAATAGTTGAATGGAATGCACTCAAGTGATAAATGTTGTTGCCCATTTGAGAGACAAGAATAAATATTAAAACTAAATAAAAGACCTACTCCAACATGCTAGGCAATGTTAGGTGGAAGTGTTTCATAACATAGATAAGAGAATGTGACAGTTATAGCATTATGGCAATAGTAGTGCTAAAGAAGATGGCAATAGGTGCTCTAAAATTCATGCCCTAAATGAGAAAAGGGATTACAAAAGATGTATTGTATTATGCAAGCAAGGGCCCTAAAGGTGAGTGCAAATAATTCTTTGACCAAGCCCTAGGTGAGCTAGGTAATGCCCAACTAGGGACTATTAGCAAAGAAATAGCTCTCGAGAGAAAACCTTGAAGAATGAAGACTTTCCCTTCTGATGGATTGAAAAGGGGTATGAAGAGGTTCTACCTTGTGAAGGAGGATTCCTAATGAAGTTTGGAAGGTGTCTTAAAAGTAGGGATAGCAGGTAGCCAAGAAAGCCCTACCAAACCCTCAATGTTGCTATTTTTGTTGTATGACCTATACACACCCTAAGACCCTAAAAATACTTTAGCATGGGTCCTATGTATCAATTTTTCTCAATTCCAGAGGGGTTGAAACTCTAAGATAGAGTGAAACATAATAGTACATAGTAGAAGTCTTCAAACAACAAGGAATGGTGGAAATGCTCAAATTCCCTCAACACCCAAGGTGAAGGGTCCTATTTCCAAATACCTATCATAGGTATGGATATGGGCTTAATGGAATTTTATCACAACCCCAAAAGAAAAGGTAACCTAATCACTAGATCTACCCAAGTACCAAGCACCAAAAACTTAATATGCACTACTGGATTCCCTTAGCCGAAAGAGAGATCAAACCCCAAAAATTGAATATGGAAATTTTAGTTCCTACAAAACATGAATCCATGATTCATTTCATCCAAGACAACTTATAGTATGAAGCTAGTTTGAAAAATGACTAAATTGGCTTGTAGCCCTTCTAGAATGAGGAAGTGGTATCAATTTGGATTATTCCAAAGGACATGGTGACTTTCCTAATGATTTGGATACCCTT
Source organism: Cupressus sempervirens (assembly GCA_028749045.1). Classification (NCBI taxonomy): domain Eukaryota; kingdom Viridiplantae; phylum Streptophyta; class Pinopsida; order Cupressales; family Cupressaceae; genus Cupressus; species Cupressus sempervirens. The sequence goes on along the minus strand of CM053791.1, from coordinate 170,924,169 downwards.
TTGGGTCTTATCAAACATGCCAAAGTTCCCAAGCAAGGAAAAGAATGGAAGTTGTTGCTATTGCAACATTAGACTGGATTTGAAGGCCTAATTAGGGCTATGTTTGCACTGCAGGTACACTTTCTACAAAGAGAAAATATAATCCAAAAATTATGACATGTGGGGGCGTGTAAATAAGAGAAATTTCTAGGATCCTATCCTTTGGTGAACCCAAGAAATTAATCTAGAAGGATTGTTCTAAATGCTAATTTGGTATACTCTTCATGAAGCACACTTAGGGTATGGCGGCAAACTCACCTCCTTGCATCTTCTAGAAAATAAATTGCAGAATATAAAATTAAATTATTAAACCTTTTTTTCCACCAAAGGGCATCAATTTCACATAGTGGAATATGCCAAATAACCTAGCCCTAGCAAGTTGCTGATTTGTAGGCTGATTTCTAGGCAGCTAGCAATAAAAATTGAATAATATTCAAACTATGAAGAGTTAGAATATGAGACCTACTAAAAAATGAACTAGATAAAATTACAAAACTTTTAGATCCATTGAGACATCTCCAATCATCCGTACATGTCCGTACCATGGTTTGCAACAAGTGTTTATGCAAGGAAAAATGTTGATTTTATTATTATCAATGCCACAATTACATATCTATCCTATCACCCATCTATAAGGGCTTATATAGGATTATCCAAATGGTTATATGAGTGGTTTGAACCAACTAGTTGTTTGGGAGAGGATTTTACAAGTTTTAGCAACATTTTAAGAAGTTTCTCAAAGTTCCTTTCACAACTTTTAGAGCAATTTTTGCATATTTGGCAATTTTGCATATCTAGAGACCAAAATTGCTCCTAACCCTATTTTTATGATCCTTAAAGGATTTTAACATGAAAAAAATGTAAATACCTATTCCTCAAATCATTAATCACCAATAGTTAGAAAAAGTCTTATAAAATGCTAATCTTGTAACTATGGCCTTACAATGAGATCCATTGTTAAATCTATTATTCCTAAGCATGACTAATGGCCACAAGGACCTTATTTTTAAATATTTATGGTGCTTTTTGAAGGTAGAGTGGGTCTTCCTACACCACAAAGGATCTATTGTCCCTGGAAATTTGGGTGGAGGCCTAATTAGGGGCTCTCCTTATAGCCCTTTTGTGAAGAAATCTTGAAATTGGGGCAAAGCCATTGTTGTTATCCATTCAAGCATAGTACAAGTGTTCCAATAACACCTTAGGACATCATGGAAACCTTGGTTGGACTGGGGAGTGCTATGGTACCCTAGTAGACCTATAAAACCTCTGGAGGGATATTGTTCCTAGAAGAGTAAGCGAGTGATGCAACAATTTTGGATCAGTTAACATGGTGAGGAGGTTAGGCAAGGTCAGAGGATTTTCTAAGTAGCAAGAGATCCTATAGACCACATAGGTGTATAGAAAACACCAAAATCCACATATAATATTTAAGGTTGCACGAGGATGGGGGTACTTGGGGTACTTAGGGTATGGGTATGGGTACAACTATTTTTTTATAATAGGTGATGGGGGTACTTGGGTATGTCAAACTTTATTTTTAATTATACTTTTATATTTATAGAAAACCTGAATTTATGAGTCATGATAATGATTTTTCAAATCAAGAATAATTATAATGTTTGCAAATATAATGTATTTTTTTCAATTTCATAATTGTTATATGTTTGTATAATAATAATTTATGATAAACATTTAGATGCATAACATAGAAGGTAGGTTTAAACATGAACAAGAAGATCATAAATCATATGACAATGGCATATTGCAAATGATAAATTTCTAGCTTTAACATTGATAAAGTTTATTGTTGATCAATATTGTATCAAAGTTTCAAACTAATTAGGTATTGAATTAAGCTTGATAAACAAATAACAGAGAAGGAAAACTTTAAACATGAACAAGATCATAAATCATATTATGGTGACATATTGGAAATGATAAACTTATGCTTAAACAATGATAAAGTTTATTGTTAATCAATATTCTATCAAAGTTTCGAATTGATTAGGTATTGAATTAAGCTTGATAAACAATGAGCTGATACACAAACAAAAAACTGAAAAAAGATTTGAAATCTCAATCAAGGTCCTTAGCTATGATGCTCTCCACCGAGTACTTGGTACTTGGGATACAGGTACCCAGTACTTGGGTATGTGGGTATGATTACCAGGGGTGTCATACATGAAGGAACACATAATATATTATGATAACCAATAATTTCATTCATGAACAAACATATAATATAAAATGATAACCAATAATGTCATACATTAACAAACACATAATATATTATGATAACCAATAATGGCATACATGAACAAATATATCATATATTAACCAATAATGTCATAAGTCTAACAATTTCATGCATCAAATAAATGTCATACATCAAATAAAAAATGTCATATAGACATCAAATGTATATTGAATATGTCCATTGATATAAAATCCAACATATATGTTCATTTATTCCTACACATGTATGTTTATCAATTATATCTTCTCCTTCCCACGAGGGGAAGGAAAAAAATCTCTAGAGTTCTTTGGTTTTCATGTGGAGGGAGATGAAGGCAATGATGGGGTCTTCCTCACACGCTCACTCATCCTCTTGTTGAGGCTCTTCTCTAACTTGAGTTGATACAAACAAAGTACATATAAGTCAATAATTATTATACATTGAAATCAAATATATGTACACAAAAAATTAATTATTTTCTTACCACCATCATATAGTCGCTTTGCAAGTCCACCTCAAAGGCTTGTGGATGATCAAGTGTGACAAGACCATACAATAATTCAATCAATATAATAAATTATAAATAACATTAGAAATTTCAATACTTACTATTATAAACAACTAAAACCAAGAAAATTCTTTCATACTTTAGTCAATTGTTGTGAACTAGCCATAGCTATAGCCACTCCATGATCGATAGATTGTCAAAGATGAGAGGAGCCTCAGATGTCAAGAGTTGCATATCATACAATACATTTTACATGTAACATGAAACATGAAAAAATTATTATCAAATGAATTAAATTAACATGAAACAAATATACATCTATAAAGCTTGTATCATGTCTAGGCTCGAAGTCCATAGTGAATGTCGACAGTTTTGCAGAGAACTGACACACATGCATAAATTTTTTTGTCAATCCTTCATATAATTACTTAATAAATATATGTATTAATTTAAATTTTTAAATTGATACATACCTCTGGACTCATTGACAGGATGAAAAATGGGGTCGAGGGATCACTACTAAGGCTGCCAACACTCTGGCCCTAAATTTTGAACAATGTCATTACATGCTAATTAATTAGTCATTCATTACATATATGAAATATGATCAAATTAGTTTATTATAATTGTAATTTACATGTGTGTCAATGCCAAATGTCTCATTCAGGAACTGATCAGTCACTAGCCTATCATCTGCACCATCTCCAGCATGACTACCAAATGTGTATAAGGATCCACATGATGTACAAATGTGACCGCAATGTGTAGAAGGCTCCTCCTCAACTAATGGACTCCTGCAATGAATGAGGGTCTATGTCAAAGCACTAATAGTCCCTAGAGTGATGGTCTCTACATGTTCCTTCACAACTAAAGGAATAGTCACATGCTCACCTTGTGGCTTGACCACAGGTGCCCTAACTATATTAATTTCATGACGTGCCCCCAGCCTCTCAAATGATGACCCCCCACCTCTACCTTGAGAGTCTAATAAATCAAAATAATTGGGGATCTCCCCAAGGACAAACTCACAATATAATCTCCTTAAGAAATAAATTGGGACCTCATGATTATTGCAAGGAAGGGCATCAAAAACCATCCACCATCTATCCCAAAAATTATTTCTAATACCATCATGTATGCACCAATGGATGGGTAACTATTTAGTTGCCTCTCTAATAGTATCTTGTTCACAAAGCTTTCTAAATAATGCAAAAATCCTACCATTTGGTATATCTTTTTTTTTTACACCTTGATATGATAATTTATTTGGATAATATCATTTTTTTAATCCCTCTTAACCCATCAAATATCTAACTAACCATTAACAGAAGCTATGTTGGTCTTAATGGACTCGAGTGAGGATGCCAATTGAGCTCTCATTGGATTGGTTTTTCCACAAGCTTTCAACCTACCAATGAGTGCTTCTAATTCAATTTTGCATCTTTTTTTTCATTTATTATGTTTTCTTATGTGCTAGTAGGAGGTCTTACAATTGGTGCAGGTTGTGGAATTTGATGTTCTTTTTGTGGAGGGTTTTGATTTGGATCTTGTGGAGGGTTTTGATTTGGATCTTGTTGAGGGTTTTGGTTTTAACCTTCTTTGGGATTTGTCGGTTCATTATTCACATTTCCTGACAAGAAATAAATTAAAATCTAAATAAATAAATAAATTTAAAGAAAATTTTTTAAAAACCTAAAAAACAATTTAAAAAAATATAAAACAATGCAAAAAGAAGGTCAGACAACATATGGCATGCTTGTGATCTCAAACTTCAATGGCAAGGAGGCATATTGACAAGGTGGGTGCTAAACCTTAAATTTTTTGAAATGCATATGCACTGTGAGGAGGAGCAGTTGGAAAACAAAGATAAAATGAATGGGTTGCAAGTTTGTAGCCCATTTATAACAATTGGGGTTATTAAAAGCTCGTACATGCTATAGCACATACACACTATGGCTCAGAATACCCAACCCATAGCATGTACCTGATATAGTGCGTACACACTATTGAAAATTAGAAAAAAAAAGAAAAAAAAGTGGTGTCACCTTTTTGGCACCACAACTTGGTGCACTTACCCTACTATCCCCACCATAATTTTCCCTCTGACCATATTTTTAAATGAAAAAATGAGTGTGTAATGTGTTATCATTCGATGTTTATGTTTACATGGTTGATACTAATTTAAATTAGACATAGTTACTTTCATTTATAAGTATTGTGGTAAATGTTATGATATTTCCAAGTTACAAAAGTGAAGGAATATACTTAATATGTTCAAGGAAAAGAAAATTGATGATACTAATTCACCCAACCCCTACCTCTCAACATCCTACCTTTCCTAATATTCTAATAATTAGTATCATATCATACTTAGCTTGTTGAAGGTTTTACCACTTGAGATTAAAGATGTGATTCATGGAGAGGTATAAGCTTAATAATACTATTCAGAATTAAATACTAATCAAATCAATGAGATGAAAGACACACTAAAGAAATCATTGAAAAGGAGGGAGGAAATTTCTCATAAAAAGTGAAACAACTTATATGAAGGGGTTATTGAAGAACATCCTAATAGAAGTATGTCTGATAAATTTGATGCTACCATAGTTGATCTAGTTGATAAATTCATAGCCTCACTGAGTAGATAAAATCACTAAAAAAAGAACGATAATTGCAATCTACTAGGATGAGTTAAGTAAAGGGATAAAAGAAAATAAATGAGGATGGAAAGGAAATGATAGAAGAAGAAAAGAGACAAATCACTACAAGAATGGATGTTAGGGATGAATAAATCACAAAGTTTACTCAGAATCAATATGATATGGTGAACAATTTACTCGGTGAAAATCATGTGATAATTGTATGTTTGGGAGGCTTCTTTGACAAGAATCCTATAATCAAAATGTTAGTATGTTTGTATGTGTTTCAGAGGTGACTTCGACATGCGTCATATAGATAATGTTAAGTTGTTGCAGAAAGATAGATAAATCACACCAAAAATATCTCATTACCATGATCAAAAGATGATAAAATCACCAAAATTCCAAACATAAACCAATAAAATCATGGAACTAATGATGAATCTTGTATTAAACTTTGTTTCTTCTAGGAGAGAAAATTATCTCACTTGTGAGATAGGATCTAGAGTCATATGAGACTATTGAAGTTCCAATCGAGAAAATATTTTATCACATGAGATGAAATAATCTTTGATGTAAGTAACCTGGAAACTCATGTGAGGAAAGATCTTCCAAAGTATGTTTTTAATGTAGTCTATGAAAATTTTTAAAAAAAATATTTAAAATAAATAAAAATGAGGCCATAAAATTGATTTTCCTATCCTACACTTGGTGCAAGAAATGTGAGAGCTCAATGTTGGCTTAGAACTCAATAACACACTTCAACATAGTCTTTATATGATAGATTCTTCTAAGAGTGAATATTAGATTATTCATCCTAAAAGTCCTTGTCAATTCAACCTATTATCCTCTATCTCATTGGGGTTTTAAATTTCTCTCTTGGAATTGAGATTTTAGTGACCATAGACCAACTAAGAATGAAGGATTTAAACTAGAATAAATGCATGATTAATCTACTTTTTTGTTATTTTTCTATGCAAAAGTAGTGAAATTAATCTATATCAATGTGAAAACTAATAGAAAAAATAGGAAGAAAAGATTACACTAAAATGTATGTATTATAATACAATATTGATAAAGTAAAACTATAAAAATAAATGCTAGCAATGGAATCACATTGAATGCACTAAAAGTGAGTACTCAAACTGATAGATTTTAGTTCCTCAAAATTGAGAGGTAGAAGTTCCCAATTTATAGAAACATAGAATTGATCAATGGTGGAGATTGGATTAGATCAGTGGTGGATACTAGATGAGATTCTAGTTCGAATGTAAAGTTTCAATTCAAAAGAGAAGCTTTTCAAAGTTTCTCGAAAATAAGATTTAGTTGAGAGTTAGTTGACTAATTTATTTCCCTTTCTATTCAAGTTAATAAAATGTTTCTATTTATGAACTAAAGAGAAGATTTTTCATATTTATTTGAAGATTTGAATTAAATATGACCTCATATTTGGTAATTCTCAATTAATTTAATAATTTAATTCAATAATTGAAATGAGGATATTTAATTAGTCAAATACATTTAATTCATCTTAGATATATATATTTGGATAAAAGGGTTTATTTTAATTTAATTAAATTTACTATGAACTTCAATTAAATTGAGTTGATTAGAAGCATTCATTATCTAAATTAAGTTGATAATAAGGAATTAAATAAAGTATGGTATTGTTGCAGATTTAGGATTTTCGGCAATTGATACTTAGATCAAGTAGTGTCAATTAGGATCAAAAATTCCTAGTGAACTAGTAGAAGTCAATGTTTTAAGAATAATGCCCTAGATTGGTCTAGCTTGCTAATTTCATAGTATTACACCACTAACAATAACCTATGAAGGAGACCCATGGCTTGAATTAAGTGATTAGCTTGACAACCAAGAGGAAGCACAATAAGTACCAAAGGCGCCTCCTTCCCAAATAACTGGATGATGCTTAGTCATTGTAGGCACAATGGAATTGACCTCAATCATAACCAGAGAGAATATATAATCAAGAATAGTCAGTTCCACCCATCTACCATCTTGCCAATAATCTAAACCTATTAACCAAACCAAAGAATACATATTTCCTTGAAGGGCTCCAACATCAACCAAGATAAGAAGAGTTTTCATAAAATCTACTTATCTTTCCAAAACTCAACACTACAAGCATTATCCACTTTCCATGTAGATCAAGACTTAATTAACACTTTCTTTTATTGAATGTCATTACAAATGTTTAAGCCACAAACTACATTGTGGGAATCTAGGAAATCCATTATCATACTCATATTATTGATATGATACTTACTCTTTAGGATTTTATTCCAATCTCTATTTTCTTCAAAAATGCACTAAAATTCCCTGTCCATAAGGGCTAAGTTTAGGAATTTGATAGAATCAATTTCTAGCCCTCCATTCACTTTATAATTAGAGGCTTTATCCCAAGAAAATATAGATAGCTATTTTCTATCCTCAACTCTTGACCAATTAAAATTCCTTTGAATTTTTCAATAGAATAAACAAAAATCCTGGCATTTTGAACAACCTGACATCATAAAACTAAATAATTTTGCAAAGTAGAATTGAGAAGTTGGAGTTTCCCTACCTAACTAAGGAGGTTCCCTTTCCATGTGAAAAACTTTGAATCAAATCTATCAACTGACTTCATCTAGAAAGACTCTAGGGTTTTAAGCCCTAAAGGAAGCCTAAGATAGGACATTGACATATGATAAATTTTATAGTTTAGAATCATTTTAATCTTCTAATGTCTAGGAATAGGGGTATTGATGAAAAAGAATCACAAAAATAATAGAAGAGAGAGAATCTCCCTTTCTTGGTCTTGTAGAATGTTTGAATTTTTTTGAAAAGGATCAATAAAAAATAACCATTACTAAAGAAGTACCAACCATATAGGAAACAAGCTAGATGATGTATTGCCCAAAGCCAAAATTCTTCAAAACTTTGAGCAGAAAGTCCTAGTCCACTCTATCATAAGCCTTAGACTTGTCAAGTTTTATAAGAAAGCCTTGGTATATTAAATTGTTAATCGAGTGAATCACCTCATGGACTTTTAAAAATTGAATCCATAATTTTTCTACAAAACATAAAACCATCATGTTCGGAGCAAATTATAGTAGGAATAATAGTCAATAATCTCAAAGTTAGGACTTTAGAAAACACCTTGTCGATGGAATTACACAAACTTATCAATTTAAAAGCTTCCACCATCCTAACACCCTCTATTTTAGCGATCAACATTATGAATATTAAATTGAGTTATTTAATTAGTTTTCTAGAAGTATTAACCAAAAAATATTGGGAAACCATTAGTGCCCAAGGACTTCTTACCTTCTAAAGTGAAAATATCTTTATGAATCTAGTCAAAAGACACCTTGGATGAAAACTAACATTTGGTTAAAATTATGATCTAGCATTGAAGTAAAAATAGTACCAAGCTAGTTCTTATCGACTAGACAATTCAATAAAATCCTTTGAAATATCCTCATCGAAATGAAAATGGCCTTTATTCAAATAAATATTTAAAATCCATTTTGGAAGCTATATGTTTTGATGTAGTTAGGTGAAAGAAAACTAGAATTCCTATCTCCAACCTTCAACCAGATGGCTCTAGATTTTTTTCTCTACTAAAGCTCCTCTATATTCACAATATCATGATACTTGTTGGTGTTTGAAAATGTTACCGGTTTTCAATTATCCTCATGAGAACAAAACACATCTAGGGGCAGCTAACTCCCATTTTCAACATGCCCATTCAGACACCAGGCCAACTATAAGGCTAGACCCTTCTTCTTCTTCAGGCTCTGCGAAACCTAGGCGAGTATACCTATAGATTCTTTATATGGTACCAGTTGTCAAAGCATAGACTGAATCTAATATAAAGCAGATAAAACACCTGAATCTTCTATACATAACCAGGAGTCAAAAGCATGAAATAGCTAAGAACATAACTCACGAAACTAGCAAGCTAAGTGCAGGTTAACATTGAATAGCTTTCAAGATAAAAGGGAAAATTGATGTAATATGTTGATAATAGCAAGACCCAAGTATGAGCAACAGAACTTAATGATCCTATCTCTGACTAGTGCCTTATCTATTGGGCAATTAAATGAATTATAACCATACATCTCCTAGAAATCTTAGACATATCTCTACATCAAGATCCTTAATCTATCCTTCACTTTGTGAACTGACATCTACTACAGAATGAATTTCATACTTAGAACATCCTATCATGAAATCTGCAAACCCTGTGACAAACATCAAGCAATTACATGGTTCTTTGCTCCAACAGCAAGATATTTTAATTACATACATTCCTAAATGAAATGCAACCTAATCTATGCTCTTTGATCACAAATTAGAAGAAATAACAAATCCATAATCAGGAGACAAGATTCAAACTAAACTTAAAACCTTTGCTGCTATTTATTTGCTTTCCTTGAAACCAAATACATGAAAGATACATAGAAATGACTCATGAAATCACCTAACTAAAATAGAACTATATGCATAAAACATGGATTCTTCTTAATACAAGAGAGAAATGTTGGGTGTGTGGCTTTCATAACCTGAGCAGAGCTCCAAGAACATGAAAATAGAAAACCAACCAACAACCTATTTTAGAAAAGAAGAAAGAATATGTATGAAGAGGGAAATTCTCAGATTGAATTTGCATTTGACAAGTGTCCCTTCAGAATTCCCCTTCAAGAAGATGAAAAAATCTCTCTCCCCCTTCTCTCTACAACTGCATATCATATCTAATCCTCATCATTTGGCCTCTACCAGGTAGAAATATCTCAGAAATTTGATGACGAAAAGCATGTAACTGATCCTGATGTAAAAGTGAATTCAAGGTAAAATTAACAAATTAGTTGAAAATGCCTTGAGAAGACAAGAAAACAACCTCAAGTTGATTTTCTTCACTTTCAAATTGCAATAGACCTTTAAAACTGTCCTCTAACCAATCTTAATCATCATCGAAGAACTTAGTCTATTCTGTCGCCAATGCCTCTAATTTCACAAATTGTCCTATAACTTGAACCAGGAAGCACCTGTGCAAAAAAAAACTCTAGATTTGGAAAGTTCATGTTTTCTCTATTCCAACGGTATATTGGAGTGCCCAATTTGGCTAAAAATTGCCCTAGATATGGTCGTTTGAAAATTAGGCCTCTGCTATGTGGTTTGAACCATATTTTGCAAAAATTAAAACCTTTTATATAGTTTAAACTATATTAAATTTTCAAACATTATTTAAATGGGAGAAATAATAAAATATTTAAATTTGAAATTTCTCAAATTCTCCACCATTTTCTATCCAGATCAAACTTGGTTGACCGACCTTGACACGTGGCATATTCTGATTCACTCCTTCCATGCACAGTTGTTAAACACCTCCAACTGGGCACCATGTGTCATCACCAGATTCATCCATCTCATGGCCATGTCACTGGTTGCCATGTCATCATTGCCACATCATAGTCGCTATGTCGTTGTAACATGTCAGCATTTGCCACATCATCAGCGACATAGTGACCTCGTGACACGTGTCACCCTCAAACATATCAGCACCTTGGGAAGCATGCCACATCGAGAAGCATTTGCCACATGTCACCTTTTGGTTCGTTGCTCCATATCCAAGTGGGACCCACATGCCCATTTTACCCTTTTGCCAGATTTGAAAGTTTTTGGCAAGTCGCCAAGTTGCTAGCTGAATTTTCTGAGATTTTTCGACAAGCACCATAACGACCTGCTGGATTTTTTATTTTTTCAGCTGCTTGTAATCTGTTGACATCATTGACCCTTGGACTGCATCTTTGTTCAAAATTTATTATTTATCACCAACTGGCCAACTGGACCCACCTACACATGCACTTGGCTTCAAAAGCCATTGTCTTATTGACATTGAACTTATTGAGTGCATTAGTATTTAAACTATAAAATATTTCATCACCCACCCAATGTGGGATAAAGTGTTTTGACTGGTTCGTCTCTATGTGAACTGCGTGTGTTTCTATTGAAACCACAGACCTTTAGAGCTGCGTGGAAGTCTTTCTTCATTTGAATTTTCCTTTGGCAGTGGCTTCACCTCACATGCGCTTAGGTAATGTCTTCCCCTGTTATGGCGTGATCCTCCTCTTTTTCAAAATAGTAGCCTAGCATGGTCCAGCTACTTATCTCTGGTGGCTTCATTTCTCTTTATGGACGTCCTGTTGCCTTGGCGTTTAATGCAGGTTTCCTTTGGCATGAGTCTTGAGGTCCTTTTAATGCATAGACCTCCTCCCTTTTGCTTTAAAACATGGCTCTCTCTAGCCTGGGCGTCTCTTTTAATCTTCATGTTGATGCATTGGTTCTTTCATATGTTGTGGGTAGGCTCAATTTCAAAATCAGAATGGAACTATTTTTATCTGATGCTACTTGTTCCTTTTGTATGCGTTGAAGCTTCTTGTTGATGTGCCTGCATTTTTTGTTCATGCTATTAGCATTTTTTTTTAAACGCATGCTGCTCCCTCTAACCATGGAAGTCTCTGCCTAGTGTGAAGTGCTCCCGTTCTGCATTTACTGCAGTGTCTCCTATCTTCGGCGATGGTTTTTCTTTATACAAATGTTGCCTCCTTGCATTATGTAGGTTCCTCTTATTGCTGTTTTGAAAAAGAATGTTTTCAATTTTTAACAGGAAAATCTTCATTTTAATTTAGTTTTTTATATTTTCATAGCTACGACTTCCTCCATTTCCAACATGGAGTGTTCTTCTTAATGAGCTAGGAAACTTAAAAGCTAATATTTTTCAAACCCATATTTTATAAAGCTCTTGGACTCTCCCAATACATGATCCTTTATTTTATTTCATTCTTTGCACAACTCCTCATTGTGCCTTCCTTAGTAACTCATAACCTTTAATAAAGTTTCCAATTTTTTGCAAATGATACAACAATTCCTCAATGTAGAGCATAGGGAATTAATTTTTCATACTAGCTTGTAATCTTTTCCAAGCCATTCATTGATGCTCACCTATGAAGAAATGAAGATGATGTCAGAGGATATTAGAGGCTTCAAAACACTTTCACATGTTCTTTAACATCTCATATATCTACTTTGATTATTAAATTGAGTATCACTTCTTGCCTGAAAACTATGAATTTGTATCTGGAGGCCCACCAGCTGAGCTTAAAAACTAACTCAATCAAATACTCAGCCACAAAAATTGTCACAAGTGTTCAATCCTACACACTCTATCATATTGCAAATTTTCAGCCCAAGATGAACTCTTAGTCAAGAGATTTTAATTGCCGAACATCCATACTTCAATTACCCTGCAGGCAAACAATGTTAAAAACAATAAACAGGGCTTAGGTTCGGCATTATAAACTGAGTTATTGATCACTTGGGGTTCTAAAAGATAGGGTATAAGTTCTTTGCTATTAAGAGATTATAATTCCATTTTTTTGGGCTCATGACGAATCATAGGGCACATTTGGAGAATTTCCAAAAATAGGCACTTGGAAATTTTAACTGGCAAATGTGTCAAGAAGTGATTTTTGGCAAATGTACGGGCATATGAAAGTATGCAGATGGATTCTTCATGGCTTGAGAATTGGCATACTTGAAGGATTTTTAGGACACAACACAATGGTACAATTATTTTAGGCTTACAAATCATGGGATCAAAGCTATAACGTGCCGAACAGGGGTACAGATCAATCTGGATACCTTAGCCATAATAAAACAATGTAAACTGGGTTTTTAATCATGTTAGCAAACTGACCAAATGGATTCGTCATGATCTCAAAATTGGAACATATGAAGTGTCTGACCACGGGAACAAAATCAAAAAAGAATTTTTTCATTTGGGTCAACTAGGTCAAAGATATGATTGGTCGAACAGGGCTTTCCAAAATTGTGAACAACTAGTCAAATGCATAAAACAGTAAATGACCAAATTTGGGGTGTGCAAAACCTAGTCAAACGGATTTGAAATGACTTGAAAATTGAAACATAGGTTTTTTGTTATGCATACCAAACATCCCCAAAGTGGCTAGTCATGACACATTCTTGGGTAAAATATATTTAGATACAAACTGGGCCTCTGATCGCTATTTGACATGGGCAGAATTGCAAATTTTGACACTAGCTCAAAATGGGACTTCGTAGAATGGTTTGAAATGTCAGTTTAACTTCATAGAACACATAGATGCACTAAATGAAAGGTGTTAGAAACATTAAACACCTCTTAGGCCTCAGACTGAAAACCAAGTACAATCTCATTTAAAAGCATTTAAGGGCTTGATTTTTTCAATGGTTCTCAAAATTTACCACACAATTTTTAGTCCCAACAATACTTAAGAAACAACACTTTTTCACCTTGAATGAACCCCCAAGTGTTGCCAATTATTTTAACAACCATTTGAACTTCATCTGGACCATCTTTTGTATCAATTTTCTAGAGAAAGATGTCTCCAAAAGTCTCCTTACTTCAAATTTGAACTTTATTTTTGTCATAAGTGAGTTTCATACCAATATTTAACATAATCAATGCTTCAACCTTCACATTTCACTAATCTTGAACAAGACTATAAAAGTTGTGGTACTCCATCTCAATCCTTCCAAATGTGAAATGAAAGTTACATTTAACTACTAGCATCTCAACCAATAGAGAAATTGGAAAGTGATTAGACCTTGTCTTAGTGATTGAAGACAAAAAAAAAAAAGAACCTATTAAACCAATCACATGAAATAAGACCCCTCTCAATTATAACCTATTAAGCCAACCCCTTGTTTTATAATTAGGGGCATAGATATTGCAAATAATCCATAAGAAATTATCCCTAATATAAAAAATCCTTAATACAAATAATATTATTTTCAGCCACAAGAACCATGACATGTATAAGAAAATCAATCCAAAAGACTACCACACATCCTAAGGCTCCTTTAGAATTACAACTACCCAAATTACCATTCTTAAAAAGAGAAAGACTTCAACTTTATCTTTGACTTTTTAGTTTCTTTAAGTAACAACACATTCAATTTATAAACCTAAATTAAAATCCTTACTATATCTTTTTTATGAGGGGCATCCAATCCCTATATATTCTAGGATATGATCTTCATTTAGAATTTATGGAATAGATACATAGATGGTTGTTGGTATATTTTATATATCTTTCTAATGAGATGAAATTAATGGTAGTGAGCTTAGATCATCGTTGAAGACATGTGCATGAGACCAAGGCTTGGATATTATTCTGAACATGTCATTGAATATGTTTTTACTCATATTTAACTATATTAAAAAAATGTGATGATATTCATCATAAAATATATTAATTATATTGTGACATGTGGAAAAATTAATGAAATGATGCTTAATAAGGTATGTATGCCTTAGTGAGATAGTATGTAATCAATTGTACATTAGAAAATCAATAACAAGTCAACCTAATTAATTATTTGGAAAGGGTACAAAGGAAATATGCTTTCCCTACTTGAATATCATAGTAATGATCCATGTATTGTGTGGGTCACAATATGGTGCAAGATTAAAGGCTAGATCATTAGAGAAAAGTAGAGATTGATGTTGGTATATGGTATTGAGAATCAAAGGAACTTTATTGGAAATTAAGTTTTGGATTGGTTAGTTTGGTTTTGTTTGATATATTATCTTGAAGTATTGATATTCAAAATTCCTTGAACAATTTAGTCAATGGTTCTATTGGTTTCCTATTAAGCTTTAATAGGATTATAACCTTCTATAAAGGGTTCAATGTCTCCTAATAGAGATCTATCATTAATAGGGGCTTTTAAACTAAATGCACTATAATTGGATCGTAATAGATCACATCCTTTAACAAGGTACTTATATATTAGTTTACTATCTTGTGGGTACCATCCCCAACAGGGTTTTACCTCTCATCATGGGTTTCTTTAGTAAGAAAAATATTTGACATCATTATGCATAGTTTATATCTTCTTGTGCCTCATTATCTTACTTATTAGAACTTAATAAGTTTGGATTTAAAAATTTAATTTCACACAACTGATTCATGCCAATGTCACCCTTTTAATTGTGGATGGACTTCACTTCTTATCAATTAGTATCATAGTATCATGTCATGTCTAAGAGGAAAGCTTAGAAACCACATAGATCTTTGGCATATATTAAGGAGAGTATAAAATTTTATTGATAACAATATGATACTTGGAAGGATAAGATGTGAAAACAACTAATCAGCATGGGGATTAAATACTAATAAATTAAAAAGACACAAGTTAATGTGAAGAAGGAAAGTAATATAATTTTATGTCTAAATGGGGAAAATAAGATTAAAGCTAAATTTTTTGAGTTAAAGGACATTGATCTTTCTTATGATATTTAAAATAGATTAGAAATATTATAAGAAGGATATGTACAAAGATAGAAATCTATGTTACAAAATTGGAAATCTATGTTAGAAGGTGTGAAGATGTAACAAGATGAATATGTTAGGTCATATGTTCAAAGGATTGTTGAGATTGTCACATGTATAAAGAGATCAAAAGGAACTATAATAGAATTTGAGGTACACTACAAGCTTATGATCTCTTTAAATAATTTTTATGATAATAAAGTAAATAAATTATAAGAATTTTTTCCTCTTATAATATATTTTAACAGTAAGACTTCGATTGAAAAATTACCAGCTTTTGAGTTTAGTAAATTAATAAATGATTTCCCTAGAGTTGAGGTAACTTTTAAGGACAATGTTCATAATGATAAAATAATACTACCAAGAAGTGGAAGCACTAGTAAAGACTACGCAAGAGATTGGGAATGGGTTCAAGAAGAGAGGAAGATTGATGAGATTATTTCATTGATAACAAAGAAAGAACCTAGAGGTAAGAAACTAGATGTTGTTTGTTTGCATTGTAATTAATTTGGTCATTTTTATTTCAAATGCCTAAAGAGAGAAACAAAAGTTAAACCTAGAAAATATTACAAGTCAAACATTCCTAATGATTATTTGTATGCTAGTGATGATAAATCTTTATTTAAGGAAATCATCTTTTTAGATAGTGATGATGAAGATTATTGACATTATGCTCAAGTTTTTTTATTAGTGACTCAAACTTAGTCAAATTGTTAGAAGCTACTAAGATTATATTGTAGTTTAAAATGTTAATTGAGTAATTTAGGTTCTACTGATTTCTATAGTTGCTACTGAGTTTCAAAATTAGTATTCAATTTACACTGAGTAGTTACTACTGAGTTTATCAGTGATAGTACAAACTGAGCTTCATAGTACCAAGTGCATTGAATAGCTTCAACCATGGTCTCCAATGTCTATCGAGCTCATAGTGTTAGTGATGTGAATATAGTGTTGATTGAGCCAAGGAAGATCAACCAAGTGATTCATTTTATATGTTGAGTTTTGTAGTGTTCACCAAGTCACTGGCGATGAACAAGTTTAAACTACTTGGAAGTGATTAGTATGAATCAAGCTTCTATATATATGGAGAGCATGATGATGTTGAGTATTGAAAATGGTTGTCGACTATTAGAACCTCACTAATTTTATCTTTAGAACCCAGGTGCCAATAATCGAGCCAACTTTATTTAGGTTGGTGAAACTTGTGTTGTAGTTGAATTTGATGAATTTTAGTTTGGATATATTTATGTAATATATTGTATCACATCCAAATATGAGAAATGTGAATAGAAAGAAATCATATGAGAAGAAGTGAAGATTAAGAAGGCTACAAGCAATATAAGGAGTAGAAAATATTTATCTATCATAGCAAGGTGATCATTACACTTCAAAGGAATCTCCATTAGCAATTTAGAGTTGCAAATTAGAGATCAAGCACTAGCTCATCCTAATAGGTGTATTACTTAAATCCTTTCACAAGATAGACTTAATAGTATTTTGCAAATCTCTTTACTGAGTGCATACTTCATTGTATGTTTTGTAAATCCTTTCACAAGGTGGACCTAGTAGTCCTTATTGCTGCTGATAGGGTAGACCATTAGAAGTGATCAATTGTAAGGCTTAATAGGTTAACTTTATACTATAGTACTAAAACTTGTGGGTATCATCCCCACCCCTATTTTACTTTCTATTTGGAAGGTTTCTAGGTCACTATATCCTGTGTCAATATATTATGAATTTCTTAATGCTTTTAGTTTTTCATGCATGAAATTATATATATATATATATATATATATATATATATATATATATATATATATATATATATATATGTTCCTAATTCACCCCTCACCTCTTAGTAACCTAGCCTATCCTATATTTCAAATAATTGGTATTAGAGGTTTGTAGTTCTTAGAGAAGAAGTTTAAAAACTTGAGCAAAGATTAGAGGCAATGGAGGTATATCAGCTAGATAAGGCTATTGACAATGAAAAGTTGGATTTGGACTTATCTATTGGGGAACTAAAGAAATAAAAGGAGCAACTCTCTAACATTGAAAAGAAGAAAAGATCTTGTGTACAAATGAATGACAATCTCTACACTAAAGAATGAATTGAAGACATCTATTCAGAAAGAAACTTAGATGAAGCTGATGAGGCAATCAAAGACCTATTGGAAAAGAATTGCAATCTTCAAGAAGAAGTTAGAAAGCTGAAAAGAGAACAAGAAATTTAGTTAGTAAGATTATGCAAGTCATGAAAGAAAAAGATAAAACCAAAGAAGAAACAGAAGGAAAGGACAATGAAATTTGACATCTATCCCTTCAACAGGCAGACTTCATTGATCAACTCACTAATACAAATGAAGAAATCATGTAAGATCAGAGAATCAAAGATTGCAAAATGATCTAAAGACTGAAAAGAAAACCAATGAGAGGATGATGAAATCTCAAGCACACATGAATCGGTTGAATGAGCAAAAGCAATACAGACACAAAGGCAAAGTAGGAATCAAATACATAGAAGAAGGTGAATAATCAAACCATGAACCTAAAAAGAATCAAATACCTACTTGTAATCACTATGGTAAGTTAGGTAACACATCAGACAAATGTTGGTGTAATGGTAAAGAAAAATTCAATGGAAGGTGTTATAATTGCAATAAACATAGCCATAGAGTAGGTTCAAATGCAAGGAGAAACCTGAGTTTGAAGGTAAATGCCACAAGTGCAATAAACAAGGGCACCAATCTTCTAGATGAAAAACTAAGATATTAAACCTAGTAGAATAGATTTACAAAGCTATATTTAGATGGGACTACAACACTTGGTGTACATGCCACTACTATGGAGAATTTGGGCACATTGGAGAAAATTGTGTGAAACATCACATGTGGACAAGAGACACCACTAGAAGATGTTTTATTTGTATGAAACTTGGACATCCTACCATGAACTTTATGAACACTGGAAAGATTGAAGATGAAAAGAAAGTCAAAGCTAACAATATCAGAAAGTAGATGAGGTAGAAAAGGGTTCTAAAATCTTTTGAGAATGGAAGTTCGAGTCATGAAGCATACACCTTTGACATTTATGTCAAAAAGAGGGAGAAGATGTGATATATAAAGAGTAGAAAATAAGATAGGAGATATATGTATATGTATATATTGAGAAAAGTATAATATGTGATATATGTATGGGGGAGAAATATAATATTATACAAACACATGTATAGATAATTAGAAAATATCTTTTAAAAAACCAATTTTGAAAAATCTCAAAAATAGTGTATGTTACTGAGTTGAAGACATGGGATGGAGATAAAAGGAATGTTTTGGACTTAAAACTTTGAGAATCTAGTTTTGTATTGGTAAGTGTTTTTGTCACTAATGGTAAAGAGGGAGATTGTTGACATTATCGTCAAGTTTTTTTATTAGTGACTCACACTTAGTCAAATGGTTAGTAGCTACCAAGCTTATCTTGTAGTTTACAATGTTAACTGAGTAATCTAGGTTCTACCGAGTTCTACAATTGCTACCGAGTTTCAAGATTAGTATTCAGTTCACACCAAGTAGTTACTATCAAGTTCATTAGTGATAGTGCAAATCAAGCTTCAGAGTACCAACTGAGTTGAACAATGTCAACCATGGTCCCAAGTGTCTACTAAGGTTGCAATGTCAATTATGTATATCTAGTTTTCACCAAGCCAAGGAAGGTGAACCAAGTGATTTAGTTTATATGCCAAGTTTTGTAGTGTTCACTGAGTCACTAGTGTTCACTAAGTCCAGACTACTCAAAAGTGATCAGTATGAATAGAGCTTCTATTTCTACCAAGAGGATGATGATGCCAAGTGTTGATAATGGTTGTCAACTATCAGAACCTCACCAAGTTTGTCTCTAGAACTTGAGTGTGAACAGTTGAGCCCACACTATGTATTTTGGTGAAACTTGTGTTGTAGCCAACTTTGATGAAGTGTAGCTTCGATTTATATATATGTAATGTATTATAAAACATCCAAATATGATAAATATGAATAGAAAGAAACCATATGAGAAAAAAGGTACAAATTAAGAAGGCTGCAAGTAGTAGAAGGAGCAACAAAGATTTATCTATTACAACAAGGTGATCATTACACATCAAATGAATCTCAACCAAAAAAATGGAGTTGTAGATCAAAGATCAGCCACTGGTTCACTCTAACAAGTGTATCAATTAAATCCTTTCACAAGGTAGAATTAACATTCTTTTACAAATCTCTATACCGAGTGCATACTTCATTGTATGTTTTGTAAATCCTTTCACAAGATCGGCCTAGTAGTCCTTATTGCTCATAATAGGGTAGATCATCAAAAGTGATCAATTATAAGCCTCAACAAGTTGACTTTATACTACAATATTAAATCTTCTGGGTAGCATTCACACCCTAGTTTTACTTTATGTTTGGAAGGCTTTTGGGTCACCATATCTTGTGTCAATATGTTATGAATGTTTTAATACTTTAAGTTTTTCATGTATGCAATTAGATCAAAATACATATGGAGTAATTGGTGAAATAAGATTAAGTTTAATTGGTTCTTGATTTACCCTTCCCCTCTTAGTAACCTAGCCTATCCTATATTTCCAAAAATTGGTATTAGAGTTTTGTGGTTCTCAGAGAAGAAGTTTAACAAATTGAGCAAAGATCAGAGGTAGTGGAGGTATACAGGCTAGATAAGTCTATTGATAATGAAAAGTTGGATTTGGAATTAGCTATTTGGAAACTAAAGAAAGAAAATGAGAAATATCAATCCTTGAAAAGAAGAAATGATCTTGTAGTACAAATGAATGACAATGTCTACACTGAAGAAAGAACTAAAGACATCTATCCAGAAAGAAACTTAGATGAAGCTAATGAGGCAATCAAAGGCCTATTGAAAAGGAATTTTAATCTTCAAGAAGTTAGAAAGCTAAAAAGAGAACAAGAAATTTAGTTAGTAAGATTATGTGAAGTCATGGAAGAAAAAAACATTAACCTCTCACTAACCTAGCCTATCCTATATTTCCAATAGAAGATGACATAGGATTTATTGCTATTATGGAAGTAAGTACATCTAGAGAAGAAAATGGACTTGTATAACATGTTAAGAAAAAGAAAATTTGGGTAGCTAATAGATAGAGGATATTTACATCACATGATAGATGACAAAGATAACTTTGCTAAGTTTAATAGCAATGCTGGTGGTGTTGACAAAATTGGTAACAATGTACCTTGTCCTATTAAGGTAAAATGAGCTAATACTCTTCATGGTAGGAATAACAATGAAGATGCAAATTTTTTTGATGGCTTAAAGATAAGTTGATTTTTGGGCAATTGTATGCACAAAAATATGGTGTGCCAAAATGTGGCGATCTAAGAAATATGTAGTTATGTAATGCCTCAAAGCATTTCAAAATTTATTCCAAGTTTTTTCCCACACATCCTAGTACTAAACAAGAAAATTAATACCATTACATGTCCTAGTATATCTTTGGATACCAACCTTACATGGTGAACTTTAAAAATGTCTTGAAAAAATGTTTTTGGCCAGTTCTTGTGTGTTTTTTTACTTCAAACATGTATTTGATGACTTATTTTTCACCCAAATTTGATGAAATGAAGAAGGTTTCTTCAAAAAAAAAATTATCTTTCGCTAAATGTAATGTCTTTCAAATTACAAGTTTAGTAAGTAATTATTATTTATTTTCTAATGGAGTTATGTATAAAGTGTTATTGACAGACTAATTGAAAAATAAGTATAACATTCAAACAATAAAACTTTTTTGGAATCCAAAAGATGCATTACATTCTAGGCTTCTTATACTATAAGTATCATTTGAATTAGTTAAGGTGGCCAGACATGAGATTTGTTTATTCTGAAAATACTATAGTAGTTAATTTATAATTAACTATCTATATTTAAAATACCAAAAAATATGCATCACATCTACACATGAGTCTATTTATTATATATCTATAAAATTATTAAAAAATATTATCATTTAATTTTTATTAAGGTGGTTAGTAATACATCTACTTCCTATTTTTGTCCTAAAATTTTTGTACTATTGCATTAAAATTCAAATGATTTTTCAATCAATTTTTATTATTTTCAGATAAGACCTAGATTTTTAGAAACTAAATTGATTTTCCTAGAGGTTATTTTCCCTCAAATTTTTGATAGAAAATTCTTAACAAGTTGAAAATTGAATGTAAAGTTGACATAACCTTGATTTGCTAAATTTTCATTACCACTTAAGGGCATAGTTTGGTTGACCATGATCCTATACATATCTGCAACTTTTTGACAAGGGATATCATAAGTCCTACACTAAGAAAACATGTACAATCAATGATAAGAATATAAAATTATTGGTAGGGGTACTAGAAGTAGAGGTAATGTTTTTCAATTAAATCCCACTAAAATAGATTGTTTGATTGCAAAAGTAGATGAAAGTCGATTATGGCATAGAAAATTTGGTCACATATGTTCTAGTATAAGAGTAAAGGTGAGTAACTCTAATTTTATAAGTGATCTACCAAGAATTGTGAAACCCACTAACATGATATGCAAGGAATGTATAGTGGGTAAAGAAAATAAAACTTAATTTCCTAGCAATGTATTTTCTACTTCAAAAAATTTGGAAGTTGTTCACACAATTCAATGTGGTCATATAAAGACTAAAACTTTCTTTCATTAAAGGTATTTCATTCTACTCATTTATGATTATACAAGAATGATGTGGGGTGCATTTATAATGTAGAAATAGGAGGATTTTGACAAATTCAAGATATTCAAGGCTAAAGATGAAAATGAATCTAGTGTGACTAGAAAACCTCTAGGGTCTAACAAAGGGGTAAAATTTACTTCTAATAAATTTAATTCTTTTTGTGAGGACATTGTTTCTTTCAAGAAACTTTCAAATCCTAAGACTCCACAATAAAATGGAATTAAAAATAGAAGGAATAGAACCATAAGTGTGGTAGGTAGTGCCATATTACTCGATGGAAATGGAGCACATGTTCAGTGGAGAGAAGAAATTACCAGTGTATTATACACTTTTAATAGTATTTCGATTAGGAAAAGAATAAGTAAGACACCTTATGAGTTATGGTTTGGCCATGATATCCCATAATATATTTATCATAAAAAAATTTTGTAAGTAATATATTAGAATAGAACATGATATAGGGAAGTTTCATTATTTAAGTGATGAAGGTAGCTTTCTTTGCTATTATACTAGAGTAATTCATTTAGATCCTACAATTAATGAGATCAATTAAGATTGTTGACAATTAAAATATTAGGATTGATGAAAAGTTTTAGGTCCATGAGAGAACACATGATTATGACTCATATGTCAATTCAAATCATGCTGATATTTAAGTTGGACACTAGTGATAAATATAAGCATAGAACAAGGACAATCCTTTATTTTGGATAATGATTTATAAATATAAATTGAAGAAGAGACTACACAAGAGAAATTAAAAACTAAATATGCTACAAGAAATAATCTATATGACCAAACAATTGGTAAGGCTACTAACATAAGTTTAGGCTAGAGAATAAATTTGTTTGATTTCACAAGTTTAACAAAGAATATTTTGGACATGTGCATCTAACAAGAACTTAAAAATGTGCCAGATGGATCTAAAGTCATCTTTCCAAAATGGTTAACTTAAGGAAGAGGTACACATTGATCAACCTAATGGCTTTCCATTTACTAAAGACAAAGGCATGGTATGAAAATGGAAGAAATAATTTAGGCATATACAACATCATGGTAGGCCACAAAGTGGTGATGTCAAAAAAATAAGTCTTGAAATGTCCAAAACTACATAAAAGTTTGTGTTAACTTTTTTCCCATGATGCCTAATACCAAACCAAAGAGTGAGTACCAAACCATATCATGTACCTAATATTTTGGGTATCTCAAATATTGGGTACCCTATTTTTGAAGTACTCATTATCATATCTAATTTTGTTTTTCCAAAATCAAATACTTGATTTGACACTAAATTTTTGTCTTAATTTTATAAGAAATATAAATAATTTTGAATTTTGAATTTTTTTCCTATTTTATTTTAATAATACTGATCATCCCTTCTATGAAACCTTAATATGTATTTCTTTAAGGCTCTTAACACCCTTAACAACATATATAATGGCATGAAAAGATCAAAAGAGGTCATAGGTTACCCGATGACCCCTTTTTTTGATGAATAGTCCTTTTCTATTAATAAATAATATACTAAGATTACAATTCACAAAAAACGGTCAGAGGATACCAGATCACCCCACTAGAGTTCACAAGGCTAAAGTTGGAATCATAAACTATTCATCAAAAAAACATATAAAGCAACCCTTAGGTGGCTAAAGTAGTGCCTGGTGAGGGAGGTGGCTTATCAAAATCATGGAATCCCCAATAATTTTTGGGATTGGGTGGTGGACTTGGAATAGTCCAACCATTAGCAGTAGCATCAACAACATTAGTGGTCTAGCTAGCATCCTTTGTATCTTACTGTGGAGGTGAATTGGCCAATTCTAGGCAAAAAGGCCATTTCCTAGAGACAACTCACTGAGCACCAAGAGGAGGAGCGAGGGACCAACCAATGCCACCATGGGTTGGGGAAACTAAGTGGTGCCTCCATCCATCATCACCACCACTAGGAGAGTGGTGGCAAGAATCCTAAGAACATGGATTGTGCGAGTAGCGGCCTGAAGAATTGCACCTCTAATGGAGGCCTCTAGATGTCAAGGTATCACTTGAGGCATCTAGAGGTACCCTAGTAATAGTACACAAGGAATTGCCCCAGTGATTAAGTAGCTCTTGCAGGTGGGCCACCTCCAAGGCCACCTTGGTTTCTTGTACTTGAATCTGCATCATTACATTATTACAAATGCATGCCTTAGTGCACATAGAAATATTAATATCAAGAAAATTGTGAGTGAAAAGAACAACATTTCTATCTTTCCACTGAGTGAACAAAATCTCCATCCTAAAGGTATGCCAAATTTGGGTAAATTTTTTAGGGATCTTGGGGGAATCACCAAAAATAACCATGTGCTAAGAAAAGGGTTCAAGTTGAAACGGCTTAAAGGAATCATGAATCCAATGCCAATAATTTTGAGCACATCTAAAAAACCAAAAAATATCCAAGAAAGACTTTGACTATCCATAGAATGGACATCTAGGATCTAAAACCCTAATATACTTAAGTTGAGGCCCAAGGGGGAGACATTGAAAAGCTAGGCACCAAGCAAAATAGGCTATCTAGGGTTTTGTAATAGCACTCCAAATAGTGTCAAAGCACTTTCTCCATTGAAAAAGAGAAGATTACAAATGCCATCTCTGATTGAGCGTATCCACCATTGACAGATGGGGAGAAAGCCATCTATAACCCAATCTTGGTTTGTAACTAGTGAAAGGAGTGGCAAGATAGCACTTCCAATCAGTCCACCAAGGTATAACATAACAAATACCCATGTTATGAATTAAGTGCACTAGAATTGCAAAAAGTAATAAGTCAAAAGTCTACTAATCTGAATGGGCAAGACAATACTGGACTTGCATATCTTCCCAAGATCTAAATCTCATGGAAACCCTAGATAAAAGATCTTTAGGAGTCTTGATGCCTCATTTGAAAAAATGCAAAGCACTAGCACCTTGAATCTTGGCAAGGGGAATATCCTAGATGGAAAATAGGGGAGACCACCAAATGTTTTGATGATTCAAAGAGAGCCCATCATAGAAATCATCACCAAACTAATGAAGCCAAGGCTTGACAGCTTCCCAAGCTTTCCATATGCTCTTCATAAAAAAAGAGCCATGTATGTGTGTGGGCTCTCACATGATGAGAAGGGTGTGAAAGACAATCCCCTTCCATGTAGGCCTATTGACAAGAAATTTGGAAGAAATGTAATGCCAAACCAAAATCTTCCAAGCTTCATCTCTAATGATGGCATGAAAAATCCATTTGGCACACAAAGAAATGTCTTTCTTCTATGTGGAAAGTAACCCAAGGCCTCTAGACTCTTTTGGGAGACAAAAAAAATTCTTAGCAACTCTGTGAAAGTCATGATGATTTGAACCAGAGGCCCAAAGACAATTATGGAGAAATTGCTCTAATATCTAATAGGATACTTTAGAAGGAGCCCAAAAGGAAGAATAATAGACATGCATTGCTGCAAGAACTTTTGAGTAAATCTAGAATTTTCTCACAAGAGAAAGTGGTTTTGTAAGCCAATAATCTAGTTTCTTAGTAATCTTGGCAAGTGCTACATTCCACAAATCCACTAGCGATGCTTGAAAAGCAAAAGGGATGCCTAAAAAGTGGAAGATCTCCCTATGAGTGACCCATTTAAATTCAAACTAGCTAAGCCAAGGTGGCACTGGCAAAAACGATTGGCTATAACAATTTGTTTTATGCCATTGAATAACAAAGCCAAAGGTTTGACAAAACGTATCAAGGAAATTTAGAGCATTTTTGATGGTTTGTTCATCCTCCAAAAGAGTGAGAAAGGAATCATCAAAAAAATGACCATTGACCAACTAGGAAAAGGAATCTCACAATGAAATGTCATGAACCAAACCTGAAGACATAGAGTGGGCTAGCAAATAGCCAAACCCTTTAGTAGAAAGAACATAAAGTGGCAGAGCTAGAGGGCAACCTTGCCCGATGGAATGAAAAATCCTAAAGGCATCAGATTGGGAGTTATTGATGGTAATGCAAGAATTAACATCTCCAAAGAGCATTTTCATATACAGTAAAAATTTGGGACCAAAACCAAGTTCCCGAAGCATAGCCAAAATAAAAGGCCATTCAATTCAATTATAGGCTTTAGAAAAATCTATTTTCAAAAAAATAGCTTGCTATTTGGACTTCTGAGCCCACTCCATTCTTTCCTAGACAACAACAATGTTGTCAAGAATATATCTGGACTTGATAAAGCTATTTTTCTTAGGCCACACAATTAAAGGTAGGAGGTGGAAAATTTTTAGAGTAATTGCCTTCGCAATAATCTTATAAGACACATTCAAAAGGTTAATGGGCTTCCAATTGAAAATATCTTCGAGATCTCTAGCTTTAGGTATGAATTTAAAATTTCCTTTGTTGAGAATAGCTCCTAAAATCTTAGAGTGATAGGCTTCAAAGATAAAATTTTTGGAGATCAAGACCAATATGCTCCTAGAGGTGTTTGTAAAATTTACAAGGAAACCCATCACACATGGGGGATTTATCATCTACCAAGGAGAAAACTGCCTCTTTAAGGTCTTGGAGGGTAAGAAGTTACTCTCTATTATTTCACAAGAGAGTAACTACACCACCTCTGCTAGCTTCATATTGAAAGGAAAACATAATGCCATCTAGCCAAATGATGTGACATGTAGAAGAAAGCATGAAACCAAAGATCTTAACTTCTTGCATACAGAGAAAATCTAAATTTCATAGTCTATGATAGGTATCCCTAACATAGTACTTTCTAGAGAGGTCTGTGAGACCTTGCACATTCCATGATAAAAAAAGTTCATGAAAATTCTTCCATATCTTCCTTGTCCTCAAGAGAGTAACTATTCTACAAGAAAGTAGAAACAGGGTTAAAGCCAAAAAAAAATATTATGGACTAATAGCCCTTTGTTTCTCTTCTAGTTTCTCAACATGTCTGGGAGGATTGTGAGAACAATACACATTTTGAGTTGCTATGGAAGAAGTAGCAGGAGGGATATGAATCACAACTAAGGCATTATCCCTGGTGGCTACTTTAATCCCCTATGAGACACCAAGGTTTGAATTCTATGAAACACCAGGGTTTAGCTTTGGAAAAACTACTTGCATCCCTAAACTAGCTGGGATTTGCGCTCCTGTTGAAATTGGAGGAACCAAAATGACTACCACATATGACTATTAAGGAGCCAAGGGAGCCTTGATCTTCTGCCCAATAGTAACCTATTCTTCTTTTTTCCCTTCTACTAGCTTGGCAGGAACCTCTTTAGGTGGGGGTTTAACCTTAGGCACAACTAAAGAGCAATCCCTAATCTTATGCTCCACTGATTGGCACCTATAGTAGGTGTTAGGTAGGTTCAAATAAAGCACCTCCTAAGATAATTTTTGAGCCCCAATTTTTATTTCCACAAAATCCTTAAGATACTTGGAAAGATCAACCTCAATGCAAATGCATTTTTGAGGGCAACCATTGAAATATTTCACATGTTCCTTTGTGATAATTTTTTCAAGAGTATTGACAATGGACTCAATAAAATGCCAGCATGGTAAGGGTAGACCCGAGAACTCAACCCAAACAGGGACCCTAAGTTTCTTTCATTAGAGATAGTGAAATCTCTTAACCATCTTTCAAAAACAAGTAGGGAGGAATGCATAGATCAAGAACCATTGCTAAAAATTGCATCTGCCTATGATAGGTTGGTGAAGCAATATAAGTTCAAAAACCTTTAGCAAGGTTTTGCACAATGTCAAGGTGGACTCCATGAGGAGTCTAACTCTTTTTAACCTATTCTTGGACCATAGCTTCAGGAGGAGTCCTGCCTACAAAATACCCTATGAAGGTATGTTGTTCTAACCAATCACAAGCAACATCAAATTATTTCAAATGAAGATTAATATCAAGATTTTCTCATAAAAAACCCTCAAGATGAATTTGTGAGGATGTTTTTTCAATGGAGGCACCATGGCTATCTGGAGTAGCAACGTGAATGCCAGTATCAAAAACTAGGTCACCACTGGTCAGGGCCATTATAACCTAGCCTAAAAGGTGCTATAGTAAATGTGGTTTGACAAGTGGAAACAATAGAAGGAAAGCTCAAATAAAGAGTCATATGTGAGAAAAATGGAAGATCGCATGAAACCCTAGTAGAGCATTTTCTTACAATTTTTGATGACCCATTTTAAACTATTGGATCATATTATGTATTTTAAAGGGTGTAGAGATCCATTCGATGACAACATATGATCCTAGGGATCTTACAACCCCTAAGGACATATCTCATTTGTTTGACTTAGTTGAAATGGGTTAAAGAGTAACCTATGAGCCCTTTCAACCTATTTAATGACAAAAATGTCCCTGGGGATCCTACGACCCTTAGAGATATATCTCATATATTTGAATAGCTCAAAAGAAGTCATAGGATATGTTCGTACCATTCCAAGGACCCATAAGAAGATATCCATATGTTTGAATTGATTGAAATGGTCCAAAGGGAAACTTATGATCACCTTTGACCCATTTGATCACAACATATGTTCTTAGGAAGCCTAGGGAAATATCTCATATATTCTAATGGATAAAAACAGGTGTACCATGTGACTCCTTTTAACTCGTTCAATGACAACATATATTTTTAAGGATCCTAGGACCCCTAGGGACATATCTTATATGTTTAAATGGGTTGAAAGGGGTCATAGAGAAAGCTACGTCCCCTTTTAACACATTCTATGACAACATATCTCCATAGGGGTCCTAAAAATCCATAGGACATATCTCACATGTTCAAAGGGGTTCAAAGGGATTATAGAGAAGTCTATAACCCCTTTCAACCCATTCAATGACAACATATATTCCTAAGGGTGCTATGGCCCCTAGGGACATATCTCACATGTTTAAATGTATCCAAAGGTTTAATGGCGAATCCAATGACCTCTTTCGACCCATCCTAGGGGTCCTATGACATATCTCATCTCATATGTTGGAATGGGTTGAAACAGGTCATAGAGAAACCTATGACCCCTTTTAACCCATTGAATGACAATATATGTTCCTAGGGATGTCATATCTAATGCGTTCGAATGGGTTATAGAGCTCATAGAGAAACCTATAACCTATTTCAGCCAATTCGATGATAATATATATCCCTAAGGGTCCTCTGACCCCTAGGGACATATCCCACAAGTATAAAAGGTTTAAAAGGGGTTAGAAGGAATCCTATGATCTATTTTGACCCATTCAATGAACACATATGTCTCTAGGGGTCCTACAACCCTTACAAACATATCTAACATGTTCTAAATTATCGAAATGGGTCATAGGTTTCAAGGGTCATAGGGAAACTTATGAACCCTTTGAACACATTTGATGACAAAATACTCCCTATGGTTCCTACAACCCTAAGGGATATATCTCACATGTTCAAATGGATTCAAATGAGTCATAGGGAAACCTATGATGCATTTTGACACTTTTGATGACAATGTATGTCTCTTGGCATCCTAGAGCCCCTAAGGAGATAACTCACATGTTCAAATGGGTCCAAGGAGTCTTAGAGAAGTCTATTAACACTTTCAACTTATTTGATTACAATATATGTCCCTAGGGTTCCTTCGACCTCTAAGGACATATTTCATATGTTCAAATGGGTGGAAAAGGGTCTTAGAGAAACTTATGACCCTTTTGAACCTATTTGATGACAACATATGTCCCTAGGAGTTTTAGAACCTCTACAAATACATCTAACATGTTGGAAAGTATCAAAAGGGATCATAGGAAAACCTATGACCCATTTTACTCCATTCATTGAGAATATATGTTGTCGGGAAGCTTGGGACCCCTGTAAATATATAATACCTATTCAAAAGGGTCATAGGAAAAGCTATGACCCCTTACAACCCTTCAATGATATCATATGTCCCTATGGATCATAGGATGCCTAGGGACATATCCCTTATGTTTGAAAGGGTTGAAGTAACTGATAGGGTTTTCTATGACCCCTTTCAGTGCATTGGATGACAACATATGTCCCTAGGGAGCATAGGAGCCCTTGGGACATATCTTATATGTTTGAATGGGTTGAAAGGGGTCATATGATAATGCATTACCCCTTTCAATCCATTTAATAAAAATATATGTACCTAGGGGTTCTAACACACCTATGAACATATATCATTTGTTTGAATGGTTCAAAAAGGGTCATAGTGTACCATGTAACCCCTTTTGTATCCTTAAGTACATATATAGTTTCTTCTAATGGGTAAAGAGGAATCATATGGTACCAGATGACCCCTTTTGACCCACTAAATTAGATTATGTGTACTTATGGGTTGTAGATTGCCTAATAAAATTAATAATCTTCCCCAATGGGTCATAAGGGGTTATAGGGTAACCTATGATTCATTTTGATCTATTTGATCATATTATGTATTCTTTGGGGTCCTAGGGTCCCTAACAATATAGATAATCTATTCAAGTGGGTCATATGATAACATTTCCTTCTTTTAAAACTATTTGATCATAGTTAGTATGCTTAATAATACTAATACCTCCAATGAGATAGATAATTTGTTTGAATGGGTCAAAAGGGGTCATACGGTACTCTATGATCCTTTTTCAACCCATTTGATCTTGGGACCACTAAGGACATAGATAATGTGTTCAAATGGGTAAAAAGGAATCATAGGGTAGTTGATGACCCTTTTTGATCTTTTGGAACTATTATATGCGTGATTAAGGGTCCTAAGACTCTATAAGATATACGTATTAAGGGTCATCACAACAGGTTATAAGTAGTATTATAAAAATAAAAAAATTAAATTTTAAATTAATTAGTTTTAAAGAGTGGGGCGGGGGCCCTAGCTCGGTTGGCTAAATCTTCCCTGTTGCAAGGGGTTAGTCACAGGTTCTAGTCTCCTTCGTCCTCGTGGTACTGGTGGGCGTGTCGCGCCAGTGCTACCGGTCATGTTAAAAAGTTTACCAAGTGCACTGCAGTTTATAGGGGGGCCGTGTTGCACCGATTCCTGCAGTCTATATATATATATATATATATATATATATATATATATATATATATATATATATATATATATATATATATATATATATATATATATATATAATTTTTAAAGAGTCAAATTGGGTACCCAATTTAGGCTTTGTAGTACTTTGGATCCCAAGACTACATGGGCAATGCCAAAAATGTACCAAGAACATGTTAGAAGCCTATTTTTGTGAGTTCTTTACTTTAAGCATGTAGCAAATGGCTTTGTTTCACCTAAATTCAATTCAATTAAGAATTTTATCCATTGATATAATGTCTATCAAATTAAAAATTTGGTAAGTAATTTTTACTTATTTTCTAATGGAGTTAGCTATAACATGTTGCTTGATATAGTGATTGAAAAACAACTTCAACTTTGAAACCATTAAAACATTCTGAAATAAAAAAGATTTGCCACATTCTATGCTTTGTCTACTACAATAAAAAATAAGAAAATTTAATTTTTTAAATATTTTGAATTACTTAAGGCGGTAAGACATGAGCCTTATTTTCTAAAAATGTTGTAGGAGAAAATTAAGAATTAATTTTTCTTAGAATAAAAATAAATAATAAATAAATATTAAATCTAGGCATGAGTGTATTTATATCTAGAATCTTATAAAAAATTATTATATGATTGTGATTAAAGTGGTTAGACATACACCTACTTCTTATTTTTGTACTAAAATTTTTGTATTACTATTTTAAAATATAAATTTTTGACCAATCAAATTAAATTATTTCATATAAGACCTAGCAATTTAGAAAATACATTCAATTTCACATAGATTCAATGTGTACACTATCTTCTGAGTACCATTCCAATTAGGAGTTTCCTTCTAATCAAGGGTTTTGTAAGTCAACAAATCATTGTGTCATAGTGCATGCTTTATTTTTTATTATGTTTCATTATTTTACTTGTTGGAATTGGATATAATAAGTTTGGGTTCTAGTTTAATTTCTAACAACTAATCAACCCCTCCTCCCCGCTATTCTAGTTGTGTGTCAACTTTACTTCTTTGCAATGGAACCTAGTGAGGACCTAGTTTTTGTGGTGATCTTTACATTTGTGTTGTATATATGCATTGGAGTAATGTGATAATGAAATTTGAAATATGCATTCATATGATGTAATATTACTCATGCCTGCATAATATAACCTTTCATTAGATACTAATAAGTTCAAGAAAAAAAAGGGGTACCATTTCATTTTACAATTAGTCTTGTTCTCTCTAGGTCCCTATCACAACCTTATAATTTAGGCCTTTTTTCTCCATTATATTTACACTTACTTTCTTTTTAGGTATTATTGTTCTTGATCACTTCTTGAGTATGAGGATTGTTGATTGGGTAAAGGATGGAGTGTTGGGGTACCTATGCCCTTGCATCTAGTGTAGACTAAATATAACTCACTTATGGAGTCTATCTTTGTGATTTGAGGTCTATTGTAATGTCTCCTTTTCAAATAATTAAAATAATAACTTTTGATAAGGCAGGCATGCTCAAAAAGTGAAGTTTCAACAAAAGGAGCTAATCTTTAGAAACCAATGGATTAATAAATTAAAATTATTTCTAAAATATTTATTATTGAACCCTCTTGGTCATGAGCTAGGGTTATGCCCTCTTTTAATGGGATTTGAGGCATTTTGGGTTCATTCTAGACTTGATTTTTGATCATTTTTTTGTTGCTCTTCGGAGGCTGTCAAATCTATGGAGAAGGAGATCCAAGGATGGGAGTTTGTGGGTTTATATGGAGGCTAAGGATTAGATTTTGAGTCAATTCCATGTGCAAGCTCATGCAGAGTTTGCTCTTGTTCTGAACAGTGCAAATTTGTCAGTTTTAGGGTGTGTTTCTTGTAAGAGTTTGGTGTTTCTGGTTGAGTATTTCTTATCATTTTGGTTTGCTGTTGTATTATAGACATTGATATGTTAAAATATATATGAGTACATGCATTTGGTTGTGGTTATACTTTTGTGATAGATTATTAGTGTTTTGTGGTGTTTCTAGGCTATTTTGTGTTATTTTTAGGAGAACAATGAGCATTGTTTTTGTCCCTCATTTGGGAGCTATTGTGTGAACTCTATACAAATATGGAAATGTAATTTTGTGGGCTGTTATGTTGGAATTTTTTTTGTAAAAATTTTTATTTCCAGATTTATTGATAATATGTGAAGTTGTGAAATTTTTGGCACTATTTGGGCATACCCGATTTGGGTTTTAATGAAAAATTGGTTGCTCTTTTGAAATATTAGTTGTTTGATTTTAAAATCTGATGATAGGCTTTAAATATCATATAAGATCAGGAAGGGGACATTTCAATGGTATTAGAGCTATGATCTTGCTAGCTTGAGGGTTTGTAGAAGTTTGTATGCAACTAAGTGAAAGAGAAAAGATATATTTGTAGCAAGAAAAGAATAAAGAAAATTTGATCAAACCTCTAGTTAAAAGTAAAAGTACAAAATCCAAGGAAGGAAAAAGTATGGCTGACCCAAATGAGATGGCAAAGAAATTCTTCCAGGACATTTAGAATACTCAGAAGCAAATAGTGGATAGTTTGGCAGAAACTAGAGAGGCTTTGTAGATATTAACAGAAAAAATGCAAGGAGTTGTGTCTACTAATGAGAATAGGAGCACTTTAGAGGAGCCAAGAAATATGGAACCCACACCCTCTAAATCAACAAAAACTATTTTCTTGCCTACAAATGAGCCACCAGTACCAAATTCGGCCCTTAGTCCTATGGAAGAGGTTACATGTAACTTGATTGCATTAAGAGCTACTTACAATGGCTTAGACAATGACTTTTGTAGTTCAGTTCCTTTTAGAGAATATGTGGATATGATGAACACTTTGATGCCCAAGAAAGAGTATGGGAGGGATCATGACATAACTGGAAGAGAGCTCAAAAATAAAATAAGTTTATAGCACCTACTTTTGATGGAACAAATAAAATTTTAGCTAGAGCATGGCTACAAAAATTATAGACCTTCTTCACACTTAACCCCATGAACGAGAGTGATTCCATTCAATTTGCAAGTCTACACTTGGAAGATGCAGCCTATGATTGGTGGTATCATGGAATGACTACTCAAGGTCATGATTACGTAACTACATTTGACAATTTCAATCAAAGAGTGATAGATAGATTTGAGCTCAAGGATGATGAAGAGTATTTTAAAGAATTTTCAAAGTTGAAGCAAACCAAATCAATTAATGAGTATATAGAAGAGTTTCAAAAAGTGGTTGTTATGGTACTTGATATGAGTGAAAAGAGGATTGTTTATCTTTTTCTTGATGGTTTGGAAGATTCTGTTAAGGGTTTGGTTAAAGCTTTCTCACCCTCAACCTTACAAGAAGCTATTAGAAGAAGCTTGCAACTTCAAACTTGTGTGCCTATGAAACTAGTAACTAATCAAAAACCCCCAAATCTTTGGCAACATAAGGGGAATTTTCAAAAAAATACTTTTCCAGCACTACCACCAAAGAATGTGATAAATATAGCAAAAAAGAATGTAGATAAAGAGACTAGGAGTGAATTATGAAGGAAAAAGCTTTTTTTCACATGTAGAGAACCATGGGTTCCAGGACACAGATGTTTGTGGAAAGGTCAAGTGCACTATATTGAAGTTTCTTTAGAATTTGATTCGGATGAGCATGAGAAATTTCATGGCACTAAGGAGGAGGAAGAAGAAGAGAAGGAAAATGAAATCAGCAAGGATGGCACTTTAGAAGCATTATTAGGAGTCCCAAGATACCATCCCTTTCAAATTTGAGGGGTACTAGTACAACAAAGGTTAATATTTTTTCTTGATAGTCAGGCAACCCATAATTTTATTGATGAGGGATTTTTCATGAAAAGAGGGCTTAAAGATGAATCTTTCAAGGGATTCAATGTTACTGTAGCTGATGGATTCACTATGCCTTGCACAGGGGTGGTGAAACAACTCAAGATGACCTTAGGAGATTATGAGTTATGTGATGATTTCTATGTTGTTGGCATTGGGGAGATAGATCTTGTATTGGGTGTTCAATGGTTGCACTCTATTGGAGGCTATTACATGAACCATCAAACTATGGAGTTTAAATTTTGTTCCAATGGGAAAGAAGTCTTATTGAGAGGCTTATCGAATGGAGCACCTAAGGTGGTCACTGCAAAGAGGATGGAGAGGACTTTTTAAAGAGGACAAGTAGCATGGGTAGTGGGAGTCATAATCCATCCAACAAGCTCGCCAAAGAATCAAGGTAATTTCCATTTTGAAATTCAAAATATTCTTGATAAGCATAGTACAGTTTTCAATGATTTGCCTCTAGGATTACAATCAGATAGAGGTTTTGAGCATGTTATAGAGTTAGAATAGTGTGACAAACTAGTTATAACAACTTCATGGCACCATCCAAGAGGTTATAAGGAAGAAATAGAAAAAAGTATTAAGGAACTTTTGGACATGGGATTCATAAGGCCTAGCTCTAGTCCATTTGCATCATTTGTAGTACTTGTAAAGAAAAAAGATGGTACAATGAGAATGTGTATAGACTACAGGGCTCTAAACAAGAAGACCATAAAAAATATGTATCCCATACCATGCATAGATGAACTCATTGATGAGTTACATGGTGCAGTATACTTCTCAAAAATTGACTTAAGATCAATGTACCATCAAATCCGAATGAGGAGGGAAGATGTAGAAAAGACTACTTTCAGATGTCACTATGGGCACTTTGAATTTCTTGTTATGCCATTTGGCCTCACTAATGCACCAAAAACATTCCAATCTTGTATGAATAAGGTATTCAACAAGCATCTTCAAAAATTTATTTTGGTATTTTTTAATGATATCTTGATTTAAAGTAAAACATGGGAAGAGCATCTAAAGCACATAGACACTATTTTGGGAATCTTGGAGCAGCAATCCTTTTATTCAAAGCTATCTAAATGTGAGTTTGGTTTGATAGAGATCCTATATTTGGGACACATTATAAGTTCTAAAGGAGTACAAGTTTATCAACAAAAAATTGAGGCAATTTTGGATTGGCCTCCACCCACTAATCTTGCATGGGTGAGAGGTTTCTTTGAGTTGTATAGCTACTATAGGATATTTGCCAAGGGATTTT
Source organism: Cupressus sempervirens (assembly GCA_028749045.1). Taxonomy (NCBI): domain Eukaryota; kingdom Viridiplantae; phylum Streptophyta; class Pinopsida; order Cupressales; family Cupressaceae; genus Cupressus; species Cupressus sempervirens. The sequence continues at coordinate 170,887,452 of CM053791.1, read as the reverse complement.
CTTAGCTTTTTTCCCCCTTGACTGATTTGACAAAGAAAGGAGCTTTTTTTTGGACACAAGAGGCACAAAAGACATTTGATAAGTTTAAGGAGGTAATGAGTTCATGCCCTATGAAATTTACCTTTTTTTGTTGAATGTGATGCTTTTGGAGAAGGTATAGGGACTGTCCTAACTCAAAGGGGACATCCAATAGCATTTGAGAGTAGAAAATTAAATCAATAAGAGAAAGGTTACTCCATCCATGATAAGGAAATGTTGGCAATCATGCATGTACTTCATAAGTTTAGATAATATTTGGTATGTGGGAGATTCATTGTAAAGATAGACCATAATAGCCTCAAGTTCTTCTTGAACCAAAGAGATTTGAATGATCGTCAACAAAAATGGGTAAGAAAATTGCAAGCTTATGATTTTGATATTGAATACATGAAAGGAAAGAATAATGTGGTTGTTGATGCTCTCTAAAGAAAGCCCACTTTGTGTTCCTTAACATCTATCTCTACTTATTGGAAAGTCTCCATAATTTTAGAGTATGCTAAAGATTCCTTTGCCACCAAGATTTTGGATAAGCTAGTGGATGATAATAGGTACAAGGTTGTTGATGAATTAATTTATTACAAGAACATGATCTTCTTAGTGCCAAGATCAAAAATTAAGGAGAGGATATTGAGGTCTTTTCATGACACACCTTTGGCTGGTCATCAAGGATACTTCAAGACATACATTCAACTTTGAGAGTAGTTTGCATGGAAGGGTATGAAGGAGGATGTCCTTAAACACATTAAGGAATGCATGGTACACCAACAAATTCGTACAAGGTTGTTGTAGTCACTTCCTATTCCTGAACAAAAATGGGAAAGTATTTCCATGGACTTCATCACTAGTTTGCCCAAGGTGCAAGGTAAGGATTGGATATATGTGGTGGTAGATAGTCTAACTAAGTATGCACATTTCTTTCCCATCACATTTGATTTCAAGGCATCACAAGTGGCTAAATTGTTCTTCAAAGAAATTTTTAGATTACATGGCTTGCCTAGAAACATTTTTAGTGACCGAGACAGTAGATTCCTTAGCTCTTTTTGGAAGGAGTTCTTTCATTTGGCTAGAACTAAACTCACTCTTAGTACTAGCTATCACCTTCAAATAGATGGACAAACAGAGATAGTTAATAAATGGATAGAGGGATATTTGAGGAACTACATTTCAAATAAACAACATGCTTGCATGAAATAGTTGCACCCAAGGTAGTATTGTTACAATACATCTCATCACATGTCTATTGGTATGCATCCTTTTCATGCTCTTTATGGTTATGATGCCCTTTCGTTTGTTGATCTAGTACTTTCAGATAGTAGAGTACCTATAGCAAGTGATATTGTCAAGCAAAGCCAAGACATAATAAGGTCCCTCAAGGATAATCTACAACATGCATAGAACCAACAAAAGTTGTATGTTGATAGGAAAAGGACTAAAAGATCTTTTGAGGTGGGAGATTTGGTATTTGTCAAGTTGCAGCCATATCAGCAAAGCACCTTGAAGAGGAGTGAGGTAGAGAAGCTCAAACCAAGGTTATATGGGCCTTATAAGATCATCAAGAAGGTAGGTGCGATAGCTTATGAATTGGAGTTCCCACCAAACAACAAAATACATAATGTTTTCTACAAAATTACCACCTCTTGATGATGAAGGGAAATTAGTTTTGATATAGGAAGAGGTTATGGATACAAGAGAGAAAAGATTGAGAAATAGGAGCATCATAGAGCATTTGGTCAAATGGAAAGGATTACCATTGGAGGATGCAAATTGGTAAGGAGCACATATTCATGAGCATCCCAACCTTCATTGCTTGAGGACAAGAAATATTTGGGAGGGGAGGACTTGTCATGTCCCCTTTTCAAATAATTAAAATAATAACTTTTGCTAAGGCAGGCAGGCTCAAAAAGTGAAGTTTCGGCAAAAGGGGCTAATCTTTAGAAACCAATGGATTAATAAATAAAAATTATTATTAAAAATATGTATTATTGAACCCTCTTGGTCATGAGTTAGGGTTATTATTTCCTTTTCTTTAGCACTAAGGAGAAGCCAAATATTTATTATTTCCTTTTCTTTAGCCCTTTTGACATTACATCTATGCTTCTAAAGGGATTTTGATGGGATGCTAGAAAGGTACTATAGCAAGCTAGTTTTAGGAATCCTATTAGTTATATTTATTCCAGTTTTCAATTTAATAGAAAGGAAGTTTATGCTAGTCCTATTGAAACCATTGTTGTTGAATATAAAAAAAAATTAGTCTATTGGATTCGACCTTTGCTCTTTCTCGTCCAATTTTATAATACTTTAGTTATTTAATAAGTTATAAATTGAGTGCCTATCAAAATTACGTTCCTTTGCTATAATATAATGTAGTGTATTGCTATTTGTCATTTCACTTGCTTTAGTGTTTCATGTTTCATTCTAAAAGAATCCAGACCCTTTTGCCATTACATCCATGCTTCTGAAGGGATTTTGATGGGAATCTAGGCAGGTACTATAACAAGCTAGTTTCAGGAACCCTATTAGTTATATTTTATTCCAATTTTCAATTTAATGTGAATGAATGTTATGCTAGTCCTATTGAAATCCATTGTTGTTGAATATCAAAATTTTCTAGTTTGATAGATTTGACCTTTGCTCTTTCTCATCTCATTTTATAATACTTTAGTTATTTAACAAGTTATAAATAGAAAGGAAGGTTATACTAGTCCTATTGAAACCCATTGTATCATTTTAAACAGTTCTAACCATAATTTGAATATTTAAATATAAACCCACGAAAGCATTCACTTAAAAAACATAACGTTAACAACGTTTAATATTACACAAATACTGAATTGTAAACTCCCTGGAAAGAAAACAAATCGACATTCTCGAAGTTGAAGAGTACAAAAAGGCAAGCGACAAATCAGAGGACATTCAGCAAATATTTCTTTTGACTTGTACGACGGATTCCCCAGAGGTATGATTAAACTTTGCCTCTTTAAATTGTTTAATCAGAGGAAGGAGTGGTTGTCGGAGCAGACGGTGCCCGTAAAAACACATGCGGAGACAAACGATGGTTTTGATAAAATGACCAGCCAAAACAAATAAAATACAATTTCAATGGACCCTGGGGACATTGAAAACATAAATTGCAGTCCAGCCAGATCTGAGGCTTTTATATCATTGGCTTGAAAATTGAACTTTTGAAAATGTGCGGATAAATAGATTTGCAGGCGACTCGAGTGGATAAAACAATAAATCCGCCACTCCCTTTCACTGCTATTTAAAATAATCGCAGTGGATGTTGTTAAGCAGCTTCTACGCAGCGCCACGCAGAGTTGACAAACAAAATTAAATTAATTTCATTTCCCGATCCAGCTGTTAACCATGGTGAAACCGCGTTAAGCCGTCGTCTTGTGGCAATGATTTAAACACAGCCCCCACAACCTCACGATCACCATCTACACAAAAATGTCCAAATCTCTTCCTTCGTTGAATGCCAAAAGGTTGCTTTGCGGAAGACAAAAATATATTTGAGCCTTAGATTTTAATGATTGTAGAAGAATATAATGTTTGAGTGGAGGGAAGTTTCGGCGAAGAAAGCAATGGATTTGTCAGTGCGAGGGATCCAGCTGTGAGTATGAGCGTCCTGCTTTGGCAATGTCTACGTAATGTGAATATATTAATTGTGTATATCCCTTATCTGACGGTCTGGCGCTCCCTGGGATCTGTATATATAGTGATTGTGTATGTCAATTATCTGGAACAAGAAACATCGAGAAAAAGGAAAAACATTCTTAGTGAGGTTAAAAATACAGTTTAAGTTAGAGTGGATTTGAGTGTATGAAGTTGATGCTGCGAGTGGATCTGGTAAAAGAACAAGAGGGAAGCTGAACAGAAAGGCGACTGTTAGTGTGAAGACAATAGAGGGCGATCCAGAGGTAGCTGAGATTCAGGTGGCCAAGCTCGAAGTTGGCCGACTCACTAGTGTTTGTCTTTTTGTCCTTTTACTTTTGGTGGTCGGGTTGATTAGTATTGGGTTTCGTGTTCTTTTTACCTTAATCCAAAAACCAATAGTCTAGTGTATATTATCATCGGGTATGGATTCGTGTAATGGAGAGAAGCAAATAGATAGAGTTTATAGAGGAGTGAGGAGGAGGAGTTGGGGAAAATGGGTATCTGAGATAAGGAAGCCAGGGACCAAGACGAGGATTTGGCTGGGCTCATATGACCACCCGCATATGGCCGCACGAGCCTACGATGTGGCCGCTGTGAGTTTGAAGGGCAAATTGGCGTTACCCAATTTTCCTCACCTTGTTCATACTCTTCCCCGCCCTGCTTCTCTCGATCCTCGAGACATACAACTCGCTGCTGCAGAGGCGGCGCTTTCGTTTACTGATTACGCCCATGTGACCGCCGCTCAAGAAAGCTTCCCCCATTTTGCTTTCTTCTTGAACAATCCTCCGGTGGCTGAAGCAGGATTTGCGGCTGGCAGCGGCGATGAGATGATTGATCGTACTGATCCCATTATTTTGGAGCCGCCAACTTGCATTGCTCCTGATGCGGAAGAAGGTGGCGGCTTACGTCGAATTAGGACTGAGCGTCTTCAATTGGAGGACGAGATCATGCCACAATTTGAGTCGCCTAATTTAATGATGAATTTGGCGGAAGCAATGCTTTTGAGCCCGCCTCGATTAGAAGAATTTGGTTATCATGGTAACGATTATATTGACGATGGATATTTCTTGGAGACCCCGGAATTTGGATTTCTTTGGAGCGACTAGTGATATCCACATTTACATTTCTTCACTATATGTTTATGATTTATCATGTCGGGCAAAATACTGATGAAAATTAAAAAGTTGGACGCAAGTCTCTTCATTAATGGCGGTTTCGCCACAGTGAACTAATTTGGTATATGGTGTTACGTTGCTTTCAATGTTGTGGTTATTGTATGTATAGTTCGGATAAACTGTCCGTATTTATTCAATAGCTCTGAATATTATAAGAAAGACATTTTACTTGAATTTGGTATGTCTGGATAACATGTGGTGCCTTGAATTGAGACAATGATAATATAATAGCCAAGTGTGCTCTCTTGAGGAATTTTTTATCTCAATGTCAACCTATTTTTTAATGGTGAGAAGGTTTTTCTAGGCAGGTTTGATATAGTTGGTACAAAATGACGTAGTTTGTGTAGCAAAGTTGCTCTGGTGTCTCACGAATTAGGTGACCTTTCGTTGATAAATGATGCTGACACTCTCCCTTGGAGAGCCTTTTTTTAAATGGAAGCCTTTATTAATACTGAAAACGAAAACAAGTTGCAGTTTTTCAGTTTAGTTTTGTAATTAAAGTATTTAAATTAGTATCAAAGTACAATTTTAGCAGGTTCGTGATTAGGGTTTTGTTCCCTTTTAAAGCTGTATATACATTCTGCTTGGTCGTTGTTTTAATTAACAAAAAGTCAATAATATTCTTAGAAACTGTATTAAATGAAGAATCTGTGGTGGTAAAACTAAAACGATTTCCACAAAAACTTTTGGATGTAAGGCTCTCCCTTTTCATCAAGCCTCCAATTTAATTAGTTTACAGATATTTTATCCAGAGCCGATGATATGTTTCTTCATGAATATGTTCAATGCGCTAAGTGAAAGCCCAAATGGAAAGATTGCTCGGTTTTGATAGAAAATAAAATGCAATATTTTATGAAGTTTTTCAGCTTCTAGAGAAATATATCAGAGAACAAATTGTTTTTTCCCTGTTTTGATAGGCTGGATGTTTGTATCTAGAATCTTCCCTTGGGATGCTTCTCAATTAAATTAGTCGACTCTTTGTATAAGGATCCTCTTAGATCAATCTCTATTTCTGATTGGAAACTAGAGAATCTCGATTTGATGACAAGTACTAACTACCTTTAGTGAACAATAGCTCATAGCAGGGTACTGACTATTGATAATTTAAAAGATAGATGCTTCCAATTTATAAATAGGTTATGATGGAAAGAAGAGACAGAGACAAATAAACAGAGATAAAACTAGATTGCATTCAAATTGTAAGACGTTTATAGTTTTGTTATAATGATATGCATTATATTTTGATTAGTATAAAACATCAATTTAGAGCTTTTGCTAGAAAAATATCAATATATAATTTGTTCATTACTGCACCGTTGTTGTTGCTACAGCATTAAAAAAAACCCTGCTTTCTCAGATATTACATTCATCTATCTCTGTAACATAAAAATAGAATGTCAAAAAACAGATAAAGATAAAATGTATTTGATATCTTGCTTCAAATCCACTGCTGAAAGTTTCTGGAAAACATTATAAAGATAACATTGTTTTAGTTTAAAATATGCATTCCGGTCACCAATGAGATTTGAGTGGTAAGAAAGATAAGACATTAGGCGATAGCTGTACAGAACGAGCATTAATATGGTAGTTCGGACTAACTTTGGACACTCCCTATTAATCACAACTTCCATTCATGATGCCTAATTGATTTCTTTGATGTAAAAAATTTTGTTTTCCCAATGGTTTGGTGAGCATGTCAGCATGTTGGTCCTCTGATCTGTAATGTTCCAAAATAATATTATCATTTGTGATGATCTCCTTGATGAAATGGCAGCTCATGTCAATATCTTTGCTTCTATTATGAAAATCTGGATTCTTTGATAATGCTTGCATCATTTTGTTCTTGTTTCAACACTTTTAACACTCTTCTCATTCATATTGCTTGACATGCTAATGAAAGACTTGGTTGTTTATTTAAGACTCGTGATACTATGACTGATCCAAAATGAAAGACACAATCTGAAGTACTCTTCCTATCATCTAGACTACATGCACAATCACTATCAGTGTATTCTATCATCTTAAAATAATTTGATCTTGAATAAATTGTTCCATAATTTCATGTCCCATTAATGTATCTCAAAATTCTTTTCCCTTCTTGTCAATGACAAAATTTTGGAGAATTCATGAATCTTGAAATGATATTAACTCCAAACATTATATCAGGTCTTGTGGCTATAAAATACATCAGACTCCCAACACATTTCTTATCCAAAGTTGGATTTACATTAGATCCTTTGTCATCTTTGTTAAGCCTCAACCATATGAAAATTGGTGTTGGTGTTGATTCGCATTTCAATATATTAAACTTCTTCAAATTATCATTTTCATACTTATGTTGTGAGATGAATATAACCTTTTCAATTTGGTTGAATACAATGCCTTGAGAAAGTACTTCATTAAATCCAAGTCAGTCATCTCAAATTCCTTTTTCATAGCTGATTTAAACATATATCAATTGATAATCACTCGTAAAAATCAAGTCATCAACAAATAAACAAATAATTAAGATCTCACCTTCCTCATTCAACTTAGTATATAAGGTAGGCTCACTATTGTACCTATTGAAGCCATTTTATAAAATATGAGAATCAATTCTATTGTACTATGCTCTTGGGGCTTGTTTGAGTCCATAGAGTGCCTTCTTTAGCTTATAAACTTTGTTTTCATGATCTATAATCTCATACCCATGTGGTTACTCCACATAAACTTCTTCCAAGAAGCCATTGAGAAATGCTTATTTCACATCCATTTGATAAACTCCCCACTTGTTTTGAGTGTGCTATGGGTAATATAGTCCTCATGGTGTCTAAATGAGAAACTAGTGCAAATGTCTCATTGTAGTCTACACAAGGTTTTTGTGAATAACCTTTTGCTAGAAGTCTTTATTTTTATTTTACAACATTAAAATTTGCATTCAACTTTGTTTCATAATCCTACTTTACACCAATCACATATTTTCGCTATGGAAGATCCACTAGCTCCCATGTTTGATTATTTTCTATGCAATTAATTTATTCATCCATTGCATTCACACATTTTTCTTCATTAATTACTTCATTAAAGTGAATTGGATAATCAACATGTGAATATGAGGCAAAAGGAGAAGGCTTATTTGCATCGGCTTCACTTTTATCTTTCTCATTAATGTCTCTCAAACTTCTATTTTTTTGTCTTCCTAAGCTTTCTAGTGTTGGGTTTGACATATCACTTGAATAAATAGATTGTAGGCTTCATGGACCGGCACTAAGAGTCCCAATTCAAGATGGTATTTTTGGTACATTTGATGTTGTATTTCTTGTGAGCACAAAGTCTCTTAGTGCTTGATGATAGTGTCCTATTACCACGTTTAAGGGGTGTTACAAGAGACACATTCAAAGGTGTTCTTACTGATGCCAAATGTTCATTTTCTCCTTGTGGTATGTTGGATTGTGTATTAATTTCCTTATCCAAGGTTCCTTCCTATGCTTCCTCTTCTACAAATTGTTGTATTTCTATAATTATAACCTTTTTCTGATTGAATTGCATAGATTATATGCCTTTGACTCATCAATATAACCAACAAATATACACTTTTCTCTAATGTTGTCCACTTTTATTCTCATATCATCTAGAAAATGGGCATGTGCTACACATCCAAATACTTTCGTATGACGAAAACTATGTTTTCTTTTGGTTCATCCTTCTCTGGGAATCATATTTTTCACTGTCTTGGTTGGATGTCTATTTTTTTATAGGCTAGATGTGAGTAAGCTTCAACTTGATACTCATTTTAAAAAAAATTTAATTTCATCATACTTCTAGCCATTTCCATCATTGTTCTATTCTTCCTTTCATCTATTCCATTATGTTGAGGTGTATATCTAGTCATGAATTTCTTTTGGATTCCATGTTCCTTGCCAAAATTCAAAAATTCAGTTAAGATGTATTTACCACCTATATTCATTCTCAATGCTTTGATTTAATGACAACTATTATTTTCAACAAGAGTCTTGAATTGATCTAAGTGATCAAACACTTCATTCTTATGATTTGGAAAGCAGATCCATGTTTTCCTTCAATAGTCATCAATGAATTTCAAGAAGTAATTATTTCAACCAATGTAATGTGTTTGCATTCGTCCAAACAAATATAAATGAATAATTTCCAAATGTTCCTTGGCTCTCATTAATATACCTAATAGAAGTGGTTCTCTATGCTACTTTCCCAAGATACGGCCTTCTCTCTTTTTGGTTTCTCTGTGAGGGGCAATCCTTTTCCAAAAATATTTTTTCTTGTGAATAATGTTTAGGTCTTTAAAGTTTAAATGCCTAAACCTTAGATGCCAAATCCAATTTTTATCTTTTGTTTCTATTTGAAATACTATTTTTGTAATCATTATGGGTAAAAGCACAAATCTATGTCACCTTTTAGAAAGGAAAAGTGATATTAGAATTTAAACTCTTCAACTTTAATGACATAAAAGTGGCATTTGTGTTTAGAATTTGAAGATGATGTAAACTAATGAAATGTGTAAAATTGGATGAAAAACATGTCTATAATTTTTTTTTAAAAATTGAGTGAAAATTTTTATTTATTTTTGAATTTTAAAAGTGTATTTTTTAATTTTTTTAAAATACTAAAAATATAGAGTTTTTTTCTTGTTAAACAAATATGTGCAAATGCTCATATTTTGGTTTGATTTTTGAATATGTTAGAGTTGACATGTATACCTAGTACACCGAAAAATGAAATTTGAAATTTGGCTAATATTTTTGAAGTTTTAACTGGTCAAAATCTAAGTTATCAGAAAATGACAGTTTTTTTCTCCCATCAAACTTTTTCCATCAAATATACATATTTTTTAAAACAAATTACATATTCTTGAAGAAGACTCTCTCCTCTAGTGCAGCATTAAAAAATAATTTTTTTAAACATGATTTACTATTTTTTTCTTATCTTTGAATAGACATCTTCCTTAATCTTAAGATACCTACTTGTAATATTTTCAAATTATAACATATTATTCATAATCAAAAATTTTAAAAAATTATATGATCACAATCGTGAATCTGAGACCTACAAAAGTATATTTTTAGTTTTTAAAAAAACTTCAATTTAGTAGGTCAAATTGGCCTTAAAAGTAAGATATTTATAGAAGTTTTGATTTTTGCTTGTTTGGCTGCCACATAGGATGCCACATAGACCATTTCAGCCATAACGATTTTGGCTGGAACAATTTTGGCCGAAACAGTTCCTGCTGAAACCCCTATAGACCGATTAAACTAACAATGGTTAATGTCAGTTGTTTGATATAAAATAAAGTTGTTTTTGCTTTTTAAAAAAAAAATTAAATATATAGAACAACGAAAATTGGAAGAGGATTTTTGAAAAACAATTAATTTTGAAGGAATTTTTAGCAACTATTCTATGGATTTAATCAATATTGCAAAGGATTGAATATTTTGAAGGTACTTTTTTTCTCGTCTACTTATTTTTATTTTTATGTCTTCTATATTGAACCATTAGCTAATATTTAGTGAAATCTAAATTTATTTATTTTTGTTTCTATAGATTGAAGTACTCAATGGGCAGTAAAAGGGAAAGATCAAGGAAATATGATAGAATAGACAAAATGAAAGGCCATAAAAAACATAATCAAAACCAACCCATTGAAATTCTTGAACAGGATGAGATTCATGAAGAAAATGAAAGTAATGAAGAGGAAGAAATTGGTAGTTCTATTGATTGAGGCAAATTAGAAAGCATAAAAAATTTGATGGATTTGGATGAAGAACTACTTTTTAACCAAATTTCATCTGAAGATATAATAAATGATAACACTATCAGAAAGCATTGTCAGAACATCTGGGATAAATATTTCAAGGATAAAAGTATATTTGGACAGGCACAATTATTTGTCAAGTTATTTAGGAGAAAAGGTATGAGACCTATTTTAGAGTTTTTGGGTGTTGATAATAGGAAAAGCCATGTGCATAATATTAATAAAACAATAGTTGAAAACTTACAAAATTCTTATAACAAAATTGACAACAAAACTTGAGGAGGTGATTTGAGTAATGCATGTAGAGCATTGATGACTACTATATCTAGTAGAAAGTTGACACATATAAAATAGGTATGTGCAATTTTTGATGTACTACATATATCTAGAAGAATTGTCTAGAGATACATCAAGAGGAGAAATATGCTAGATGATAACATTGAGAATAACTGGGTGAATATTTGTAGAGTTCCTCGAAAAGACAAGATTTTTGAAGATGTAAAAAGACAAGTTATTGAATTTTGGACCACACATTCTCGTGTTTCTTTCAACAGGTGTGATACTATACAAATTAAAGATCAAGAAACAGAGGCCAAAATTGAACATCCAAAATATTTCATAGATATAACTCAAAATGAATTATTTCAAACATTCAAACAAGAATTTTGAAATGTCAAAATATGTTAGAGAATGTTTGAGAGTTTACATCCTTCCTTTGTATGCATAAATAAGATGCATGAAACTTGTTGTTGTAGAAATCATGTTGAATTTGGTGTACACTTGCAATCATTTAAAAAAGTTATGGCAGTACTTGATCCTATTTTGGTCATCCCTAGTAGTACAACACAATTTGTGAGGTCCATATTATGTGATAAATTAGAAGATTCAGATGAATTCAAAGTGCAATGCATCAAAAATCAGTGTGGAGATTATGGAGATTTAGGCAAATTTTTTTAAATTATGCAAGTTGAGAATATTAATGAATCCACACTAGTTTCATGGATGAGATATGAATATGAGACATACCAAAATAAGAGAGGAGATGAATCTGAAAAAATTGTATTGAAGGAGAGTGAATTGCATTATGATGAGTTCATGACCAAGTTTCGTCCATTGATATATCCATATATCCAACATTTTCATGGTGCACGATGGCAAGCTAAACAATTTAATGATTCCAAAAATTATTTTCCACCTAGTTGTATACTTTTAGTTGTAGATTTTTTTTGAGAATTATACATTTGCACCTCATACAGAGCTTCAAGTCCAATATTATCATTCTAAACAAGTTGCAATATTTGTACAAGTGACTTATAGACATGCATAATTTGAGGTGGATTAGATAGAAAGATTGGATGAAAATGAATGCATCATCATCAAAGAGGTTCATTTATATATTAGTGATGATAGAGTTCATGATAGAAGTTATGTGGCTCATTTTTTTGCAATGTTCTCTGAAGATCTTAGAAATCATGGAATAAATGTTTCAGAGCATTGGATTTGGTTTCATGGATGTGAAGGTTAGTATACATGAAGTAACACATTTATTTAACTTTATTTTAACTTATATTTATTTGGACATGTCTATTTCTATTTGATATATGTACACAGATAATTGTAGAGACTTATCATGTTTGATGTTCATAGGACAATTCAAATTTGCAAAAGCATTTAATTGGTTAGCAATGCAACATGCTAGAACCAATGTTAGGTTTTTATAGAATTTATTTGAAAGTCAACACGGAAAAGGGGAGCATGATGGAGCAAGAGCATGTATAAAACATGTGCTTCGACAACATGAACTTGCAGGTAAATATATGCATTTTTTAAATGTGCATGTTTAATACTTTAGTAGCATATATTTTAAATTTTATATATACATGCATATTGTATGTACATATAGGGAATAGGATAGAGAGCGCAAATAAAATTGTTGAATGGTGCAAAGTTCATTTTGCTACTCGAGATACTGAATACAATAAGCGTTACTTTTGGAAGGTGAAAGGTGAACTAAGTTATATTTATTTTTAATGTATTTTTCAAATCAAGTTGAGTTTTTAATTAAATATTTATTTTGAAATATGATAATTATTTTTTGTATTTGTAATAGATATAGATTGATATAATCCTTACAATTGTCAAATGATTCATGGTATTAGAAGTTTACATCAAGTAATGACTACAAGAGACCATAAACCTCCAGTAATTAAAGTAAGAGAGAAAACATGTTTTTGTGATGACTACATTAAGGACAATCTAGTGAGTGCATGTGAAAATACTGTGAATGGATATGTTTCACATTGGGATTTCAAGGAGATAATTAGAAAGCCTCTTTTGAAAATGCTTACATTGACATTATTATTCATGATCCTGTATATTCAGTTGATTATGAGCACATTTCTTATTTACTTATGGCAGGTTTGTGTGCATATATACATATATATAAATTAATATACATGTATATTCATTTTTAAAATTAATTTATATTTATCTATATTTTTATATACATGTAAGAGATATTTTTGCAGTTCAAGCCTTACCAGATAATGTATAAAATGTAGACTATTATCTTTTAAGATGCACAAAAGAAAAACACAAGTTGCTAGAAGGAACTATAGATGTTAATCAACAGTCACATCCAATTGGATCAGTTGTTATTGAAGGAACATATTATCAACAAACAAGGGTAATTGATAGTGGTATTGAATTTATTGAATACAAGCCTAGAGGAAAGGTTTTACATTATAGTAACCATGATATAGCAACGAAATTACAATTTGAAGAAATACAAAGAAGAGGACATCACGGAAATCAAAAGTGGAAATTGCCTATTGAAGAACATGAAAAAATTCTAGAGATAATAAAAAGAAGAGAGGATCCTAACAATACATTGTTTGTGGAGCTCTAGTTGAGCTATGCCTGTATAACTCTTATGTTTTCATATTTAATATTGACAGGATATTTGTTTTATAAATTTTTGTACATTAGATCATTTATCTTGTATATGCAAAATTAGACATGTTTTGTTATTTTTATTTAAATCCGACATGGATATCTCATCTAAAACCAACTCTTAGGACCTCCCCTTAAGAAAATCTCTTAAGGCCTCCCCTTAAGACCACCTATTAGAACATCCCCTTAGTAACACCTTTTACCTGACCTCTCCTTAAGACAACCCCTTTAGTATTTGTATGTATTTATATGTACATTGTTTATGTTTTCTTACATATGATTGTTAATGTTGTTATGTATTTATGTACATATAATCTTTATATGTTCTTATATGATACATTCTTTATGTTTGTATATAATCGTTATGTTCTTGCATGTATTAAATTTTATTAATTAAATATTGTAACATGCATTCTTTAGGTCATACTCTTTATATGTTCTTACATGTATATGTTATATGAACTATGCTACATATTACATACATTATATTTTATTAATTAAATGTTGTTAATTATAGTTAATTATACTTAGATTAAATATATAGAACTTAATTATATTTATATTAAGACATGTCATTTAGTATAGTTAATTAAACTTAAATTAAGGCATTAAAAATAGTAACATGTATGTATAAACATGAAAATTGAAAACATATACATATACATATATTAACTTTTATTAATTAAATGTTGTAGTTCATGCATTCTTTCTAGGTGATCATAGTCTTTATATGTTCTTATGTACATGTATATGTTATATTCTTATGTACATGGACCATTAAAATTATATAGTTAATTACTCTTAGATTAAGGAATTAAGATGAATAACATATACAGAAACATGTTCATAACACATACATAAGTTACATAAAAGTTTAAGACATTAAAAGATCAATAAGATACACATGTGTACATTAAAAGATCAATAACATACAGGTACATATATCTGGAGAATATAATGTACCCATATCAAATGTATAAAAATAGATCATGTATCAAATGTAAGGAAATAACATATATAAAACATCAAAAGCTCCATATAAACATGTATCTGGAAATAACATATAAAACATCATTTAGTGTCCATGATATAAACATGTATCTAGAAATTACATATAAAACATCAAAGTGTCCATATAAAATTTATTTATCTAGAAATAACATATAAAAAATCAAAGTGTCCATATAAACATGTATCTGGACATAACATGTACGTGTAATAAAATAAAAGGCCACATATGATAATCAACTACATCCCCCCTCCTGATCCTAGGCCTTGCCCCCAAAAGGGTCTATCAGCTACATCTAAACCCTGTGTTAAATGATAACATGGACCATTTAATTATGTGTATAGAAAAATTATATCAAGATCTACATGTATATAGATCAAATATATATATTTAAATCGTAACATACCCGGGACTCATGCCATGTAGGATTTGTCGGTGTCTACATATCAGCAAAACGTAACATGCTATCACTCAAACCCTATAACACATACACAAACACACACATATACATAAATTTAAACATATAGACATATTATTTACTATAATAAAAATAAATTTAAACATATAGAGATATTTACTGTAGCATTATGTAATGCTCTGCTGATCTGACTAATATCTGAATCATGCAATGAAAAAATAGTATCAAAGTCCAAGTCAATAGTGCGGACCTAATATGAAAGCATGGAGGTAAATAGACCATACTATCTAGCACTAACATCCTGAGTAGGGGGGAGTGTTGTAGGGTCCTAAGTAGTTGTGGCTATTGGGGTTGGTGCTATAGCCAAGGCTTGTGTAGCAGCAGGAGTAGTAGAAGGTGCAAGAATTTCCTCTTGCCTCTATGAATCCTCTGGGACTATTGTACGTGACAAAATATGACTAATCTAAGAGCTCATGTCACAAAGTGGAATCCCTTTGAGTTTAGATAATGTTCAATATGCATCTAAAAGATCAGATGCTAAATATGATGCCAAACGATGCAATGCATCCACCTCTAAGACTATAGAAATGTCTACTAGAGAAGGTATGTCTGCAACTCCATAATCATCATCAACAAGTGTGCTAGATGATGCAGTTGTGGGAGCAATACCTCAAGACTGTAGCATATATCTACCACATCTATTAGAAGAAATCTCGTGTAATTATGTGGCGATGGTGGCGATTGATCTGATGGACGGATCTAGACTAATTGCAGTATTGAATGCTTAACTAAAAACACAACTCAGCGGAAGTCTTAATACATTTAACATAAATAAATTAAGCATCACAAACTCAAAAACTTGAGGTGAAATAAATAGAATTGAGAGAGAAGAAGATAGAAAGTGCAAACAAAGTTTGATTTCGGAGTTTGCCACAAACGTGACTACATCTCTGAGTCGGTTCCAATAGAGTACGACTAATCCGATTAATCTCTAGAAATCAATTACAAGTATGCACCAAAGAAGACCATTTCTTCTAGCACTTTGATAGCATAACAATACTCTGAAGTATGAAAATGGCTCCAAAAAATCTCCTAAAAAAAAATCTCCCTATTCCTTTGGAAAACTTCACCAAGAGCAATTTCTCTCAAGTCTCCCTTGTTTCCCGTTTCCTCCAAATGACATCCTACCCCCCTTTTTATACAAAATAATTGGGTTGAATACATTTATAACCCCCTTTGCCATTTTTACATTTTGGCATTTATATAATTTTAGGGGTTATTGTTGTTAAAAATAACAAATAAATCTATTTTAAGGGGGCTCCGTTGTTTGATACAGGTTAAATAACACATCTACCATATATTTAACAAGCCACATCAGTGGTGTATTGGCATGTAACTATTTTAGAGGCGGCCAGGTCGAGGGTTCAACTCCCACCTATGCATATTTTCAAATGGCTTTGGCGGCATTCATAGTTTAAATAAAAAATCTGCTACAAAGTTGTTAAAAGCTCCATGTGGTCTAGTGGCAAGGAGGGAATGTGGTAAATGGGAGGTTGGAGGTTCAAACCTCAACAAATTTTTAAACCACCAAATTTGACCTTGAGGTGCCATGTGGTACTATTTTATTTTCTCATATTTTTGACATGTGTCATCACTTGAGCTGCTGATATCATGATGATGTCATCACTATTACATTTTGCCTCCAAAATTCAAACGGCCATAACTTTCACATATGAAGTCCATTTTTGACGAAACGAACGCCATTGAAAAGCTCTCATCAGGCTCTTCATTTTGACATCCATTGTTGACCACTTTTGAGATGGTTTTATTTCACCCCTTATCTAGCCCTCTGGTCTACCTATTGACCAAAACTTTGACCAAGCATAACTTGCACAAACGGACTCCTTTTTGCTCCGTTCAAGTTGTGTTGGAATTAGGACGCTGAGATCTTTTTGATGGTGCAAAAATTTGGAGATTTGAAGACACTTCAATTTTCACTGAAATTATCCACTGGATCAGCGATGCTTGAAAAAATTTGTGTCCTAATTGTGTCATCAGGAACAATCTCACCTGCAACAACCATCTGTGGACCTCTTGGCATAACCAAAAGGTTTGGATCCACCATTTCCCATTTTTTAACGGGAACAGGAGTCTCCACAGGTCTAAATTTGTTAGAAAGTCTCCCCTGACCCTACCCAACATGCCCTGGATAATCTGTATAGTTAACATCGTAATGTAAATGAAATTCTGCAAATAATTGTTTGCATAAATATAGAGGGAATTCATCCTTCTGTGGCCATCTATGATGAGTGGCCAACCAACAAGGATACATCAATGGTGTGACGAGTGGATCAGTACACTTCATCGCAGAGTAACCTTTGACTCTGTGATGATCTATATAAGATGGAAACATGGACTTCACCATGCCGGTCGAAACCACAACGTCAATATGTCTGTACTTTAGAGTGTCAGTGACACTATGAGATAAAGAAGAATAAAATGTCTCAATGCTCATATCATCAAAAGGGTTGTATCATTCAATGGTCTGAATCATACAAAATAACTCCTCTCGCATTACTGCGACCTTCTCCCTATTAGGGAGGTTGGTAGAAGAGGAAAGCGAGGTATCCAAAACCTACATAGCATGAGATAATCTCACAACTATATCTCTAAATAACTGCTATCTAGCTTCAGTGGAGGAGGTCGATCTGCGTGCTATACCAGACTCAACACTCTAACCCCCACCACAGACACTGGCATCCTCTGAGGATGCAGGAGCACAATCCTCACAACCAGATGCCATAATGTATATATGAATATAAATATGAGGATATGAATGTGAAGCTACAAGAGTGATAAATATCTAGAGATCTACACATGCATATATATAAAAATATAAACATACAATTGTATTTAAATTAAAATAATTAAAAGTTAAATTTAATTTGAAATACACGTATATATAAATACAGAACATTAAATGTATGGTGCTATTCAATCATGTAACATGTATGTATTTTTAAACAAATTATCTTACAGGCCATATCTAATGTACATTGTAATGTGCTCATGTAAATGTGAAAAAAAAATATTCATACATGTAGATGTGTATATGCGATAAAAAAAAAAATTCCTAATTAAATGATAACTAAGTGTACACATGTGTATATGCAATAAAAAAATATAATTCTTGACTGAATTCTAGATTTTGATGTAAATGCTTTGATGATTATGGGGAGTGTAGATGAGAGTTAGGACATAGGGATAGAAAAATTTGTTACTAGATAAGTAAATGAGTTTAGTTAGAAAATGTTAGTTTACAATTTAGAACTCATGACTTAATTTAGTAGTTTGAATTAGAGTTAACAATGTTACTAAAATAAATGGGATATAGTTTTATTAAGTTTGATAGTAAGGTCAGTCTACTATGTGCTAGTAAACATATGAATACCTATTAGAACCTACAACAAACATAATGACCTAGTAGGAGTCCCTAGGTCCCCTTAGCATATATATGGTTAAAAATGCCTAGAAATGTAGCATAAGAGGTCATTATGTGTCATTTGGTAATGTAAGAATAATAATTACCTAATAAGACCTATTATATCCTAATAATACATATTAAGACTTATTAGAACCTATAAAAAATAGTATGACCTATTACAACTCTTATGTCCCCTTAAGAATAACATGTATGGATAACGTACCAAAAAACGTATCATAAGTGATCTTAATGTGTTGTCTGTTAATGTAAGACTCATTATTACCTAACAATACCTATTATGTGCTAGTAAACATGTGAATACCTATTAGAACCCATAATAGATATAATGACCTAGTAGGAGTCCCTAGGTCCACTTAACATATATATGGATAAAAATACCTAGAAATGTATCATAAGAGGTTGTTATGTGTCAGTTGGTAATGTAAGAATCATCATTACCTAATAAGACCTATTATATCCTAATAATACATATTAAGACTTATTAGAACCTATTAAAATTAGTATGACCTATTACGACTCCTATGTCCCCTTAAGACACACATGTATGGATAACACACTAAAAAATCTATCATAAGTGATCTTAATGTGTTGTTTGGTAATGTAAGACTCATTATTACCTAACAATACCTATTATGTACTAGTAAACACATGAATACCTATTAGAACCTATAACAGACATAATGACTAGTAGGAGTCCCTAGGTCCTCTTAACATATATATGGATAAAAATACCTAGAAATGTATCATAAGAGGTCGTTATGTGTCATTTGGTAATGTCACAATCATCATTACCTAATAAGGCCTATTATATCCTAATAATACATATTAAGATTTATTAGAACCTATAAAAAATAGTATGACCTATTACGACTCCTGTGTCCCCTTAAGACACACATGTATGGATAATGTACTAAAAAACGTATCATAAGTGATCTTAATGTGTTGTTTGGTAATGGGTGATCCCACAATAATGGGTTCCACTTTTTGACCAATTTTGACACTGAAATCAATATTTTTGCAACAAACGTCATGTTCAAGTGACTATATCTCCAAAACTATAAATAATTTCAAGATGACATAAACTAGTGATTTTGAGTAATTTGTTCCTACTTTGTAACCATATTTTTTAATCTAAAAAAAAAAATTATTTATGTCAATTTTTTTATCTCCTCCAAAAAGTGGTACATAATAAAATTCAATATTTTAAAAATTGATAGTCCGTTTGACACACATAACTTTTTTTCTAGATATGATAATGGAGTAATTCTTTTGGCATTGGATTTGTAACATCAATATCTAGTGTTTGCATTTGGTTTGATTTATTTTTGATGAATATTGTATAGTTTATGAAGTTTTGAAGTGACATGAACCGTAATTCAGACATACTTTCCGTTTGACACAGATAATTTGAAGTCAATTTATCATACACCTTTTTTTTTCTTTTTTGAATAGAAAGGTATCTCAATAAGCCAGTGCCTCCATATTTTTCAAAAAAATTTTGACCTAATTTACTAATTTTCTTGAGGTGTCAAAGTTGGTTGATGTTCAATCGGTAATGAACCTATAATGAGTTAAACTCATATTTGAAAGTCTTAATGATTAAATTATGTAATAAAATTATAGTCATTGGAAAGCTTGCTCCGAGTAGCACATTTTGAAATTTTTTATTTTATAGTAGGAGATCATTCTCTTGCAATTATGGTAGTTAAAAGAGAAAAAGAAAGAAAAAAGAAAAAAAGGTTAAAATTTTTGTGATTTTGCATGTTCTTGCGAACATGGCATTTGCGCGAACACGTTTACCATGTTCACGTGAACATATGTTTGCGTGAACGTATGTTCACGTGAACATACAAATCATGTTTGCGCGAACATATATATCACATATGTCCGCACGAACATACGAAATATGTTCGCGCGAACATATGGTAAACTCAATTTCTCATTTTGCAATTTTTTTCATTTTTGTTCATCCCACTAAAGTGGAACCCATTATTGTGGGTTCACCCTAATGTAAGACTCATTATTACCTAAAAATACCTATTATGTGCTAGTAAACATATGAATACCTATTAGAACCTATAACAAACATAATGACTTAGTAGGAGTCCCTAGGTCCCCTTAACATATATATGCATAAAATTACCTAGAAATGTATCATAAGAGGTCGTTATGTGTCATTTGGTAATGTAAGAATCATCGCTACCTAATAAGACCTATTATATCCTAATAATACATATTAAGACTTATTAGAACCTATAAAAAATAGTATGACCTATTATGACTCCTATGTCCCCCTAAGACACACATGTATGGATAACATATTGAAAAATGTATCATAAGTCATCTTAATGTGTTGCTTGGTAATGTAAGACTAATTCTTACCTAACAATACCTATTATGTGCTAGTAAACATATGAATACCTATTAGAACCTATAACAGACATAATGACCTAGTAGGAGTCCCTAGGTCCTCTTAACATATATATGGATAAAAATACCTAGAAATGTATCGTAAGAGGTTGTTATGTGTCATTTGGTAATGTAAGAATCATCATTACCTAAGAAGACCTATTATATCCTAATAATACATATTAAGACTTATTAGAACCTATAAAAAATAGTATGACCTATTACGACTCCTATGTCCCTTTAAGACACACATGTATGGATAACGTACCTAAAAACGTATCAT
Source organism: Cupressus sempervirens (assembly GCA_028749045.1). Lineage (NCBI taxonomy): Eukaryota > Viridiplantae > Streptophyta > Pinopsida > Cupressales > Cupressaceae > Cupressus > Cupressus sempervirens. Next base: position 170,866,241 of record CM053791.1, on the reverse strand, counting down.
AAGTTATCTTAATGTGTTGTTTGGTAATGTAAGACTCATTATTACCTAAAAATACCTATTATGTGTTGTTTGTTAATGTAAGACTCATTATTACCTAACAATAACTAGTTGTTAAAATGAACATCGTGAATATCTAAGTGTGGTTCATTCGATTAGTAAAGTGCCTATGTTATGGTTAGAATGTGGTATAGGTTATAATTGTAGTTAATATAGGGTTATGTTAGAAGGTGTATTTAATGTCAAAATTAATTTCACCATAAGAGATTATTGTTTCACCTAGATCCATCAGGTTATGTTAGAAACTAAAGAATGTGCCCTAAAGTTTTGCTACATTTTTTACTAATGTTTTTCTACATTTTTGAACTATTTTTTTTGACATTTTTACCTAATTTTTTTCTATATTTTTACCTAATGTTTTTCTACACTTTTAATTAATGTTTTTCTACATTTTTACCTCATGTTTAACTACATTTTTGCTAACAAATTAATTTAAATACCATTCTAAAACAATCTAAACTAATTTAAAACAATTTAAATATATTAAAAAATAAACAATTCTAAATATTTCACTCACAAAATAGGTGAAAAAAAAAACTTTAAGTACGATTAACATTTACTAACCAGAAAACATGTTAATTTTTTTTAAATCGGAAAAAAACAACCACTAACCTATTATGATTGAAACACCCGAACTACTCTCCAAGAACCTAGGAACCGCAATAGGGAAAATGATAGCTGCAAGGGGTTTACGACAGTTTTATTATGTCAGTAGGATTTCAGCCAAAATGGTTTTGGCTGAAATGGTCTGTGCCATGTCGATGCGAGAAACTACCATGTATGTTCAACCGAAACTATTACGGAAGAAATACACGATGGTATCACAAACAGTGACACAGGTTTGTGCTTCCACCCTTATAGGTTTCTCTTGAGCATATTAAATGTTCAAATTAGGCTTGGACTTTAAGGAAAACATTCTATTATTTGTCATTTGGACTTTACCAATAAGATGATTACTTCGAAATTTGTCTAAGATTGTGTACACTCCAATTTTGAAAGATGCTTTATATCCTCTTTGAACAAGTTGGCCAATGCTCATTAAATTATGTTTTAAACTCTAGGCATGAAATAGACATTAGATATATGCATTTCTCTCTCCCTTCTTGGTTAGAATATTAATATTCCCTTTTCCTTTGACTTCTACTTTGTTGCCATTGCCTAATGTTACATTATATTTTACACAGTCATCCAAACAAAATAAAATAAAAAAACTAAATTTCTTGTAATATTGTTTATACATCCTAAATCTAAATATCATACATTTTTTTGACTCTCTTATGGAACATTATAAGCTAAGAACATGCTATCATGATTTTGGGTTTCTTTGATAATGTTTCCATTGTGTTCTTATATAATGGACAAATTTATTGTAATAATAATATTAGATCAAGGATTTATCATACCTTTTTCATTGAGGCTGATTTTGAAATGTATTTTGTGTTGGGCTATCATTGCTATCTCTTCCACTTGAATTTGATGGGTTACTTCTTCAACTTGTATATGAGTTTCTCTCTGTATCTTTGAAATTTGATTTTTGCCTACCTTCACCATGGATGTTGAAACTTGTATCTTGAAGGTATGCTCCAAGTTTGTATGTGCTAATGTATTTAGTCCATTCTTATGAGAAATGTGAAATGGATGTAGCTCATCAAGTGATAGTTGTGAGATAATTTTTGACTCTATTGTGGCCACCACAATAGTGTTCAATCTTCGAGGCATACATCTTAAAATATTTTCCAATACTCTATTCCTCAAGTGTCTCACTATGAGATCCAATTTAATTTACTAGTCCAATGAGTTGAGTGAAAAATAAATCAATTAAGTATTGAAGGCTTTCATTTAAATAGTCTTAAAATCCCTTTGTATTATTTGTATTTGGGTTTTCTTTACTTTTTCATTCCTTGGTAGGTTGTTTAAAGAATATCTCACACATTCTTGGAATTTGTTCCTACTCCAATCCTTGGAAATATTCTCTCCTACACCCCTTTAAAGATTTTTAAAAAAAATTAGATCTTTATTTCTATTATCCTTAAATAAATGTTTATCTTTTTGAGAGAGTACATTGTATGATGTTGCATTTGTTGGTTATGGTTCAACAAGATCCCACAAATCTTGTGAAGAAAATAGTTTCTTCATCACCATTGCCCAATAATGATGATTTTTCCATTGAAGTATGGGATTTATGGATTTTTCAAGCTTCTACTTTCTACCATTGTTGACAATGCAAAATCCTTCTTACTCTAGACAACTTTCTCAAAATAAAACTTCACCCAATAACCTTCAACTCTTATAGCACTAATGGAAAAAAGTGATAAATGAAAATAAATAGAGATAAAAATAGATTGCACTCAAACTATAAGACTTGTATATATTTATTTCATAATGATATGCAATAGATATATTATATGAAACACTAATTTATAGAGTTTTTGATCATTTATTACATACTCACATGAAAAATAACAATATAAACTATGTTCATTACTACACCTTTGTTGTTGCTACAACATTATAAAACACCCTAACTTTCTCAAATATTACATTCCTCTATATCTAGCAATTTTGAACTCTAGGATAACTCAAAAATGGATAATTTGTATTTGATATTTTTCTTCAAATTCACTACCAGAAGTTTATCAAAAACATTATAAATAGTTCATTGTTTTAATTAAAATCCTTGTTATGATCACAAATGAGATATGAGAGGTATGAGAGATAAGACATTAGGTGGAAACTATATTGAAGAAGCATTAATATGGTAGGTGGGATTAAATCTCAATAGATTTAGCTTATGTTATTAAGTAAAAGAGAGTAGAGTCCATTTCTTCTTTCATTGTTCTTATTCGAGGAAGATATGTTCATAGATTCTTCCTTGGATCTTATTTTCTTAGATTTCTCCTAGATATCTTGGAGGGTTTGTGATTAAATGGAGTAAGTATTCTCCTTGTTTAGATCATATTGTTGAGTATTTATGGAAATAAATCCCAACTTTATTCTTTGGTAGTATACGAAATGAAAGGAAAAATCATACTTGAGGGATCAAATGGAAAACATCAAGGACTTGTGTTGTAGTATGAACACCTTCAGTGACATTATCCTACACTAATCAATGTTGTTCATGCTAGAAAGTACACTTCTTTACTATCTCTAAAAGCATATAGTAGGGACAAAAAAAACCCTATTATGATAGGTGACAATTGTTGGCCACAATTGATAGGTGATAATTGTTGGCCACAACTGATACTAATACAAGATAAGGGAGAGAATGTTGAAACAAAGGAAACAACAGCTATGATAATGAAGAACAAGGTCAAAACCATGTCACAAAGTGTATATAGAAGAGTTTAATCAATTTTTATGTTATCATTGATGTCAACTTAGGTGGTATACCTCCATTTCATGTAAGTTACAATCATCTAAATGAATTTTTTTTGGACAAAGAATAAGAATATAAATATTGGAGATAAGTTGTATTAGTGATGGTAATGAGAATTTGAATGGGAAGCTAATTGATATGTTCTATCATAGTATAATATTGGTTTGATGATCATACATGATTCCATGAAGTGATTAGACAATGTACAAATAAGTTAGTGTGCTTGGTAAGAAATTAATAAAGTAGTAGACTACAAAGAAGAGGAATTAGTAAGTTACACTAGGCTAGAATTAGAGGTCAGTAAATGAAGGAGAAATTGGAAGGTTAAGAAAGCACAATATTTACTAAGCCAAAATTTAATTTACTGAGTAGAATAGTAAACAATAAGAGGGAATAGTATTCATTGAGCAACGAAGGTAAAAGAGCAAGTGAAAGGTTAACCTAAGAAAGTATTGTGTTATCCAAGCGTAAATGGTTAATCGAGAAAGCATAGTGTTACAAAAGAAACTTTTACTAGAGGGGAAATATTGGAAAGAAGCAAGTTCAAGGACAACATTGAGAGAAGATCTTTATTGATTAATAAAATCTAAGAGAAAGAAAGAAAATTTTGATTTGAGTTCAATGATTGGAGTAATTAAGTGAATATATAATGATGTACATTTAAAGAATGTTTGGGAAGTCAAGGTGAAGCACAAAACTCAAGATATATTATGCCTAGAGACAATGAACCTAAGCTAGAGAAGATCAATTGATGGTTATGATTAAGTAGAAATATATATAAAGATGCTAAGAAGAAAAATATGTATATAAAAGAGGTAAGAAAGTGTAAATTGATTTTTGGTCAAGATACTAATAAGGTGGTTATAAAGTTGTTGAAAGAGATCCCACCAAGAAAATTAGAGTGTGAAGTTGAGGTGAAGGAGAGTGTTGATATGATGACTAGTTAGTGAGAAGATGATAAGGGAAGAATGGAGATCTGAACAAGAAAAGTGATTTCCATATTTATTAGATAATTTCATTCTTAGTCTCTAACCATTGTAACTCAAAATCTCTTAATCGAGTGGACTTAAGAGTCTTAAATCATAAATCAATTTGTATGATGACATTCTATTGAATGGTTGTAAGCCCTTTGTATAAGGAACTCATTGAACGGTGACAAGGTCTGGATAATCTTTGGTGAAAATCCCCTAATATCATCACATGTAATAGTTTTCATGTAATCTTTAATAGGGTTGGTTCCTAACCATTTGCTTACTTTAGATATATTAAAGATTTTTGGTTATTTGTCCATGAGTTCTTTTTCCCTTACTAGGATTTCTATATTAAAAATCATTTAGTCAATGTGTTCATGAATGCTTTTGATGTTGCTTTCTTTCTAGAGTTGAAAACTATTATTCACTATTATCATTAGGTTAATAAACTTGATATTTAGTATAAAAAGTGGAATATGTTTAATGTATTCAAGTTTACTATTATTGTTAAAAGAATTGATTGATACGTGAAGATTTTCATAAGTTTATTAAAATGGTTTAAGGACTTGTAGGGTAACTAAGGATAACTTATCCACCCCCACCCCACCCCCCCTCCCACACTTCTTTAGTTATCTAAAAATTGGTATGAGAGGTAAGTTTTTAAAGGGACTTATGGTAAAGGCCCAAAGATGTCTAAGAGAGAGGTACCCATTATGAATGAGGATAAATTTCTATCAGGGTGAAGAAGAATGAGGTTGTACTTATCTAGCATTGGAAACATAGAATTTTATTAATATATCTCGACTATTAGTACATACTATGGACCCTAAGTTCTAGAATAAATGTGTGGATGAGAGAGAAGAAGAACACAATTCCCTAATGATAGTGATTTCTTCTTCCCATACTGATAGTAAATTTGATGATATCAAGGATTATACTAATACAAAGGAGATGTGGTAAAACCTTACACTTGTGCATGGAGGAGATCAAAATTTTCTCAAAGAAAATGCTAAAAGTTTGAGAGGTAAGTTTGATAATATGAAGATGAAGGAAGGTGAGAAAGTTGTGTAGTATAGAAACTAAATGAAGGAAGTTATTAATGCTATATTAGAGGAGTAAGTGATGAATTTTTGGTAAGAAAAGTTCTTAGAAGACTATTACCTATCTATGCTATTTAAGAATTGAGATCTATACCTAAAAATAATGTTACTCTTGAAGCATTAGTCACTAGATTGACTATATTTGATATGAATAGCTTTGATAATTGTGTAAAACCTAAGATTGAATTGAGATTTAAGTCATCTCTAACTATTCAAAGTTCAAGGAGTGAAAAGAGTTCTCAATAGAGAAAAATATAAAAGTGATTATGAATCAGAGGATAATGATTTAGAAAATATTGAAGTAGTACTTGCTAAGAGGCTATTGAGAGGCAAAGGAATTTATAAAGGAAAACTACATTTTATAAAATTTAAATGTAATAAAGTTGGTCATATTGTTGCAAGATGACTTGATAGGAATAAAAATTAAAGGGATTATAGAAGAAAGAATATATACCAAGGTGGAAATAGAGACTACAAATACAAAGAAAAAAAGGCTTATTACCTAGGTGAGGAGGAAAACACTAACTATGAGAGTGTTGATCTAGAAGATTATGAGGATGTTGTTTATGTTGTAATGAAGGATGAATTAGAAGAAGAAGAAAGGAATGAAGAACAAGATATCTCATCTTAGAAGTAAATAAGAATGATACTTGGATTATTTATAGTGTCTTTTATTATCATATGACTAGTGATATTAGTAAATTTGAAAAGTTGGAACATTATGACAGAAGGCTTATTAAACTTGGAAAGGATGCCCCATGTCATGTAAAAGGAAAGGCTCTATTCAAGCGAATGAAAGGATCAAATATGATAATGCATGTTGGGTTCAAGGTCTAAAATATAACTTGTTGGGTCTGGCTCATTTTGACAACACATGTCACTAATTGAATTCTCAAAATAGAAAATTTAAGATATATGACGATGACCAAAATCTGATTGGCACTGTTGAGAAATCAAGAGGTAATCTAATGCATCTAGACACTATTTAAAGTGCATTTTTCATAACAAGAACTAAAGATTTTTAGCTATGACACAAAAGGCTTTTTCATATGAATATTGATAACATAATCAAAGTGAGTCAAAAGAGAATAGTAATAGGTTTACCAAGATTAAACAATCATGATATAGTAATGTCTAAGAAATCTCAATCTAGGAAAATAACTAAGAAAAGTTTTAAAAGTAATTGTTAATCATCTAATGAAATTTGGGAATTGGTTCATGCTATTATATATGGTTCTATAAAAATGAAAATCTACTATGGTGATAGATACTTAATCTTATTTATTAATTATTTCTCAAGAATAATGGTTTGTTATGTTTCTAAAACAAAATTAGGATGCTTTTCAAATTCTCAAGTGGTCTAAGGCAAGCATTAAGAAAGAAAGAGGTAAGTAATTAAAATATTAGAGATCTAATAAATGTGGTTAATTCATGTCTAATGAGTTTACTATGTTTTGTAATCAGATTTGAATCAAGAGACATAAGTTAGCACTGAGGACATCACAACATAATGGTATTTTTGAAAAGAGAAATAGAACCATTGATAAATTTTCAGGAAAACTACTTAATGTAAAGGAATTTACATAGATATATAGGAGAGAAGCCATCAATACTATAGTTTATACATTGAACCAAGCACAATTAACGAATGAGATGAACAAGATACTTTACGAAATCTAGTACTGACATACACTAAATGTAAGTTATTTCAAAACCATTCAAAGTAGATGTTATATTCTAAAAGATTCTAGGAATGGAAAATTTTACTCTAAGGTAGATGAAGGAATATTCTTAGGTTAGTCTACCTGAAGCAAGGCATAAAAATGTTTGAACAATACTGCTCACAAAATGATTGAAAGTGCAAATGTGACAATTGATGAGTTTGAAAAAAATAATGGTGAAGAAAGAAAGAAAAAACTTGAGCATTACTATAGTGCCTGCCCCTAGTTTACATTTTGTTATCATTGCCAAACTCTTTTAGGCTAGTTTTATTCTTGATTATTAGTAATATTGTTTTGAGATTATCAGATATTGTTTTACATTCAGTTGATTATATGATAAGATTTCTTAGTACTCTATACTTCATGTATGCATGATGATTATTTAGTGATTTCAGTAATTGATGATGATTAGTTAGATGGATTATTATGTGTTTTCTTATGTATACTTACCCCATACTACATGTGTATGGTGTGCATGTTTGTTTTCTTCATGTATGGCATTTCTGATGTGGTTAAGGAAGGGAGTCATAGTCACCTGCTAGTCGAGATCTACACTATGCACCACTTCCTACCATTTCTTGTTTAGCTTAGAATATTATGTTTGTACATGCATGTATTTTATGGAGATTGCAGGTACCAGGTATTGACTTCCCTGAATTGCCAAGCCGAGCGTACCTTATCACATTATCTCAATGGTAAGAGAGGGGAGATAAATTCTTAAGTCCAAATACTAAACCTTTAACCCATTTGTCCTAGAAAGTTAGGACAAGTATCTAAGTTGTTTACCTTTTGAATGCATTGAATGATGTTAATTTGTGATTATAACCCTTTAGTTTGATTTTATATGTGTTTTTCCTTGATGGGTTTTCGTATTTCATTCCATAGGTCTTTAGGTGTTTTTTATTAATTAAGTCAAATTAAATTATTAAATTAATGATTTAATTAATGGAAGATTATTATGATATTTTAATATTTAATTATTGGGAAATTAATTAAATAAAAGGAATTAAATTTGAAGATAAAAGTGATAAGAATAATTTTCGACGTGATAATATTTATTTAATTTAATAATAATATATCTAGAGTTGATTTTTAAATAATTGCTAACTAATATTATTATTCAAGTTAATAAATATTTTATCAATTAAAACATTTGAAAATAAATTGAAAAGTGAAAAGATATTAACTTATTAAAAGTTTTAAAATTGCATGAAGTGTGCATGAGATTAAAATTTAATAAATTAATTAAAAAGAGAGGTAAAGTGAAAATTAAATAAAGTTATTTTATAATTCAATTAACATGCATGAAAAAGAGAAAGAAAAGATAATAAAGAGTTAAAGTCTAGTGCAAGGAGTCGTCTCAAGTGATTGCATAATTAGTGCCTTGATTTTAGGAGTCAACTCCTTATCACAAATTGAGGGTTCATTTTCAGGTGACAAAAGTTTTTGGAATGAACCACAAATTTTGGAAGGGGAAAGAATTTTAAAAGAGAGAAGGTTCTGAGAGGAGGAATTTCTCTACACTGATCTTGGGTGTAGCAAATAGCATCAAGTCCAAGTAGACACTTGTGATTATTCACTCAATTTAATACACTCTTTCTTTCCTATCTTCATCATGTCTATTGAGTGGTCATCTAAATATTTCTTGTGATTGGTGCTTTCAATTTTGTGAATTTCTAGTATGCATGATAATTCTTCTGTATATGTACAGATTGAAATATCTTAGAAAAACTCATCCTACAATTTTGCAAGTTAGATAATAAATCAAGAAGGGGTTTGACTTTTAAAATGGAAAATTGAAATAGAGAATTTGAATGGCTAATCGTATCTTTCCTATCAAACTAAAATTGCAATTAATTTTTTTTAAAAGATGTTTAAATTTCATTGGGGAGGGGGTATTGTTTTATTAAAATTTCAAACAAAATATAATAAAAATGATAAATTAATAAAATTTTAAATATTTAATAAAAAAGGGAGGTGGGGACATGAAACCCCCACCCATCCCCCTTTTCATCTCATGGCTTGGCCACTATCTGCGAATGTAGATTGTGGCTATTGCAAGCGGTAGTAGTATTAGTTGCTATAGGCAGCAGTAGTCCAGTCTGTGGTCGCACGACTATGTATAATAGTTGGTGAGCTTTATTAAAAAATGCTTCAATTTTTTTATAATCTTTTTTTAATAATATAAATTAATTTAATTTTAACTTTTTAAAAAATTATTTATTAAAATTTATTAATATTTAATTTTAATTATTATTTATTAATTATAAATTTTAGTTAATGAATTTTAATTATTAATAATTATTAATTTTAATAAATCATTAATGATTGGTAATATAATTAGTTTTGTATAATTATCAATTAAATTAATTAAATTAAATTAAATTAAGTTTATTTTTATGGAAGTTATGTAATAAATTTGTAAGATTTATTTAATTTTTTTTTAAATTAAAAGCGACCAAAAACAAGGGGGTCAGCCCTTAATAGTCAAAAGGCTGGTAACCAACACATTACTAGCCAGTAACAAAACTAGACAAATAGAACAGGAGTACCAGTAGGCAGAGACTTAAACCATAGACCAGAAAGCTAGAACTAGAAAGGAAACAACCTAGCTACTAACCACATAGTTCATAAAGGTGCCTAGACTACTAGACTTAAAGATTTATTTAATTGTTATTAATAATTTTATTTTTAATAAAATTATATAATGTTTTATTTAAAATCAATACGCATATTTTAATAATTTTAAATAAATTTTTTCCCTGGGAGTACTTTAAAAAATTCTCTTAAAATCAATTAGGGGTAATTCTATTTTTTTTCCAAATATTAAAATGGGTTAATCATAACGGTGACTAAGAAACTTATTTACTTAAAATATACATTAACTGGAAATCAAACATTACATTAAGTCAATGATATGTTTCTAAACCAAACCAACCTATGAAAGCTACAGTTTGTTTGTATGTTGTCTATGTTTTTGGTTTGGGTTGACTAGAGTGTGGACTAGTTTAGGATGTTACAAGAGGCTTGGGAGTTCTGTGATTGTGATGTTATGCTGAATTGATTTTGATCTTTTATACTCAATCATGGTAATGTGTTGGTATGCTCTATGATGTGTATGTTGATCTATTGATTGATATTGTTTTCCAATGTACTTTTGTGACATTGAGGTGAATGTATAACCTACTCAACTTAACTATTTTGAGTCTTCAATCAACTATTTTGGGATGCTTTTAGTGACTTGTATAGGACTAAGGTGATTTTATATGATTATTTGATTTGTGCTTTTATGAGACTAGGGTAGGTTATCTATATGTAATGTTGAGAAGTGGCTTGCAATGGGGCCCAAGGCCTTAAGTGGCTGCTAGGGTAACCCATTGTAAGTTGTTTAATAAGTGAAAACACTACACTAAATGAGAATAAAATGAACCTAATAAGAGTCTTTGTATGTTCTTTCCCATGCCTCGAGTGCCAGTACAAACTAGGATGAGAGTAGAGAGAACACTTGGTTGTGAACTTGCATCCACAGTATGTCTTATTAGTACGAGAGGATACTAGTGGCTACATAGGGATTACTAGGGGGCCAGGGTCCTGAGAGACCTCTATGGTAACTCTAGCATGATTTGTGTGATGACACTTGGTTGCTTGCATAGTTAGTTTCCTACATGTCTTTGTGTGCCTTTGGGTTTAGATGTTGATTTATCTTGGTACCTTTGAGTTAAATTACATTTAGGGTTTCCTAAACATAGAGAGTACTTTTGATATTTGGTTTGATATCCTATATGGGACTTGAGACTATCTCCTCAGTACGGTGGGAGTGGGTCATTTAGGTTTCACATGATTAGGTGGTAGTGCTTTTTACTATTACCATTGAGATCCATCCATTGCTACTATGGATGGAGTTTCTTTGTCTGTGTTTCCTTTCATTCTATCATTGTATCATTATGATCGATGTTTATATCTTTTATGATGGATGGTTTCCTTTATGGTATTGTACTTTGTATCATGCATCCAAGGAGGAGGATGTAATTTTATTTTTATAAATGTATGTTCTTTTAGCCTTTCATACCTTGCGACATGTACAGTGGATGATTGTGTACTATTTGCCCCTTGTTCGCAGTTTTGTTATCATTGCCAAACTCTTTTAGGACAATTTTATGTTCATGATTATTAGTGACATTGTTTTGAGATCTCTTGTTACTCTATGTTTCATGTATACATGATGATCATTACAGTGTCTATAGTTATTGATGATGATTAGTTAGATGATTTATTATCAATGTGTTTTTATGGATAATTACCCCATATTTGCATGTGTATGGTGTTCATGTTTGTTTTCTTTATGTATGGCATTTCTAATGTGGTTAAGAAAGGGATTCTTAGTCACCTACTAGTCAGGATCTACACGATGCACCACTTCCTGCCATTTCCTATTCAGCTTAGTATATATTGTGCTTGTACATGCATGGATTTTATGTAGGTTGCAGGTATCGGGTATCGACTTCCCTGAATTTATAGGACGAGCATACACTATCACATTATCTCAATGGTAAGAGAGGGAAGATAAATTCTCAAATCCAAATCCCAAACCTTTAAGCCATTTGTCCTAATTGAAAATTAGGACAAGTATCTGAGTTGAATACCCTCTGAATGTGTTGGATGATGTAATTTGTGATATTCACCCTTGGTTTGATTTTGTATGTGTTTTCCTATTATGGGTTTTCGTATCTTATTTTATGAGTCTTTGATGTATTTTCTATTAATTAAGTCTAATTAAACGATTTAATTAATGATTAAATTTAATGGAAAAATTAATATGATGTTTTAATATGATATTTTAATATTTTATTTTATTTTATTAATTTGGAAATTAATTAAGTAAAAAGAATTAAATTTGAAGATAAAAGTTATAAGTTTAGATTTGGAACGTGATAATATTTATTTAATTTAATAATAATATATTCAGAGTTCAATTTTAAATAAATGCTAAATAATATTATTATTTAAGTTAATAAATATTTTATCAATTAAGTTTCAAAAATAAATTTAGAAGTGGAAAAGATATTAAAATTATTAAAAGAGTCTAGATCACATGATGTGTGCATGTGATTAAAATATATTAAGATAAAACAAGTGGATTTAATAAAGTGAGTACATGAGATTTAAAATTAATATATTAATTTTAATAGGAGTCAAGTGAATATTAAATAAAGAAATTTAATTAAATAAATTAATGTGCATTATTTTAATACTTATTCACATAGGAGTATGCAAACTCTTATGAGTTGTCATGTTGACAACATAGGAGTTTGCACTCTAATTATGCACGTGTTGCCTACACTTAGGAGTTAGTGCATTATTGAGCATATGGTGTCTACAAAATTCTAGACACCTCATCACATTTATCTTCTTATCATGGAAATTATGTGCTTAGTTGTCATGCTTATCTCCTAGTTCTTTCTAGACATATTCTAGATGCATCTTAGAGGCCTTTATATAGAGGCTCTCCTTGTGTGTATGGACATCCTCATATGCTTCTATAAATACTCCTAGTCACTCGGGGGCGGGGGGGGGGGGGGAGTGGGGGTGTTTAGTCCTTGGAGGAATTGCGAATGTTGGAGAAGGAAGGAATTTTTGGAAAGGAGAGGGTTCTAATAGGAGGAGCTTCTCTACAATTTTCTGAGGCATAGCAAATTAGCATCAGTGTCTAGGTAGGCACTTGTGATTATTTCACATATTTTATTACACTCTCACTCTTCCTGTCTTCATCGTGTCTATTATGTGTGTTTGAATAATTCTCTATGAATGAATCTTCAATTTTGTAATTTGTAATTCAACATGCATATTGTTTCATCTAGTTATGGGAATTAAAAATATTATTGCAATCTTCCCTTAATAGAATCAAAATTTGAAAATTGATTTGAGTTTTGGTTCAAATTAAAATAGAATCTTATTATTATGCATTAGTTTTATATGATTTATTAACTAATCTAATTAAATTAAATTTAAGATAGATTAGTTAATAGAAGAAGAAGTGTAATTAATTATTAGTCAATTTTAGTAGATAGATTTTTTAATGAGGGCAAATTAAAAGAAAAGAGATATTGATAAGTGTTTAGTAGAATTAAATAATTGAATTATTAATGAGATTGATTTTAAGGCTCATGGTTACTTTGTTTAAAACCAATGAAGATTATTTTAAACAAATGATTGTCCTTGAAGTGTTTTAAGGAAATTGTAAACTAACTATTTAAAGGTTGATAAGTATTATTCTAATAATTTGAATAATGGGAGACGCTTCTTGGAAATTATTAGTAACATCAATTTTTTAGTGAAATAATGTGAATGATTTTATCTAAAAGTCAATGGGAGTTAGTTTAATATTTTTAATAAATAAATAATTATCTTCTGATTATTTTAGAAAATTGTTTTAAAATAATGGAGGGATAATTCTATGTTTTATTCAAAGAGATAAATGGGTTGACTTGGAGATTAAACGATGAATATTATACACTTGAAATATACTTGAAACAAAAATTGAAACCTCATATTTTGCTTAATCATGTGATTGCAAATGAAAACTAAAATATGTGTTTGTATCTTGTTTCTCTATGCTATATGTGTTTTGGGGTTTTGGGGTTTGTCCTAGCTTTGACTAGTCTTAGGTTGTTACCAGAGGCTCGGGGGTTATGAGATGTGATGTCATGCTGATGTTATTTGATCTCGATCTTTTTAAAACCCAACCATGGTAATGTGATGGTATGGTCTATGAGAGGTTTGTATTTATTGATTGTTATTGCTTTCTAGTCTTCTTGTGTGAAGCTGAGGTGTATGTATTTGAGATACTTGACTTAACCATTTTTGAGTCATCGATCAGTTATACTTGGATTACTTTCCCGTCGCCTTGATGGGACTGACATGTTTTTTTTATCTTGATGATGTCATGTTGTGACATGTTTTGACTTGACCATTTTGGGGTCTTCGATCAATATTACTTGAGATACTTTCTGGTTGCTCATTGAGGACCGATGGATATTATGATTTATCATTGATGCCTTCAGTTGCTTATAGAGAACTATTGTGATTATTATGATTATCATTTGATGCTTCTTAGTTACTTGTGGAGAACTGATGTGATTATTTTGATTATTTTGATGCTTTCCAGTCGCTTGTATAAGACTGAGGTGATTTATGATTTGTGATTTCATCAGCCTAAGGTAGGTTATCTACATGTAGTGTTGGGAAGTGGCTTGCAATGGGGATTGGGGCCCTAAGTGGCTACCAGGGTAACTCATTGTAAGTTGTATTAATAAGTGAAAACATTACACTAAATGGGGATTAAAATAAACCTAATAATATAATTGTATGTTCTCGCCCATGCCTCGAGTGCTAGTACAGACTAGGATGGGAGTAGAGAGAACGCTTGGTTTCAACCTTGCATTTCGTAGTATGCTTCATCAATATGAGAGGATACTAGTGGCCGCATAGGGATCACTAGGGGGCCGGGGTCTATTGAGAGACTACCAGGGTAACTCTAGTGTGATTCGTACGATGACACTTTCCTGCTTACATAGTAGGTTTCTTACATGTCTTTGTGTGCCTCTGTAAATTAGATGTCATTCTGTGTTAGAACCTTGAGTTAGTGTACTTTCAAGATTCTTAGTTTAGAGAGTATTTGTCTTATGTGATTTGATATCCTATTTGGAACTTGAGACTATCTCCTTAGCATGGTGGGAGTGGACCATTTAGGTTCCACGCGGTCGGGTGGTAGTGCTTTTTCACTCTTACCATTTGAGATCCATCCATGGCTAGAGCATTCTTTGTTGGCATTTACCTTCATTCTATTCTTGGATGTTATATCTTATGATGGATGTTATTTAATAGTATGTTTCTTTATTTTGATGATTAACATGTGATAGATGATGTTATCTACTTTTTAGGATCATCTTATGCTTTATTCTTCCATGTTACATTTCTTTATGCATATGTTGTAGCATGTTTTAGGAGTGGCATCCCTACTATGATAATACTGATGATCTCTTTGATGACTTGGGATGTTATGCGCAGAGGGATGGCTAGGGCCCATGATGGTCTAATGATGCTATTGATGATTGGGAGGAACTACACACTTAGTTAGTTATGTTTTATGATGGATGGCTATCTTTTATGATGATTCTTATATCTTTATTGAGGGATGGATGTATCATGTATGTTATTGGTTTTGATGATATGATGTATCTTTATTTATACATATGTTTAATCTTTTAAGCTTTTCATATCCTGTGACATGTACAGTGGATGATTGAGCATTCTGAAAACTAATTTACTAAGGGACATTTGGAACAAAAGTATATTGTTTAAGGACTTTGGACTTTTCATATTTATTTCATGTGGATGTGGAATTAGATGGAATTAATATTAGTTAATTTAAATGTGCTTCAACATTAAGGGATCCTTAAGGAATGTAACCTATTATGTATGTTATTGCTTCTGCTACAATGTATTTGATATGTATGGTTTATCTTTCATGATTTCAAAATAAAATTGTTTGGTAAACTTAGTAAAATTTTAGGTTAATTCTTTCGGATCCCTTGGTAGGGCATTACAGATTGAGCATTCCAAATTTTATTGCCAAGTGGCAATCCGAACAAATGTAGATTATTTAAATGGACATTGGACTTTTAATTATTCATTCATATGGATGTGGTATTTATTAGGCTTAGTATTAACTAAATTTAAATGTCATTCAACATCTTGGGATCCTTAAGGAATGTAACCTATTCTATATGCTTATAGATGATTGTATGTTATTACTTCTGCTACTTTATGTTTGATGTGTATGATATTCTTTCTTATATAGAAAAATATATTTGGAAAACTTAGTAAAACTTTAGGTTAATTCTTTTGGATCCCTTGGCAGGGTGTTACATCTAGTATTAGAGCCTGAGTTTCTACATTGGGAGCTCTGGGTATATTGGAATGCCACTAGGTGATATCTAGTTGAATTGAAACATAACTTAAACTTTTAGTTGTATATATTCATACTTGAACACTTAGACTTCAAAACTGAAATTATATGTAAACCTAAATATAGGCAAACTGAAAATTGAAATGTATTCTATTGTCAAAATATGTGTTTTCTATCTATGCTTTTTAGTAGTATGGTCGATGGTTATTATAGCATCTTGTATGTTTTCTAATAGATTAGGGATGTTGATCCTTTGTTTAGAGTGTTTAGGGGATCTATTTCAGTACTTCTTAAAAGAATGAATGTTGGATCAATATGGTTCTCAATTTATTATTAAACCACAATCATATTGCTCTAAGTGACTTAAAGTAGTATGTTTTATGGTTATCATAGTACATTGTTATCTTGGATATTATTGTTGTAGTGTTCTCAATGGAGTCACATCCTCATACAGGGGGAAAGGGTCCAATGGGACCCGCAATGTGAGATTCTTTAGTATTACCATTCTTGTAGGCTTCTAGGAGTAAGCCTAAGTCTAGGGGGGTGGATGAAGTGCCTGCCCCTAGTTTACATTTTGTTATCATTGTCAAACTCTTTTAGGCTAGTTTTATGCTTGATTATTAGTATTATTGTTTTGAGATTATCATATATTGTTTTACATTTAGTTGATTATATGATGAGATTTCTTGGTACTCGATACTTCATGTATGCATGATGATTATTCAATGATTTCAATAATTGATGATGATTAGTTAGATGGATTATGTTGCATTTTCTTATGGATACTTACCCCATACTGCATGTGTATGGTGTGCATGTATATTTTCTTTATGTATGTCATTTCTGATGTGATTAAGGAAGGTAGTTATAGTCACCTGCTAGTCAAGATCTACACGATGCAACACTTCCTACCATTGCCTACTTAGCTTAGAATATTGTGTTTGTACATGCATGGATTTTATGGAGATTTTAGGTACCAAGTATCAACTTCCCTAAATTTCCAGGATGAGTGTACCCTATCACATTATCTCAATGGTAAGAGAGGGGACACAAATTCTTAAGTCGAAATCCTAAACCTTTAACCCATTTGTCCTAGAAAATTAGTGCAAGTATTTGAGTTTTTTACCTGTTGAATGGATCAGATGACATTAATTTGCAATTATAACCCTTTAGTTTGATTATGTATGTGTTTTTCCTTGATGGGTTTTCGTATTTCATCCCATAGGTCTTCAGGTGTTTTACTATTAATTAAGTCAAATTAAAGTATTAAATTAATGATTTAATTTAATGGAAAACTATTATGATATTTTACTATTTAATTATATTTAATTAATTAGAAAATTAATTAAATAAAAAGAATTAAATTTGAAGATAAAAGTTATAAGAATAATTTTAGAATGTGATAATATTAATTTAATTTAATAATAATATATTTAGAGTTCAACTTTAAATAAATGCTAAATAATATTATTAGTCAAGTTAATAAATATTTTATCAATGAAAAAATTTGAAATTAAATTAAAAAGTGAAAAGATATTAACTTATTAAAAGTTTTAAGATTTCATGAAGTGTGCACGAGATTAAAATTTAATAAATTAATAAAAAAGAGAAGTAAATTGAAAATTAAATAAAGTTATTTTATAATTTAGTTAAGGTGCATGAAAAAGAGAAAGAAAAGATAATAAAGAGTTAAAGTCTGGTGAGCAAGGAGTCCTCTCGGGTGATTGCACAATTAGTGCCCTGATTTTAAGAGAGAACTCCTTATCACAAATTAAGGGTTCATTTTTAGGTGATAGAAGTTTTGGGAAAGAACCGAGAATTTTGGAAGGGGAAAGAATTCTGGAAGAGAGAAGGTTCTGAGAGGAGGAATTTCTCTACAATTGTCTTGGGCATAACAAATAGCATTAGAGTCCAGGTAGACACTTGTGATTATTTGGTCAATTTATTATGCTCTTTCTTTCCTATCTTCATCATCTCTGTTGAGTGGTTATCTAAATATTTCTTGTGATGGGTGCTTTCAATTTTTTTAATTTCCAGTATGCATGATAATTCTTCTATATACATAGAGATTGAAATATCTTAGAAAAACTCAACCTGTAATTTTGCAAGTTAGATAATAAATTGAGAAGGGGATTGAGTTTTAAAATGGAAAATTTAAATAGAGAATTCGAATGGCTAATTAGATCTTTCCCATCAGACTAAAATTACAATTATTTGAAAAAAAATATGTTGAAATTTTATTGGGGAGGGGGTACTGTTTTATAAATTTTTTAAATAAAATAAAATTTTAAACAAAATATAATAAAAATTATAAATTATTAAAATTAAAAATATATAATGAAAAATGGGAGGTGGGGTCATGACACCCCCACCTCCCCCCCCACCTTTTCATTTCACGACCTTGTCATTGTTTGTGAATGCAAATTATGATTGCTGCATGCCGTAGTAGTATTAAGTACTATTAGTGGCAGTAGTCTAGTCTATGGCCAGACAACTATGTATAAAAGACAAGAGGCTTTATTAAAAAATGATTCAATTTTTTTCATAATATTTTTAAAATAACATAAATTATTAATTTAATTTAAACTTTTTAAAAATTATTTATCAAAATTTAATAATATTTAATTTTAATTATTATTTATTATTTATTAATTTTAATTAATGAATTTTAATAATTAATAATATCTAATTTAATAAATCATTAATGATAGGTAATATAATTAGTTTTGTATAATTATCAATTAAATTAATTTAATTTAATTTAATTATGTTTATTTTTATGGAAGATATGTAATAAATTTGTAAGATTTATTTAATTATTATTAATGACTTCAATTTTTAATAAAATTATAGAATGTTTTATTTAAAATCAATAGGTATATTTTAATAATTTAAATAAATACTTGCCCTGGGAGTATTTTAGAAAATTGTCTTAAAATCAATTAGGGGTAATTCTATTTTCTTTCCAAATATTAAAATGGGTTAATCGTAAGAGTGAACTGAGAAACTTATTTACTTAAAATCTACATTAACTAGAAACCAAACCTTATATTAACTCAATGATATGTTTCTAAACCAAACCAAACTATGAAAACTACACTTTGTTTGTATGTTGTCTATGATTTGGGTTTGGGTTGACTAGAGTGTTGACTAGTTTAGGATGTTACCAGAGGCTTGGGAGTTTTGTGATTGTGATGTTATGCTGAATTGATTTCAATCTTTTATACTCAATCATGGTAATGTGTCTAGTATGCTCTATGATGTGTTTTGATCTATTGATTGTTATTGTTTTCTAGTGTTCTTGTGTGATGCTGAGGTGAATGTATAACCTACTTAACTTAATGATTTTGAATCTTTGATTAGTTATTTTGAGATGCATTTCAGTTGCTCATAGATAACTAATGTGTTATTGTGATTTATCTTTTGATGCTTTCCAGACACTTGTATAGGACTGAGGTGATTTTATATGATTATTTGATTTGTGCTTTTATAAGCCTAGGGTAGGTTATAATCTATATGTAATGTTGAGAAGTGGCTTGTAATGGGGGTTGGGGCCCTAAGTGGCTACAAGCGTAACCCATTGTAAGTTGTTTAATAAGTTAAAAATCTACACTAAATGAGAATAAAATGAACCAAATAGGAGTCTTTATATGCTCTCGCCCATTCTTTGAGTGCTAGTACAAACTAGGATAGGAGTAGAGAGAACGTTTAGTTGCGACCTTGCATCTATAGTATGCCTGGTCAGTACAAGAGTATACTAGTGGTCGCATAGGGATCATTAGTGGGATGAGGTCCTGAGATACTGCTAGTGTAACTCTAGCATGATTTGTGCAATGACACTTGCCCACTTACATACTAGGTTTCCTATGTGTCTTTGTGTGCCACTAGGTTTAGATGTCAATTTATCTTGGTACCTTTGAGTTAGATTACTTTTAGGGTTTCTTGGACTTAGAGAGTACTTTTGATATTTGTTTTGATATCCTATATGGGACTTGAGATTACCTCCTTAGCACATAGGGAGTGGGCCATTTAGGCTCCATGTGATTGGGTGGTAGTGCTTTTTACTCTTACCATTGAGATCTGTTCATTGTTACTATGGCTAGAGTTTCCTTGTCTACATTTCCTTTCATTTTGTCTTTGTATCATTATGATGGATGTTTATATCTTTTATGATGGATATTTTCCTTTATGGTATTGTACTTTGTATCATGGATCCGAGGAGATTAAAGTAATTCTATTTTTATAAATGTGTATTCTTTTAGCCTTTCATGCCTTGTGACATGTACAATGGATGATTGAACATTTTGAATTTTATTGCCAAGTGGCATTCAAAACAAATGTATAATATTTAAATGGACACTGGACTTTTAATTATTTGTTCATATGGATGTGGTATTTATCAGGCTTAGTATTAACTAAATTTAGATGTGATTCAATGTCTTGAGATCCTTAAGGAATGTAACCTATTATGTATGCTTATAGATGATTGTATGTTATTGCTTCTACTATTTTATGTTTGATGTGTATGATATTCTTTCTTGTATAAAAAAAAAATGTTTGGCAAAATTAGTAAAACTTTAGGTTAATTTTTTTGGATCACTTAGCACAACATTACAATTACAAGAGGTTTGTCTATGTGTAAGAAGAGGAACTAAGTAGCTTACTCAAGATATAATTAGTAGACACCAAGAAACAAGTACTACTTGACCATCATAAACCTATAACTGAGAAACCAATTGAGTTCATTTCGAGTAGATAAAATGTAGAACAAGAAAGAACCAAACCTATACTAGTAAGATATGTCAGAAGGAACCATTTACCAAACCAAATAATTTGAGAGGAGAATGTTGGAATGATGGCAAGAAGAAATTTGAGAGACAATACATGCTTGATTTGTGAATTTGGCCTTAGAAATTTTAAAGATACTTTGGAGAATGGATATTGGATTAATGCCATTGTTGAGGAGATTAATAAAATAGAGAAGAAGAATACACATACATTGGTAACAAGTCCTAAAGACAAGAATATTATCCCAATACTAAGTAGATTTTCAAGAACTAACTTAATGAAAAAGGATAATTTGCAAGGAACAAAGAAAGACTAGTATGTAAAGGACATGCTCAGGAAGAAGGTATTGACTATGAAAAAAAAATTTCTCCTATTGTAGGACTTGAAGGAGTGAGAATATTACTTGCATATACTACTTTTAAGGGATTTAAAATTTATCAAATATATGTCAAATCTTCATTTTTGAAAGGAATTTTGGATCTAGTGATGTATGCAAAAACAAAGCAGATTTCAATTAAGTGTAACTACTTGAGAGATAAAGTTTAGAAGAAACAAGTCAAAATGGAGTATGTGAAGTAAAAAAAATTGTTGATATTTGTACAAAACCATTACCTAAGATGACATTTTAGTATTTTAGAGGTAAACTAGGGTTTTTTCCTATATAGATAATGCTCAATAAAATAAGGTGCATGTTGAATCAATTCATGATTTATCAAAATATCTATTTGAGAATGATGCAAGTGTTCACTCTTTACATAGTCCTAAAGATGCAAAGAAGGTTAAAAAAAGAAGATAAAAAATGTACTAAAATAAAAATTCATTGTACATACAATATACAAGGTGCAACTACATTTCAATACTAAGGTTTGCAATTATCTTTAGTATTCAAAGGGAAAAACAAAATTACTTGATGAAATATACAATAATGAAGCAATGATGAAAAAAGGAGAGTGAGATGGATTTGAAGATGAGCAAAGAAAGAGTGAGCTAAATTATACAACAAGGATAGGGAGAGAAGTACTTTTTGTTAGAAGGAGAGCTAGATAGAAAGAAGTGATGTATGGAGAGACATAGAAGCATAATGTAAGGGAGAGTAGCATAGTATTACCATCATGTGACAAGAGTGAATGATAATGTATATTTTTGATTAAGTTTTTTATTGGATGGTATATTTCACAACGTGTTTGTATTAATGTCAAAGGGTGAGATTATTGTAATAATAGAAAAAAATAGTTGTGCTAATGAAGAACAAGGTCTCAATCAAGCTAGATATTATATGTACCAATGTCAGATAAGTGGTTTTGTTGTCACTGATATCAAATTTGTTGGCATAAGTTACCATTTGATGTAGGTTGCAATCATTTTGAGGATGTGATTTTGGATAGAGAAGAGGAAGAGAAAGATTGAAGATGATTTGTATAAGTAATGTTTAGTATGAGAACCTGAATGGGAATCTTATTGATTTAGTCTATGGTAGTATACTATTGGTTTTATTAGTGTACATGAATCCATGAATTTCTTAGATAATGCACAAAAACATTACTATGGTCGCTAAAAAGGAAATGAATTAGGAGAGTGAAAAGATAAGGAATCAATAAGTTACATCAAGCAAAAACTAGAGGTCTATAAGAGAAGAAGAAACTGGAAAGCTAAGCATTCAATGAGAAAAATAGTAATCACCAAGAAGAATACTATTCAAGAAGAAAGGAAGGTAAAAGAGTGAGTAAAAGGTTAGTTGAGAAAGTATAATGTTGAACAAGAAAGGTAAAGGAAGATCATTATTTAAAAGAATAAATGTAAGATAAAGGTTTAAATATTTTTAATGAGATCAATGATTGGAATAATTAAGTGAATATCTAATGATGGATATTTAAAGCATATTTGGTAAGTCAAATTTTCAAGAAAAAAAAATCTAGATAATGAACATAAGATGGAGTAGATTACTCAACAATCATGAATAAGAAACAAAATATATGAAGGAGATGAAGTAGCAAAAATCTATGTATGAAAGATATAAGCTAGTATGAATTTCTTTCTAGTCAATTTAGTGATAACATGGTGATAAAGTTACCAAAAGAGATCCTACCGAGAAAATCCAATTGTGAAGTTGAGGTGAAGGAAAGTGTTGATGTAATGAACTATTAGTGAGTAGATGATACATAAAGAATAGATATTTGACCAAGAGAAATACGTTAGATTTTTATCTGATCATTTCATTTTTACTTTCTAACCATTGTAACAAAAACATCTTAACCTATTGGAGTTAACAATCCTAAATTATAAATCCCTTTGTATGGTGAAATTATATTTAATGCTTGTAATTCCTTTAAATAGACAACTCATTGAAGGGTGACTATGTCTAGATGGTCTTTGGTCCCCTATAAGGTCACAACTAATAGAGTGCATGTAACTATTAACATGGTTAGGACCTAACTAAGATCTCTTCAAAATAGTGAAAATTTTGGGTTGTTGGTCCTATGCAGCTTTTCAGTTATTAGAGTTTCCATGTTAAAGTCATAATGTCAATATGATTGTGAATGCTTTTTTTGTTGATTTCTATCCAGAGTTGGAAATTATTATTCACTATTATCTTTTAGTTAATTAACTTGATATTTAGTATAAGAAGTCAAATTATTTTAATGCATAAGTTTATGGTTATTACTGAGTGAATGAATTGATAAGTCAATATTGTCATAAGTTGATGAAAATTATTTAAGGTCATGCAAGGTAACTAAGGATAACTAATTCATCCCCCCCACCACATCACATTTATCTAATAAAAACTAAGTTATTAGTGTGCTTTTGAGATCTATGCCTTGTACTAAAGGGAGGTGTCAAAGAAACTGCTATAGTGATAGGAAAAAGGATGAGGTCTTAAACCTTTTGGAGGTATTAGAATCTTTGGCTTTTGAATAGAGGATTCTAATTGATATTTTTTTATAGGAATCTTTCCATGGTTATGGATAATGTATAATAACAAGGAACTATTAATATTTGGGTAAAAGTACCAAGTTGTGTTACCTTTCAGGATGATTTATCAGAATGACTAAATTTGAGTATTTCCATTTTATTTTTATTTTTTAAACATATGATCTAGATAGATCATTGTAGCTAAGTTATATATGGTCTCACACTTTACCAATTGGAAATGTCTATTAAATGCATCTTTTATACTAGTTTGTATCCAATTACTAAAAAAAAAAAATATTTCAAAAAAGTGGTGTTTCAATAACTCTTACTATTTTTTATGATATTTTTTTAATAACATACAAAGACCATTTTATAGAGCTTAGAGTCAAGAATATTCTCATGTAGAGTTTGTAGTGTTTTAATTAGATATAGTATATTATAATTTAGAAACTCCACAACCACATATTTTAACACTCAAAAAGATGTTGGTTTTGAGAAAGAAAAAAATATTAAATCATATCAAAAAAATCTTTAAAATATATAACGTTCTAGAGGAGAGAGTCTTATTCTAGAATGTATAATTTTTCTGTTGGTTAGAATAGATTTGTTTTGAAAAATGTGGTGGGAGATGAAAACTATCAATTTTAGGTGAATTGAAA
The DNA here is from genome assembly GCA_028749045.1 of Cupressus sempervirens. NCBI lineage: Eukaryota > Viridiplantae > Streptophyta > Pinopsida > Cupressales > Cupressaceae > Cupressus > Cupressus sempervirens. The sequence continues at coordinate 170,841,691 of CM053791.1, read as the reverse complement.
TTTCAATCCATATAAAAGAGAAAATATAGGTCTAAAGCCAATTTTTATTTTTGATTGTTGTAGATATATGTTATCTATAACATAGTCTAAGATCAAAGGGAGATAAGTTTATTTCCATATAATTTTGTGGTGTGAACTAGACCCCTGATTTTTAGCATTTTTCATCACCTAAAATATTATATATAAAAATTAGGAAAATATATCAATTCTTATTCCAAATTATTATTAAAAATTATAATCCTAAAATTCATCCATTTATACACATTTCATTAGTTTACTTCATTTCCAAATTAAAAAAAATTATACCAATTTTATGTCATTGAAGGTGAATAGTTATACTTTTGTTAGCCTTTTCCTTTGCAAAAGGGTGACATGGGTTTGTGCTTTTACCCATTTTCCTTTTTTTGTAAGATCTAGAAAATCCAGAAGTGTCTCCCAATGGTCCAATTTTTTTAGGTTTAGTTAGTTCTAGAGTTCTATAGGATGATATTATCTTCAAGGATTTGATCAAGGAATTTTAAGAATCTTATAAAGAAAAGGTGATCTCTTAGGCTTCAGAGAATAAATAATAGCCCATTATATAACATTCATTCAGGAATAATTCTTAAGGTTCATGCAAGAAGCATCAAGAGAAGGTTGTGTACATGTTGATGGACTATACGTCAGTAAAACCAACCAATGATCACTTTTTAAAATTATATCAAATGATTATTCTCTTTTATAATGTAAGGGGCTTCAGTAGAATCTGTCAATAAAAGGAAATTTATGATTTTATTGTAGATCATTCTTAGAATATTTATTTATATCCTAGATACTAAGTGTTATATTGGCTACATGATTCAACATTCGTGTTCTATCTCACATTTTATTTAGTTTTAGTGTGTTGATTTTGTACAATGCTCTACATTTATATTTCTATTTAGGAATAAAAGATAGATTATTCTTCTTTCATGGATACCTAGTCAATATACTCTTTCCATGGTAGCCTCTAGCATGGAATATAAAGAGATTATTTGGATCACTAATTTGCATCCTCTTAATGATATCAAAAAGAAAAATTTATATTATTCATATTTAAGGTATGTTTAATGTTGTTGACATTATCATTTTTGGTTTATACCTAGTTGTTACAATTTGATGTGAAATGTGGCTAAAAATGGGGGAGCTACCTAGGTTGTGTCCTTCTAATCTATTTTGTGAGAATCTACATCTCCCTAATCAAGTTTATGTTAAACCATGTAATTGGGCATAGATTAATAGATGATGTACAAAGGCTATGTATAAATGGTTGGATAGATTTTGGGTTTCTCACTACTAGGTGAGTGTAGCTTGATTATAAGCTCTAAGATAATTGAATAGAGGGGTTTTGATCATTGATTGATTCAAGTTTTAGTAATTGTTTTAGACTTCCCATGAATATTACCTTTAGGTTTTATAGTTTATGATGAAATATCCTTCTTTATATTTGAATTAATGATCTAGTATGGAGAGATTGTAGACCTTCCTAGAGTACAATTATGTATTGCTTTGTTAAGAAAATCATGGTTTTGTGAAATGTGGCTTTAAAAATGAAAAAAATATTTCTATGATAACATTCATACACTCAATAGTTTCATGCTTCGGAGACAAATTTTAGTTTCTATTGTTAAAGTTCATGAAGAGATTCATTCTACCAATCGTTCTGAGAATCAAGTTCTTTTTCTTAAATTAGACTTGGCAAAGACTTACAATAGGGTGGATTGGGAGTTCTTGATGAAATTTTTGGCAAAATTTTATTTTGGGAATCACTTTATCAGTTACTCCACTAGCCTATTGGCACTTTGTGTACCATAGCTATTGTCAATGGTTATTCCTCAAAAAATATTAAACCTTCTAGGGTATTAAGAAAAAGAAATTCCATGTCTCCTATTTTTTTTTTCATTATGTTTGAGACTCTTCATATCCACCTGAGTGTTGGAGTGACTAATGGAAAAATTGTGGCCAGCATAAAATTTTCTTCAGATAACCGCACCTTCTTTCACAAGTTATTTGTTGATGAAACAATGATGATGGGAGAATCCACAATTAAGGAAACCAAATATTTCAAAGCTTTTCTCTATGTATATAGTAAAGCTATAGGCTAGCCCATCAATTGGGATAAGAGATCTCTCTACTTCATTAATATCCCAACCCATAGACAAGTATGAATTGCTAGCATTTTAGACTAGAAAATTAGAAATTTGACGGCTTTCTGTTATGAATTACCCTTAGGGATTAAGCCCTAGAACTCATTTTGGTGGGCTCTAGTGGATAGATTCAATCACAATTTAAATAGCCAAGTTAGTAAACTACATCTTATGAAATCTACTCTTCAAAGTATCTTAGTTTATGCTATGAGTTTGTTTAGGATGTCTAGTAATATTTTTGAAACCAACAAAAATATCCAAAGGAATTTCCTCTTGTATGAAGGAGAAGGTAAAAATTATTAGTATTGGTGGATTTGGATAAAGTCTTTTACACTAAATCAAATGGAGGGTTGGGTGTTTGTTCCATTATATTGATTAATCTTGCTCTCCTAGCTAAACAAAGATGGTGTAGCTTTTAGGACAACAAATGCTTGTACAAGATTATAACGAGTAAATATATTTATACAAAAAAAAGTTTTAGGGAGTTTTTTTTATTCAAATAAAGTCTTCAAGGGGTTGATTTTGTGGAACGGCATCCAACAGAAAAATGAAACAATCAAATTAAAATCCAAGTGGAAAGTTGGTGATGGTCAAAATATTAATTGTTGGGAGGATAAATGGATTTTTGAGGTTCTAATATCTTCCTTTATTCCTTATACCCCTTTATGGAGTGATGTATTTGAGATTTGAGATATTTAGTATACAACTATTGGTTTAATAAGTGTTGCGATAATCTAACATAGGTTGATCCTATGCTCTCCTAGGCGATGATTTCTCTAAATTCACTAGCACAATTAGAAGTATTCACGATGATCAAATCATTTGGAATTTTAATGGAAGAGGTTAGTTCTTGGTTGCTTCATAAATAGTGTCTCTCCAAGGTCCTAACTGAATCTCCCCTTATTTGGCCCTTTATTTGGAAAAGCCCAAAAATTAATATCTTCCATTAGTTAGGTCTTAAGAATAAAATCATAATCCTAGATAATCTAGAAAAAGAAGTTATTTGTTTAAATAATAAGTATTTTCTTTGTGAAGGATATTTTTATTTAGTGGACTTTGTTTTTCTACAGTGTCCTTTGGTGTGGGAGACTAGGATGTGTGTGCCTATTATGTGGAATATGTGTTGGAGGATGCAAGGGAAGATTACAAATTTATAGGTTATGTGGAAAGACTATAAACCTATTATGGATAGGAGCCTTTGATTCCTTCTTGCATGTCATGTTATGTGGCATCTTTGTATGGAAATAAAAAGTAGATCGTCTAGGGATAAATCCTACTTGCCTATGGTGCTAGTTAAAAGAATCATACTGAATATTATGGAGAAATTTGAAAGTAGTCATCAAGGGAAATTTAATTTTGAAGAAGGGGAACCAAAAGGAAAAAGGTGAAAGAAAAATGATATTATTAAAGAAAATTATCAATAGGCAAGATAGGACTACCCACTCGTGGGATGACATTGAATGAATGTTGGTGGGTCAGCTAAGGGGAACCTAGGGATTATTAGTTGTGGGGTGACAGTCATAAATGAGAAAGATGACTTTATCAAAGCCATTTTAATCCATCTTGAAATAAAAACTAACCATATAGCTAGAGCAATGAGATTACTCTAATGGATCAAACTAGCGAAGAAATGTGGAACTATATGTTTATGGATTGATGAACATTCCTAGTGTATTCTAATTATATTTAAAAAATTGTAAACTCTCCATGGACTATAGCTAAAATTAGTCAAGATGTTAGAGTTATTATTAATAAGAAGGAGAATTTTAACATTAGCCAAGTGTATAGAGAAGCCAATGAGGTCACTTATGTGCTAGCTAATGTGGCGGTCACACATACTTTATCCATTCATTGGAATGATAGCACAAAGGGGTGGAAAATATTTAAACATATTATTAATCATGATAAGATGTTTAGTAAAGAATGTGATATCTAAAAGATTTCTAATTATGAAAAATATTTGAAGGGGCATAATATTTAATTATTATAGTTCTTTCATATTTAAGAAGCATATGTTTTAGATATTTCACCATATTATCATTTATTTGGACTCTCCTATGTGAAACTTCTTATGGTATTATTAGTTTTATTAAAAGAGTTAATTTATAGTGAAAATTCTATGGAAGGATATTTGAAGAGGTGTAAACCTAGGAATTGTAAGAAATGAAGAAAGGAGATGGAGGTTTGGTAGAAACTTGAAAATGGTGGCATGGTCCCATTTGTAGAGAAAATGAAAGAATGCAAGCCTAAAATTATAGAGTACTTTCTCCATGGCTAGGAGGAAGGGTCTATAAAAATGGCAAGAAGAAGCCTCAAACTTAAACTTGACATTATTATGGGCATTACTAGTTTTAAAAGAAATCTTTGAAGGAGATCTTCTGAATTTTCCTAAACAAGAGGATGGGAATTCAGTTGAAAAAAAGGGGGGTTTCACTTCACTTCATCCATTAAAACCATGTGAAGAACATCCTTAAGGATATTGCATAGTACATTACCCTAGATGGTTATTTTGATAGAGCCCAAAACTACCATTTTGACCCTTTGAATCATTTTAGGTATAAGAATAGGGGTTTTCTTCCTTTCTATCTAATTTTCTCTCTAACTCATAGTATCAATGCTCATAGAGAGAAGCCATATAAACTCATTTTGTACAAAGTTTTGATGGCATTAATTTATGATTACATGGTGGAAAGTGTGAAAGAAACCCTTTTAAGGCCCATGGTGTTTAATAAGTATAAGAGCCCTAATATCCTAGAGAGTAGTAAGCGAAAGTTCAAAAGAATGATTATAGAGATGGGTGATGTTAAGAGGGAAACAAGTAAAAAGAAGAAGAAAAAAAATAATTAAAATGATATGGAAATGGAGTTAGAAGGTGAGAGTGAGGAGGAAGGAAGCAACTTGGACACAAAACATGACAAGGATAGGGAGAATACTAGTGGCATGGTGGGAAAAATTTGTATATGCCTCATCGAAAATGTGCTTTTCTTGTTTCATCCCATTCTCAAGATAACAAGGGCCTTCTTCAGAGTGAAATGGTAGAGGAGGAAAAATTCATTAATTAGGAGGATAATCAAGAGGATTTCGACAAAGAGACTCCCCATATTGATGATCTTTTTTGAAAATGTGCATCATAATGTACACATTTTCTTGAATGTCTCAGCCCACAAAGAACGGAATAAAAATGTTGATAGTTAGATAATGGATTCCAACAAAAGACACATTGGTATGAGTATTATAGTGGACATTGATGTGGTTAATGTAAAATTCCTCGAAGATGACCTCAAGGATCTTAGAAGTGAACCTCCCGTGGGTGTTCTGCAAAAGATAAAAGGAAATTGCCTTATACACTTTCCATATGGATAAATGGACCTTCATTGCAATAAAACTTCTAAATATCAACTATAAATCTAGAAATTGTCCTTCAATGCAATAAAATTTTTAAATATCAACAATAAAATGAGAAGGTCCTACTTGACAACAGAAGGTGCAAAAACTGAAACTCGTGCAATAAAATATATAACCCTTAAAAGTGATGGAAAAGCATAAAGTCCCCAAGCTAGATCCAACGAGACTAAACTTGTAAAAAACCCATGCTCATAGCTCCCCGAATGAACATAATTTGAATAGTTTAGAAGAGGATTCTCAAAAAGCTCTCAAATTTTCTATTTCAAAAAGTGAGAAGTGAATAATAAAATCACTTTTTCAATACTTATTCACTTTTTGAGTGAATAGTCAATTAGAGAAAATAGCCAATTAGAGTAGATAGATTCAAAATTGACCCAAATGAAAATAGGTTATTATTCATAAAAAGAATTCACCTAAGGTAAAGCTACCAAAAATTAAATCAAAAAAGATTTAAAACCCAACAACCCAAAATCATAGAAAATCACTTAATACTTTCATGACAGAGTGAACCTCTAAATGCACAGACACACTCACTAGTCTAATCACATAGTGTAGATGAGTTTGGATTTACTAATCACTAAAAGGTTTTAATCTAAACAATCAAAATAAGGATATGTCGACCATACAAGGATGACATTGGTAAAATATGAATAGCTTAATCACTAACTCCATATGCCACTGCTAGGAATGTAGATCCTACACACTAAAATACATGATCACGTGTAATTGCATATAATATAATAGCCACAACAACTAAAGCATTAAATAACTAATTAGTCCATTTACACCACTCATGTTCAAAAAAAGTGTAAAGATACATGAATGAAGTAAATAGCCATAGCATAAAATCCAACTCATAACATAATCAACAAATATGTCCAATAAACCATGTAACCAAATATCATCATAGATTTACTGTCATCTCAAAATAGAATCAACATGAAAATATGATAAACTGAACAGTAGTAGTAGTAAAGCATCTATGATGCTAAATCAAAGTATACATCTAACCCCCAGGTCATCTCAAAATATAAATAACAAAAGAGTATCAAGTATCTCTTGAATCAAAATAAACAAGGTATAGACTACAAACACGAGAGGCACTACATCCTCCCCCACTAGAATAAGCTTACTCCTGGAAGTTAGCAAAAATATAGGGGTATAATCCCCTCAGACATGTAGCATCTTCCCAAGTCATAGAGGTCTCATTGCTCAAGTCCCTTTGGACCCTTACATGCTTGGTGTCCTAACCTCATAAGGTCAGCCTCCGCTACTGTAGGATATGAAAGGGCTCCAAAGTAAGCTGATTGTTCGCTACTTGCAAAGCATCCCAATCAAGAACATGGGTCACATCTGAATATATTGCCTCAAAATAGAAACATGAAAAATATCATGGATGCACGATAGGCTAGGTGGCAATGCTAGTTGATAAGAAATAGGACCAATCCTCTTGAGGATCTCAAAAGGTTTGATAAAAAAATGGCACCAACATAGAGCCTTTCCCATAATGGATGGGGCTCTTCCTTGAATGCATTCTCAAAAACACCTTGTCACCAATAGAAAAGTAATGATCCAACCTATGGGCATCTGCATACTTCTCCTCCCTATCCTAAGAAGTAACCTAATGCTCCGTAATGTGAACAACCTACTACTCCATATCCTGAAGAATCTCTTGACCCAAAAGAACTTAGTCCTCTAAATGATCCGAACTCAAAGGGGTACGACATGGTCTACCTTACAAGGCCTTAAAAGGTGACATGCCAAGAGAACTATGATAACCATTTTTGTATATAAACCCAACAAGGTATAAATAGTCCTCCCACTTCACCTACTAGTCCATAATGTATGTGTGAAGCATGTCCTCCAAAAATTGATTCACTCTCTTAGTCTAACCATCTGTCTCTAGGTGATAAGTTGAACTAAAATTGAGTTGTGCACCCAAAGCATACTAGAGAGATGTCCACAGTGTAGAAGTAAACACTGGATCTCTATCTAAAATAATTCAATGAGGGATCCCATACAAATGAACAATATCTACCAAGAACACATGCGCTACAGAAGAAGCTATGTAGGATGCTCTCATTGGTGAAAAATGTGCTACCTTGGACAACTTGTCCACTGTCACCATGATAAAATCATGTCTCCATAATGACATAGGCAACCCTGTGATAAAATCAATAGATATCATATCCCACTTCCACACTGGAATGGTATGTAGTTGTAAAAGACCCATCAAATGATGATGCTCTGCCTTCACTCTCTAGCACTCAAGACATCTAGCAACAAAATTGGCAACATCATGTCTCATCCTTTCCCAAAAGTATAGCTATTTGAGATCAACATGCATCTTCTTGACTCTGAGGTGTGCAAAATATAGTGCATGATGTGCTTTCGACAAAATCAAGGTATGAAGATCACCTGACATGGGTACATAGATACGACCCATGTGATGTAGTAGTCCATCATACTCAAGAACATAACCTAGAAATATCCCCTTAAGGGTATGTCAAACTCGATCTCCACCCTCACCTCCTAATACCAAATGTCACTAGGCAAAGCCTCCAAGATAAAGCTTCCCAAATCTACTCCTAATGACATCACTAATACCCCATGTCTCCTTCTGTTCAAAGAAACCACGATGATATTCTCCTTCCCTTTAATGTAATAAACATAAAAGTGATATTTTCATAGGAACTCCACCCAATGACACTATCATGCATTTAGGTTTGGTTGAGTAAAGATATACTACAAGCTCCTATGATCACTATGCAACTCAAACATGTGCCACAAAAGTAAATGCCTCCAATGGACAAGGGCATGCATTATGGCCGCGAGTTCCAAATCATGAGTGGGGTAGTTAAGCTCATGGTCCTTGAGTTTTTTAGACTCATATGCAATTACACAACCATCTTGCATCAGCGCCACACCCATGCCTTTCAACGAAGCATCTATGCAAACCATATCACCTATAGGATTAGGCACTACAAGGATTGTTGCATTGGTCAAAGACTCCTTAAAAGAAATAAATGTTAGCTCACACTAGTTTGACCAAACATACTTCTACCCTTCCCTTCGAAGAGAAGTGATGGGATGAGCTACCCATGAGAAATCCTTCATGAAGTGGTAGTAATCACCAACCAATCCCATGAAACTATGAACTTTTGAGACACTAGTGGGCACTGGTCATTCAATGATAGCACGAATCTTCTTTGGATCCACTACAATTCCATCACCTGTAATGATGTGTCCTAAATACTTCACCTCAAACTAGAAAAACTCACATTTAGTCAAGTTTCCATACAACTGATGGTCTCTCAAGCACTACACTACCTCACGTAAAAGGAATTTGTGCTCCTCCATAGTCTTTGAATAAATCAATATGTCATCCAAAAATAAAATGACACACTAATTGAGGTAAGTGTGAAATACACTATTCATCAAACTCATAAATACTGATGGTGCATTGGTTAACCCAAAGCGTACAATTGTGAATTCATAATGCCCATACCATGTACAAAAAGCTATTCAATGAATGTCAACCTCCTAGATACAAAGATGATGGTATCCCAACTTAAGAATAATCTTTGAGAAAACTCATGCTCCCTTCATTTGATTGAACAAGTCATCTATCCTTGATAAAGGATAACGGTTCTTCACCATCACCTTATTCAACTGCTAGTAATCAATGCACAAATGCAAAAAACCATCTTTCTTCTTTATGAAGATGACTAGTGCACCCCACAAGGATACACTAGGAAAAATATGGCCCTTGGCCAAAAATTCCTCCAGCTACAATCTAAGCTCACTCAACTCATAAGTAGGCATGTGGTAAGGAGCTCATGAAATCGGCTCCACTCCTGGTACAAGATTGATCCAAAAATCAATGTTACACTGTGGTGGCATACCTAGAATTTCATCAAGAAATAAATTGACTTACTCATGAAGGAGTGAGTGATCATTAGGTGTCATGGTATAGCTCTTAACTTCCCTAAGATCACTGACAGACACAAGAAATAACTGACAACCCTTCCATACACTCTGCTTTAGCTGATTAGCTAAGATCATACAAAGTGAGACTGGTCTTGGGACTCCCAAAAGTTCCACCAACCCACCTATTTCATCAATGCACTATACCATCTTATGAAAGTAATTGATAATCACCTGATGGGTGGCTAACCAATCCATGCCCAACACAATGTCATGTAATCCTAGAGGTAGAATGTGTAGATCCACTATGGTGGTGAAGGTTCCTAATTTCAAAACACAACTCCTAACCAAAGATTCAACAACTACCTTGGAACCCATGGCTAACTCAACCTTCCACTTATCAACCTAACACATTGCCACTAACCCACATCGCTTAACAAGAGATAGTGAAATGAAAAAATCTAGAGCATTAGTTTCAAACAAAACTGAAGCTAAAATAACATGCAACATACCTATAGTTTCGACTAGTGTATCTTGATGATCTTCTTGACAGTTGTCAACTACTACAAAGACTATAATTTTGACCCCCATCTAGAGTAGGCTTAGATCTCACAGTTCCCTTACTAGGTCTTGAAGATGGTTTGATCAAACAATCACAAAATTTATGCGTAGGATGGGCACAAGAAAAGTAGTTCCTAGTAAAATTGGGACCTATCCCATGACCACCCTAAGTAGCACTAGGATAAGGTGCACTACCTCTATTGGAATTCTATTGTACACTCTTTGGAGGTAGATCCTATTGAGATTTCTATCCCTAGTTCTGGTTGTCTCCTTTCTTTCCTAAGGTACTAGACGATTGACCACCCTTGGTCCAATAATCCTTCTATTAGTTACAACAAGAACCACCCTAAGAGGGTGCTAATTGGGTTTGGGCCTTCCCTATGGACTGAGAGTACTATGAATCCTACCTCAAAGGTTGTGCACTTTGGTTCTAAGAACCAAATTTACCATTGAAACCCCTAGTCACATAGTTCTCTATGATCCTTTCCTTCTCAATAGCAAGAGCAAGTGTCCTCAGCTGATGAGCATGGACATCTCTAATGATGGAGTCTTTGAGGCTCCTAATAAAATGTTGGGTGATGAGTGTCTCATCATGCCTATAGGTCAAATATTCTTTTAGATTAAGGAATTTCTTGTCATATTGATAAACCATCATAAAGTCCTATTTAAGCTCATGGAATTCATCAATGCGAGCTTTATAATACTATGGTGATAGAAACTTCTCTCTAAAGCTTTCCTCAAAGATCTCCCAAGTGAGATCTGCATAATTGCTATTGAGCCTTTCACTCTCTCCATCCCACCAAATGGAACCATGTTCCCTAAGCTATTTGATTGCAAAATAGGCCTTTACATTGCTCCCATAAGGTAGTAATGACAAACAATGCCCCATATCAAGTATCCAAGTCTCATCCTTCAGTCCTAGTCCCTGGCCATCAAAATTTGGTGGTTTGGACCTCTGAAGTTCTCGCATCATCTCAATTTGAGTGAGATTAGCATCATCCTAGCCATGGCCCCTCCACTAGTGCCCTCTTCCACTGGTGGGTGTATGAGAACATTCCCATCCATTCTCTTCCTCCCTATGCTCTGACTAATGGGAATCTCCATGATGAGATCCCTCTTCCTGATCATGATCATGTTGGGGCTCCTCAACACAAGGGCCCAACCGAGCAAGGATTTCTAGGAGCATTGGCATCAATGCTCCCATGAAATTCTGATTAGCATTACCCTATTCTCCCTCTCCTTCTATTATCCCTCTTCATGGTGTTCATTTCCATGGTTACCACTACAAGTACCAACATGACCAACAAGTCTATGTGCAGGAGGCATCACTATGGGAACAATAAAGTGATGTCAGAAAAGTCAGATCACAATCATAAGAGTCGAAAGCATGAACCAACAAGATATCAAATAATCACACATAAAATAGCAATACCAAATAGTAAAAAAAACCATAGTGGAAGCATAACACAAAGATTCCAATGTTGTAACATGGGCTCTGATACTAGATGTAATGTCCCACCTAGAGATACTTGAAACAAGGTTAAATACAAGCCAAGATAAAAAAAATTTGCAAGTGTATGAGCAGATGACAACAACATACATGGATCACCAAGATCACAATGGAAGACTAACCAACAACCAACCACCAAAGATCCCCAAGCGTCATCACTGGAAAAAACGTAAACAAGAAAACATAAGATATTAATCAAGTTGAAAGATTGAAGCTGACTCTTGAAAATTGGCTAGGCCTGAATCATGAAGCACTAAAATTTCCTAGAATCTTTATCTTAGCCCATAAAGGTCTGGAACCTATCTCAAATGAATCATCATAAATATTAAAATATATATTAAGTATAAGGAATTAAATATGTGTCAACTTATACTTAAATGATATATTTTAAACCCCAAAGGACTGACAATAGAAAGACGTAGAACTGGATTCAAATAGAAACATTCCAAATCCAAAATGCAAAATCGTAAGATTGACAAACACCGAAGAGGGTACCCCAAACACTTCACAAAAGGTTCAGGTCTTACCAAAAAGTGCCCATTGCTACCTGCACAGGTTTTCACAATTTTTAGGTGATACTTTAAATTAGCATTAGGCAATACTTTCCACTATCACACTATACTTCTAAAGAAGCAAGGCAATATTTTAAGGGATGAGGCAATACAACTCACAAGGGCATGCGATAATTTAAGAGTATTGTATGATAGTTCTCCAAAGGGGGTGTGGCACTAGAAAGTATCACATGTTAAAACTCCAAGAGGCATCTGAGAAAATTAGGGAATGCATGATACAATTCTAATTGGCATGCAATACTTTATTGTACCACACCATGCTAACACATGGTCACCCAATAAAAATAAGAAACACTTAAGGACAATAAACAAAGGGTAGAAATAGAGCATAAAACCTCCACACTAGGGAGTACCAAATCCACATTTTGAGGCAAGAACACTCAAACCAAATGTAAAATATGGAAGCAACACTAACCATCTAACAAATAGTAAGGAAAAGTATGGAAGAGGAACATCATAGTGTGCTGAACGCAACATCACAATAACAAAAAATCTAACTATGTATGCAGTTCCTCCCAACTATTAATAACATCATAAGACCATCGTGGGCCTTAGCCATCCCTTGCGCATAACATCCCAATACACCAATTAGATCATTGGTACTATTCTAATAGGGACATGACTACTAAACATGCTACAACATAAGCATAAGGAAATTTAACATGCTAGGAATAAGCATAAGATAATCCTAAAAGTAGGTAGCATCACCTATCATATGCTAATCATCATAAAAATGAAATGTATCAGTAACTAACATCATCAAAACATGATATACAAGCATCTCAATGAAAGCATAAATCACAAGAAAGCATACTCTAGAACCAAAGGACCAAGTGAAAACATCTGGAAATGATCATGCTAGAATAATAGACTATCTTTGTACATTGATCCTTAGTAGTGGTATAGGTAGCTATACCTCCCAACCATGTGGCACCCATAGGTCCACACCCTCCATGCTAATGGAGATAATGATAAGCACACAAAGAAAATGTCCATCGCTAACACTCGTGCTAGATAGTATGATGACTGAAACCAAGACATAAGTAATGCATAAACTATAGGTCCTAGTTAGATATCTCAATAGGCTGCTAAGTAGGGGTTGACATCTTGGACAGTCACTTGGCATCGATAAGCCCAAGCTTGGATCATGCATTTCAACTCCTCAATGAAGGGCCCCACATACACATTTTATTATCTTATGTTTTATTACCATCCAAAGTTTTCTTTAGTTATCACTTGATTAAAACTTCCTCTGCCAACCCTATGGTACAAGGGCACTGGGCTATGAGATAGAAGCCCCCTCCATATGCTACCCTACCCTACCCATGCTCATCCAACAATGAGTGCCCATAGGCATGTAAATTCCCAAACTAGCCCCAATGATCACAACTTCTAGAATAACCATAGAAGATCAAGCCCTAGAAGTCACCCAACAAATGTACATGCATGTACTCATGTGTGGCACACCACCATCATGAAGATCATAACATAAGGACTGGATGAGAAAATAATTAGAAAGTCACTCAGCTGAAAATAGACTTAGGAGCATGGATGTAGCACACATCCCAAAGCAACATAAGAGTGTAACAGTGGTCAAACTAACATCCAAATAGATCATCTAGGTCCCTGACCCACATTGCACCAAGAAAACTTGAGAAAATAGGGTAGCATGCAAAATGAGGTAATAAACCCCAAATTTTTGAAAAAATCCAAAATTAAAACCCATTTGAGCTTTGGGTACAAAAGCCCTATAAATCCAAAAATAAATGAGTTTGGATGCCATATGCAAAAATAGCTAGCACAATGGCTCAAAACCACAAACCCTCACCCTGAACATAGGGAAAATGGTCATACCTGACCGACTGGGTAGAGCTAGCAAACATAAATAGAGGGGAACACTAGTTCTCAGCCTCCTAACATACTACTACAAGAAAAAAAAGCTAAAATGGAGCAAAAATGATAAAATGGAAAGGCCATACCTAATAGCAAAAGGGGCAAAAACTAGAAGCCACACAATTAAATAAATAACCTATGAAATCAGCTAAAAGTGATAACAAAGTATAAAGTCACCAAGGCAGATCCAATGAGACCGACCTCGCAAAAAATCCACTCTCATAGCTCCCAAAATGAATAGAGTTCAAATCCTTTAGAAGAGGATTCTCGAAATGCTCTCAAATTTTCTATTTCAAAAATTGAGAAGTGAATAATAAAATCATTTTTTCAATACTTATTCACTTTTTGATTGAGTAGTCAATTAGAGAAAATAGCCAACTAGAATAGCTAGATTCTAAATTGACCCAAATGAAAAAAACTTATTCTCCATAAAAGGAATTCAACTAAGGCAAAGCTACTTGAAATGAAATCCAAAAATATTTAAAACCCGAAAACCCAAAATCACATAAAATCATTTAACACTTCCACAATAGAGCAAACCTCTAAATGTACAGACACACTCATTGGTCTAATCACATAATGCAGATGAGTTTAGATTTACTAATCAATGAAAGGTTTTGATTTAAAAAAATAAAATAAGGGTGCCTTGACCATACAAGGATGACATTGGTAAAATATGAATAGCTAAATCACTAACTCCATATGCCACTGCTAAGGATGTAAATCCTGCACACTAAAACACATGATCAAGTACAATTGCATATTATATAATAGCTGAAGAAATTAATATTAAATAACTAATTAATCCATTTACACCACTCATATTTGTAAAAATCATAAAGATACATGAATGACGTAAATAACCATAGCATAAAATCTAGCTTATAACATAATCAAAAAATATGTCCAATAAACCATATAACCAGATATCATCATAGATCTACTATCATCTCAAAACAACATCAATACAAAAATATGATAAACTAAAGAGTACAGTAGTAAAGCATCTATGGTGCTGAATCAAACTATACATCTGACCCTTAGGTTATCTCAAAATACAAATAACAAAAGAGTATCAAGTATCTCTTGAATCAAAACAAACAAGGTACAGACTGCAAACACGACAGGCACCATAGGAAATTGAAATTCAATAGAGACATCTTCAAAAGTTATTTGAGAATTGGAGAAGGAAAATCCCAATTACATATAGGGTCCTTGCTAAATGAAGGAATACCATAAAATTTAGAGAAACACAATCTGGAAAGGATTGAATTATGATAGCCTCAAGTGAAGATGCTCAAATCTACAGGAGAGAGGACATGGCATGAGTGCCTATAAATGAACTATGGAGAGCACCCATTTTGTAGGGAGCAAGAGCTACCACCTCCACCTATGTCATTAAAGAAAATGAATTGTTGGATGTGCAGAGGTAGATCATAGTGGTAGGTAGCCACATTAATTTCTTACCTTGGTCTCATAGCACAGGTTGTCTTCCAAGAAGTTTCACCAAGTTTAATTTCAATCTAAGATCCATCAAATGGAGGATGTGCATGCTAAATGTGATATTTTTCCAACATGTCTATAGTGATTTTCCAAATGTGGAAGCCCAATCCAAAAGCATCACCAAAATTTTTAGCTCTGGACTCCTTTGTTTTCATCACAGACAACATGCATCAAGTCTTATGAATCATTGTTTTAAATTGGTATATTAAATAAAAGAATCGATAGTGCAACAATGTGGAATATTTTCTCATGATTATGATAAAGAGGGGGGGAAATTTCTCATGCAGGGGGATAGCATCAAAGCCGTAAGTCAAGGTTCCATATTGGTGGATTATGAAGAGATGGCAGTGCTTGTAACAGGCAAGAGATCTTTCAAGATGTTTTTGTCCCACATTGTGGAGGGAGTTCTTTGCAATGATGTTTTAGTACACCACTACACAAGTGCATAATGTCTTAAGAGACACAATTTTTTAAGCCTTGAGAAGCTCCCGTGGTGGGCCTCACCTAGAAACCATAAATAAATTTTGCAAAATGTGCTCAGTGAGATGGAAGATGACATCATTCTAACTTCAACTAATGTAGGAGCATCCTAGGTTGCTATGTTATCTTGCTCATTTTTGTTCATTCTACAAGTTGGTGCCTAGCAATTCCTTCATGTGCCAAGTTATTGTAGAAATTCCTTCATGTGCCTAGAAATTCCTTCATGTGTCAAGTTACCTAGTATATGCCAAGTGACTCTTCATGTGCAAAGTTACCTAGTGTATGCCGAGTGTTAGCATTTGGATGTGATTTCAATGAGCTGATTTGTGGGATTTATTTTGACTGTAACATTTATGTTAAGATCTTTTCTTGGGAAATGTCCAGACCATTGTTGGGTCAGCCTTCCTCTTATGTAGTGTTCTAGAATAGTTTGTAAGTCATTTTGGCAAGTATATATAGAGTGTTTAGGCTTAGAGTTAGGAAAGTTTTTGAGAAGAGGAATTTTGAGAACTGAACTAAAAGTGTGAATTTGTAGTTGGATCTTTGAATGTGAATGTATTTATAATTGGTTGCAACCCAGAAGGCCTTATAGTTGGGCATGTATGAAGATGTTTTCATGAATTAATAAAACTATTTCTCTTCTTCCTCCTTTGGTTGTTGTTCCTTATATTTTCTTCCATTGTGTTAACTCTTGTAGGGTGGTTTAGATAGCTGGGTGAGCCCTTGGCCCTAGTTACTCATCCTTTACCAACGTTAGTTGGTATCAGAGCCTAAGGTTCATCTTTGTGGAGATTGGATCAAGTAGAACCCTGATTCAAATTTGGTTGTAGGGTTGCAGATCTGTGGATTTGACCTATAACTTGTAGAGGGTTACGATCTTGCAAGAACCTGATTTGTAAAGGTGGTTAGTGATAGAGGAAATAATGTTGATAATGCTATATTGGATCAGTTGAGACAAATTGCAACCAAATTAGATGTTGTAGGGATAGCCCAGAGGAGAGGAGCACATCTTGATGATGTAAGTGATGATGAAGTAGCAACACCAAACCATAATCCAAAACCTAAAGAAGATCAAGATGAGGAAAGATTGTTGTGAGTGTTGTCTAGGGAAAATTCAAAGCCTACTATAGAAGTTGTTCCTTATGGTGGAAAATTGGATACTAATGCTATGTTGGATTGGATCTTAGATATGGAAAATTTATTTGAGTGTGAAAACACTCCTGATAATACGTAGAAGAAAAGAGTTGGGTCTCAATTCCATGGAAGTCTGCACATTGAGATTGTAATCCTTTAGAAATATGCACCCATTTTTAAAAAATGGGTACCCATTTTTGGCTTGGGCACCTAATCCTAGATTTAAAAAATGGGCACCCATTTTTGAAAACATAAAAAAATTGTATTTTTTAGAAATGGGTACCCATTTTTGAAAAGTAAAAAATGGGTACCTATTTTTTTCAGAAATAGGTACTCATTATTTACTTTTAAAAAATAGGTACCTATTTCTAAAAATTTAAAATTTTGTTTTTTGGGTGGATTTGTTATGTCGATTTGACATTTTCAAAATGGGTACCTATTTTTTGAATTTCAAATAATGGGTGCTCGTTTCTTACAACATTGGGTGCAATTTTTTTCTCCCACCTTAGATTTTGGTTTAGGATAGGCTTGGTGAGACCAAGCCTATGCCTTGACCTCTCAAGATTGGGCTAAGGCATTGAACTGACAAATTCATGCCTTGCCATAATTTTTAGAGGGTCTTCTCGATCAAATTTTTTTTATGAAACAAAAACTCATTAGAGCTCTTGCTGTCATGATTTTAGAAATATAAATTTTATAGTCTAATGATTTTATTTACTAATTGTAAATTATTTTTTAATGAAAGGTGGTACATAAATGTAAAATAGTGAAGTTCACTAAAACTTTAATAACTTTTTTATTTTATAATATTTCTTAAATTAATTTATATGTCATCAATTTATATACAATTATTTTGAGGTTAAAAATAATAATTTTTGAAAAAAGTGAAATTGTGATCAAAATATGGTGTCCATACATGAGAGGTTTTAAAATTTATCTTTATAGCCAATTACTAATTAATATAAAAAAATTATTCAAAAAATTAAGGAAAAATATTTTCATCAATATTTGGTGCATTATTTAACTCCCTTTAAAAGGATTTATGAAAATTCATTTATTTGTGTCAAATTATGGTGTTCATACATGAGTTTGGTATGGTCCTAAAATAGGCATTTTGAAAAAGTGGTTTTTAAAAATCCATAACAAAAACAAAACCTATCATATGGGTACACAAATAAATTACATATTCAAAAACTAGATTCCGAACACTAAAATTTTTATTCATGAATTTTTTTTATATTCAATATCTAAATGGCTTCGATTTTGACATCAATTGACAAAATGATTCAAAAATAGGAAAAACACTTCTACTTTTTGCCCAAAAGTGAGACCCAACTTCTTGCACTTACCCTAATAAAAAGGTGAAGATTGTAGTCACTAGGTTGAAAGGTCATGCATCACTATGGTGGGAGTGCTTGCAAACTGATAGACAAAGGAGAGGAGAGGAGAAGATCAAAACTTGGCCAAAGATTGTGAACAAGGTAAAAAACAAATTCCTTCCTGCTGATTACCAAGTTTGCTTGTTGAGAAAGATGCAAAATTTGAAACAAAAGAACATGACTATGAAAGAGCATACTAAACAATTCTATAGATTGGACATTAGATCTGGACATGTGGATGATTATGTTGAGAAAATTGCAAGGTACATTAATGGATTGAGATCTAGAATTTATGACAAAATAAGTTTTGTGTAGTTGGAAAGTGTTGAAGAAGCACATCAATATGCCTTGAAAGCTGAGGAGATCTTAACAAAGAAGCATGAACAAAGACAAAGAGGTAGAGGTGGTAGATTCTAGAGAGGCAGAGGTAGATCTTATGGTGAAAGTTGCATATTTTACAACGTTGTGCAAGACAAAGGAAAATTTGGATGGAAGAATGATGACAAAGGCAAGACCTAGTGGAAAAGTGGTAATTCTTACCAAGGAGGTACTAATTCTTATTGAGGAAGAGAATTCTTATTCTAGAGGTGGATTTTATGGTAATTATTTCATATGTGGTAAAGATGGACATAGATCTTTTGAATGTAGATCCTCTAAAAGTGGGCAAGGTAATAGAAATGCTATGATTCAAGGAGATGATAAAGGTTTACTAGGTGGACTTGAGACTAGAGAGACTATGATGGTGAAAAGAACCTTATGTAATAAGGGAAGTGATGAGGAACTTGTTTTACGGAGGAGTCTTTTCAAGGAAAGATGTAAGATGGCTAGAAAATGCTGCAAAGTGATCATTGATAGTGAAAGTTCTACAAATCTGGCATCAAAGGAGTTGGTTACAAAGTTGCAATTATAGAGGCTGAATCATCCTAAACCCTATCATGTTTCATGGATCAAAGATGAGCATAAGATATTGGTAAGTGAGCAATGCCTTGTGAAGTTCAAGATTGGACATTACTTTGATGAAGTTTTGTGTGATATTATGCCTATGGATTGTTGTCATATTTTGTTGGGTAGACCTTGGCAATATCATTTATATGTTGTATATGATGAAAGATTGAATTAATATACTCTTTGGGTGAATGGGAAGAAACAAACATTGTTGCCTTTGATTGAAAGTCTAGATGGGGTCAGTTGTACTGCAATAAAAGTTTACATGGTTAATGGAAAGCAATTTGAAAATGAAGTAAAGAAGAATCAAGTTTGTTTTACAATAGTTCCTAGAGGACCAAGTGTTGGTAGTAATGAGCGAGTAGTAGAAGCTAGTAATGATCGAGTGACAATAGACAGTGATAGCTGAGTACTAGTAGAAATTACAAAATTGTTGAATGAGTATAAATACATTATTTTTAGTGATGTTCCTAATGGTTTTCCTTGAGTAAGAAGTATAAGTTATTGTATGGATCTGATTCTTGGAGCTACTTTTCCAAAAATATAACCATATAGATTGACACCTACAGAGAATGAAGAACTTAATAGACAAGTGCATGAGTTGTTACAGAAAGGTTTGATCAGAGAAATCTTGAGTCCACGTGTTGTACCTATTGTATTAGCACCTAAAAAGAATGGAGAATGGAGAATGTGTATTGATTACAGAGCTATTAACAAGATCATAGTGAAATATAGGTTTCCTATGGTAAGGATGGATGACATAATGGATTGTTTGAGTGGAGAAAAGTATTTTACCAAGATTGATTTGAAGAGTGGCTATCATAAAATTAGAATCAAAGAAGGTGATTAATGGAAGACTACTTTCAAGATTAAAGATGGTTTGTATGAATGGTTGGTTATGCCTTTTGGTTTGACTAATGCACCTAGTACTTTCATGAAGTTGATGAATGAAGTTCTGAAAATATTTTTGGGTAAGTTTTTGATTTTTTATTAGGATGATATTCTAATATTTAGTAAGACTAAGGAAGAACATATTGAGAATATTAAACAATTATTGCAAAGGTTAAAAGAGGAAAAGTTGCTAATTAATCTGAAAAAGTGTTCTTTTATGCAAGAGGAGATTGTGTATTTGGAATTGGTGATTTCAGTTGATGGATTGAAGATGGACCCTAAGAAGGTTAAAACAATTTTGGAATGGCCTACACCTAAGAATGTGGGTGAGGTAAGATCATTTCATGGTTTGGCTAGTATTTATAGAAAGTTTATAAAGAATTTCAGCTTTGTTTGTAATGCTATGACTGAAACAATAAGAGAAGATAGAAAGGAATTCAAGTGGACACATGGAGCTGATAAGAGTTTTGAGACTTTGAAACAAAAGGTTGATGAATTACCTATATTTTCTTTACCTAATTTCAACAAAGTATTTCAAGTTAAATGTGATGCAAGTGTAATGAAATAGGAGCTATATTAAGTTAAGAAGGTAAACTTGTTGCTTTCTTTAGTGAAAAGTTGAATGATCCTAAAAGAAAGTATTTTGTGTATGATCAAGATTTTTATGCTATCATTCAAGCATTGAAGAAGTGGAGACATTATTTGATTCTTAAGGAGTTTTTGTTGTATACTAATCATAAAGCCTTACAATACTTGGGAAGTCAACATAAATTGAATTAGAGACATATGAAGTAGGTTGAGTACTTGTAGAGTTTCACATTTGTTATTAAGAATATGAGTGGAATTACTAATAGAGTTGTTGATGCATTGCATAGAAGAAATTTTTTGTTGACTAAAATGAAGGTTGAAGTTCTTGGTTTTGATGAAATGAAAGAGTTGTATGATATTGATCCTGATTTTTCTAAGGCATGGAGAGAGTGCAGAGCACCAAATCTGATAGATCACATAAGTAAGTATGATGATTATTTCATTCAAGAAGGTATGTTGTTCAAAGGTATTTAGTTGTGTATTCCTAGAAGTTCTATGAGGTTGAATTTGATTAAGGAAAAGCATAGTGGTGGATTGGTTGGAAATTTTGGAATTGATAAGACATTGAGTTTGATGAAAGAGAAGTATTATTGGCCACAAATGTATAAGGATGTTTATAAATTTGTAAATATTTGTGGAGTTTGTCAAATTGCAAAATGAGTGAGTCAAAATACTAGTTTGTATACACCTATTATTGTTCCTGAGAAATGTTGGGGTGACATCAATATGAATTTTGTTCTTGGATTACCTAAGACAATAGAGGGGTATGATTCCATATTTGTTGTAGTGGATAGATTTTCTAAGATGGCTCATTTTATACCATGTAAGAAGACATCAGATGTTGAGCATGTTTCTCAACTTTTCTTTAAAGAGATTGTGAGATAGCATGGATTACCAAGAAGCATTATTTCTGACAGAGACAATAAGTTTGTTGGCTATTTTTAGAAAACTTTGTGGAAGAAGATGGGTATTGAATTGAAGTTTAGTTCTACATTCCATCCAAAAATAGATGGATAGACACAAGTTATGAATAGAAGCTTGGGAAATTTGCTCATATGTTTAGTTAGGAATAAGCCAAGTAATTGGGGGATGGTATTGGCACAAGCTGAATTTGCATATAATAATTCTATGAATAGGAGAAAAAGAAAGACACCTTTTGAGATTGTTACTAGAATGCATCCTAGAGGTATATCAGATTTGACAGATGTTTCTAGTGAAGAAAAGAGATGTGTTCTAGGAGAAGAATTTGTTGATTTTATGGAGTCTCTACATAAGGAAGTGAAGTTGAGGTTGGAACAAAGTAATTAGAAGTATAAGGAGAATGCTGATCAATCTAGAAGACAAAATGATTTTCAAGTTGGTGATGAGGTGATGGTTCATCTGAAGAATGGAAGATTTCCAGTTGCAACATACAGTAAGTTAAAGATGAAGAAATTTGGGCCTTGTAAGATCTTGAAGAAGTTTGACAGTGGTAATTCTTATGAAATTAAGTTACTTGATGACATGGATATATCTCCTATATTCAATATTGTTGATTTGTATAAGTATCATGAGTCAAAGAATGAAGTTGTTGTATTAGATGATTATCCTAAGAAGCAAATTGAAGAAGTTGAATAGATATTGGATTAGAGAGTTGGCAAGAGCACAAGAGGAAAATATTACTATGAATATTTGGTGAAGCGAAAGAATGGACCTATTGAAGATGCTTCATGGATTTCTCACTTTGAGTTGGATTTAGCTTAGGTTATGACATCTCAATGATTCAGGAGAATCATTTCTTTCAACCCTGATTGTCTAATGTTGAAGCATCCTAAGTTGCCTTGTTATCTTGCTCATTTTTATTCATTCTACAAGTTGGTGCCTAGCAATTCTTTTATGTTCCTAGTTACTATAGCAATTCTTTCATGTGCCTAGTTACTTTAGCAATTCCTTCATGTGCCTAGTTACTGTAGCAATTCCTTCATCTGCCTAGCAATTCCTCCATGTTTCTAGTAATTCCTTCACGTGCCTAGCAATTCCTCCATGTGCCTAGCAATTCCTCCATGTCTCTAGTAATTCCTTCATGTGCCTAGAAATTCTTTCATGTACCTAGTTACTATAGCAATTCCTTCATGTGCCGAGTTACTATATCAATTCCTTCATGTGCCTAGAAATTCCTCCATCTACCAAGTTATTGTAGAAATTCCTTCATGTGTTGAGTTATTGTAGCAATTCCTTCATGTGGTGATTTACCTAGTATATGCCAAGTGACTCTTCATGTGCCAAGATACCCATTGTTAGAATTTGGATGTGATTTATGTGAGCTGACTTATGGGATTTATTTTGATCATGACATTTATGTTAAGATATTTTCAGATGTGTCTAGACCATTGTTGGGCCAGCTTTGCTCTTATGCAATGTTCTAGAATAATCTATAAGCCATTTTGATAATATATATAGAGTGTTTAAGCTTAGAGTTAGGTAAGTATTTGAGAAGAAGAATTCTAAGAGCAGAATTAAAAGTGTTAATTTGTAGTTGAATCTTTGAATGTGAATGTATTTGTAATTGGTCATAACCAAGAAGGCCTTATAGCTAGGCATGTATGAAAATATTTTCATGAATCAATAAAAGTATTTCTCTCTTCTTCCACCTTTGGTTGTTATTCCTTGTGCTTGCTTCTGTTGTGTTAACTCTTCAAGGTGGTTTGGATAGTTGGGTGAGCCTTTGGCCCTAGTTATTTATCCTTTACCTATGTCATCAACTTAACAATGAATAAAATCATGACATGTGGCTATAGAAGGATGATTTTTTGAATTACACCTGTTAGGGGTGACCTAAATTAGCACAAATTTTGAGGTGCCAACATGGCATAGTGTGCCACATGTTACAAATTACCACATATCACAGAGTGCATTCTTGAGTGTGATGTGGTAGCTAATAATGATGCATTGGGTGATGCACCTGCCTGACACATGGAAATGGGCCCCAATCAGTGATGACATGGTAGGAACAGTCAGAGGATGACATGGCACTAAACAGATAATTGGAGAACCAATCAGATATTGACACATGGAAACATGATAGATAGGACCAATAAGAGGGTGCCACATGGTGCCTGATGGTAGGTGATGTGGCAAAAGTCAACCAATGGCGTGCTACTATGTGACATAAAAAGTCAAACTCAATTAACGCAAATTGCATAATAGGAGGGAAAATAAAATTCATAAAATAATAATTTTTATTCTTTTCCTGAAATTCATGTGCACAAATCTTAAATCAAAAGGGATATATCCTAAACTCTTGACTTTAGAAAATATGATTTTTTTGCATAAATATTTAAAAAACCAAGTGCAAACCAAAAAGCCTTAACATGAGATTGATTTTCAAACTGAGATTCTAGGTGTTTCTAGTAAGAAAGTATAGCACTATTATATATCATCAGAATTGGGAGAGAACAAACTTTCCCTTTTTAGAGTTTTTTTTTTTGCAACGGAAGCCATCTACTTAGGTTATACAAGGTTTTGTCCCAGATACTCAATTTGCAACCACATTTAGGTATTGAAGTTCAATTTTGATTTCTAGCAATATGATGAACTAAATGTGTGTAAAAGACACAAAAAATATAGTTAGGGTCGAGTTTTTCATCTCCAAGTTAGTTAATTGAATATTTTATTAGCATTTCAAATATTTTGGTGACACAAGGGTTTTCATCATTGAGGAAGAGATATTTTGAGTTTGTTACAGGATAATGATGAAAATCATATTAGATTTCATGGGTAGAAAGATGAGAGATCTTTTACAACAAGAGGTAATGAGGATTCAAGTGGACACATGTCACTTCCAAATTACACTTGGGATTTCATTCCTTTCCTATATTTTTCTCTTTCTGATTCATTGTGGAGGTTCCAATCTTGAGTTTTCTTAGATTTGTGAGACCAAGGTTCTAGTTTTGATGTGTTTTCATCATTATAATACCATTTTCTTTAGGATATTTCTCTTGTATGAACAATAGTAGTTAAGCTAATATAGCTAGTTCTGATCTATTTAGTGGTTTTATGAATTGTTTTGCATCCATCTGAATGTATAATTTCAAAGAAATGAATACAATGAGCAAGAATCTCCTTAGTTTCATTCTCTTTCTCATCTCCTATATCTATAATCTACAATCTTATGTGGTTTAGGGACAAAGAACTGATACCAATTTGAATACCCTTAAGGTTGTATGTTAGATATGTTTTGATGTTGGAACAAAGGGCCAAGTAAATGTGTGATGTATTTGACATGGTTGCTAGTTATTTGAGAAGGATATTTCATGAGAATGAGGTCTTTACGAACACCAATGTCATGCTCACATAGTGATAAGATAGATTTGATATCTTTATGTATGGAATATGTCACTAGTATCATAGATGCATGTGTTTAGTTTGTGGAACTACCCAATAGATAAGGCACTGATTAGCTACAGGATCAACTTGTTCTTACTGCTACATATTTTGGGATTTTTTGAAATCAACATCATTAATCAAATATCTTTCCCTTTAATGTTGAAGGATTTGAAAAGGATACCCTCACTTAGCTTATCAAATTTTAGGCTATCTTATTAGCTATTTCATGTTTGGGATCTTTGCATAATTATTAGAACATTAAGGGTTTTATCTTCTTTGTTCTTAATTCAAGTGTATGTTTTAGCACTGGTACCATATAAGTGAATATGAGGTCCACCTGCCTAGGTTTTGTAGAGCTTTAAGTAGAAAAAGGGTCAAGTCTTATAGCTAGCCGAGTGTCTGAAGGGATATATTGAGGATGGTAAGTAGCTACCCCTAGATGTATTCTTTTTTCATTGGGGTAATTTGTAACTAGGGTGTTTCAAAACACCAACATCTTGCAAAAGGATTCTCCTTTGCATCCACAATTATGGGTATGCTATCCACTTTCATGTATTCAGTACCCATAACAATGTGAGGTTGTGAAAGTCCCTACTACCAAAGGTCAAAGATGAGTCTGTAATACCTTATTGGAGAAAAGTTAGCTAAATCTAAGATTAGGAAAGATCATGATCATATTAAAGAAACCCCTAAGGAAACTAATCTGATTGTGATCCAGTCATCTAAAGAAGTTGAGATAGTTGATTTGTCTAAGAAATCTAAAGAATCTAAGAGAATAGAGCAAGTTGATGAACCAAAGAATGATGATTCATCCAAAGAGGGAAGACATGAATTCAAAGGTATATATTTCATAAGATATGAAGTTGGACATATGAAGAGAGATTGTAAAGGTAAGTCTTTTAAACTTATTAAAAAATTCTATTGTTATAATTGTCATGGTTACGGACATAAAGTAGTAGATTGTAAGAATCCTAAATTTGATGGTAATAATGAGAATAGTGGAATGTTTAGGAATACTAATATTGTAGGTAATGGAAGAGCTAGATCTAATAATAGATCTAATGATGGAGAAAAACTTGATGGTGAAAGGAAGTAGTTTTCTTGTTGCAAATGTAACAATCCTAGATATTTTCCAAGGAATTGTAAAATACCTAAAAATCAAAATGGAATCAACCATAGGAGAAATTCACATGTATTTCATTTATGCAATAAATTTGGACATACAACAAGATTCTACAGAATGGAAAAAAGGAACTTTAATAGGGTTCCTAATCATAGGAGGAAAAAAAATAAAGATAGCAGAAGGAATGAGAATGGAAGTGATAATAGTTAGAAAGAAGTAGTTAAGGAACATTTTGATGAGTTCAAGGAAGAATTTGTGAAAGGTTATAATCCAAATATTCCACATATAGTATTGGAAGAATAGTACTTTGATGCACCTGATGGAAAGTTGAAGTCATAGATTGTTTGTGGCTCATCCTACCTAAATTAAGTCATTCTAGTAGAGACACAACATCAGTTAGTTAGAACTAAAGTTATAAAGTGAGTTAGATGTTGCAATGTTAACATAAGGTAGAAGACATAAAGAGGAAGCTATGGTTGAGTACACAAGTCCTGATATAATTGCGATAAGTGGAAATTGTGAAACAAGGTCACTAGTAAATAGAGATAATATTTTGAATTTGTGGTAGATATGCATTTAATGCATAGACTGATTTGAAATTATTTAAGGATTGAAAATAAGATTGAGTGTAACATTTATTCATGTGAAGAGTCTTCAGTGATTTGGAAATGAATTGAAGTATGAAGTAAATTTTGAGAAGTTGCAAGGTGGAGAAGCCCTAAATCATCAATTTGAGGTATTTTGTGAAGTATTGAATCCAATTTATTCCATTATCTATAGATTATAGAAAAATGGCTAGTCAAATAGTGTATGATGTTAGTGATAGACCAAGGTATGAGTTCAAGAAACACCCATTCATTTCTTTATTAGAGGATCCATTAGGCACATTTTTGCAAATTCTGGATAATGTGTTACATAGAAGATATCAGAATTTATATACACTATAACATCGAGAACATTGGTGATGATGAAATTCACAAAGACATAGGTGATATGTGTAATAATGATTTATCCTTGAAATCTAAGTATGTGCACCTGGAGGACTTGAATTTAGTAAAGTATATGTTTTATATGGAATTCAACAATAATGAATGGACCTAAATCATATTAAGTATGGTGGTAAAAGTATAAAGCTCTGTCACCTTTCAAACTGACTTATCAGAATGACCAAATTTGAGTATTTCTATGTAAGAATCAATTTTATTAAAACATATGATCTAGATAAATTTATTCTAGATAAGTTACATATGGTCTTACACTTTTCCAATTGGAAATGGCTATTAAATGCATTTTAAAAACTAGTTTGTATCCAATTACTAAAGAAATAAAATTATTTCAAAAATTTGGCATTTCAATAACTCTTACTATTTTTTATGAATTTTTTTAATAACATATAAAACCCATTTTATAGAGATTAGGGTCAAGAATACTCTCATATAGATTTTATAGTGTTTTAATTAGATATAGTATATTGTAATTAAAAAAATCTAGAAGCATGCATTTTAACACTCTAAAGGATGTTAGTTTTGGAAAAGAAAAAGTTACTAAATCATATCAATTTTTTTAATTTATTTTTTATATGATGTTCTAGAGGAGAGAGTCCTCTTCTAGAATCTATAATTTGTCTCATGGTTAGAATAGATTTATTTTTAAAAATGTCATGGGAGATGAAAACTATCAATTTTAGATGAGTTGAAATTTGAATCATTATAAAAGACAAAATATAGGTCTAAAGCTGATTTTTATTTTTGATTGTTCTAGTTATATACATTATGTATAACATAGTCTGGGATCAAAAGGAAATAAATTTACTTCCCTATAGTTTTGTGATGGGAACTAGACCCCCAATTTTCAGCATTTTTTAGCTGCAAATTTTTTTTCTATAAAAATTAGGAAAAGATATCAATTCTTATTCCAAATAATTATTAAAAATTATTATCTAAAACTTCATCCATTTCCACACATTTCATTATTTTACTTCATTTAAGAATTCAAAATAATAATCCCAATTTTATGTCATTGAAGGTGAATAATTATACTTTTTGTTAGCCTTTTCCTTTACAAAAGGGTGACATAGGTTTGTGCTTTCAGCCAGGGTACACAATGATATGTTCTGGTTAGGTGATACACAGGTTGTCATTGACAATGACCTATTTCACAAGATCACCGGATTAAGTAATGAAGGTTTTAATCCTATTAAAGAGAAGAATGTCAGGAAAATGGTTGAGACAAACCTAAATACAAAGTTTGATAGAAGAAATATAAAGGTTTGACCTATTCATAATATAGGAGTTAAATTGTTAACTAAGATATTAGGGTACAAGTTGTACCATGGATTAAAGGTTAAATCTATACCAACTAGATTTATTCATGTGGCATATGTGATGCTTGTTGAAGGAAGAAAAGTAAATTTGTGTGACATTATCAAATTGCAACAATTGGACAACATTGCAAAGATCAAGAGAAAAAAGAGCACAATGTTTAGATTTGAGTCTCTATTGACTCATTTATTTATTTATATATCAAGGAAGTTTCCTAGACTAATTAATTGGGATAGGAGTGAGTGTGCAATGAAGTTAGTGACTCAATCCTAAAAATTCAAGTGTGAGAACATCAAAGATAATGACATAGACATAATGATGAATAGTTTTTAATCAAAGATGAAACTGGGGTACATGATATCTCCTTCTATGGTAGAGAAATATAAGGATGATTAATGCTTCATGGTGGAGACTGGAAAAACCTGCATGGAAGCAATTATTCCTAGAGTGAAATTCATTAAGCCTATGGGTTATGAGATTAGTGTAGAGCTAATAGAAGGGTATGTGCAGATCATACTCAAATCTTAGCAGGATAGAGAATGTCCTAGATAGGGAACCTATGATGAGAGATTAAGGATAGTTTAATCTAAACTTCATATAAAAGAGAGTAAGGAAAAGGTAGAAAAGAAGATAGATTCCATCCTCAATGAATCAAGTATGTCAAGGAAAGAATTCAATGAGGTGAAATCAATTGCACAAGAGATTAAGGCTAGTGGGTAGACTAAAGTGTTGGCTACAACACCCATTGTAGTAGCAAGACCTTCAGAGGGAGTAATAGTGGCACAACCCTATGCCCAATATCCTATTACACCTTATGCAATAGTTGCACTAATGCAACTATTAAGAGCAAGATTTGAATAGACAAGGAGATAGCCAAAGGTCAAAGTACCTACTACGCAAAGGAAGTCTAGTACATTGGTGAAGGTTAAGAAATAACCTACACCACAAGAAAACACAAGGGTCAAGTAGATCACCAATGGACCTAGAAAGAGAAGAAATACTATAAAGATAAGAAGTTATGAGAGTTCAAAGGATGATGCTAAAGATAAACCTATTGAATGAGATGCACAGGAAGTAAGGATAATAGCAAGCAAGAAAGCATGGAAACCAAATATAGAAAATTTGAATATGAAAATTATAAATGATGAAGATTTTTTTCAATTAAATAAATTTTATAGCATGTAAAAAAATATGGATAGGAGGTGATTAGAGAATACCATCATAAGAAATGTGATTTTGAGGAATAAGAGGTTTGAAAGTATAAAAAATAAGATTCTTGAAGACCTACACAATAGGTTGGTTAATAGGAAGAAAAGGGTATTAGAAGAAGATCTCAACATGAGGATCACATCAATAAATAAGTTATGTGATGTTTGATAAAAAAAAAGAGTCAGACAGAGTTTTGAAGGTTATTGAGCCCTTGTTGAGGAACAAAAGACAAGCAATTCTTCTAACTAGAGGCAATTATGAGGAAGTTAGGCAAGAGATAGTGGAGGCTATAGTAAAATATATGTCCTTAGTACCTAAGGTGAGTGAGGAGTTTAAGGCTAATAGTTTGTATAGGTAGATACACCTTTCAGTGATGAGAAAGAAGCAGAGGGGATGCAACAAGCACTTTCACCACCTCACATTATTATGGGTATTAAGTCCATGCAAGTGGATAAGACACACATAATTGTGGATGCAAAGGAGAATCCTTTTGCAGGATATGGAGAAAATATTATTGGAAATATCAACAATATCACTACTTATACAAGCTCAAATGATGAGGAAGAACAACAAAAGAGGAAACAAGAAGTAGATGAAAAGAAAACAAAATAAATAGATGAAAAATAAAAGAAGAGAAGATGAAAAAAAGAAAAAGACAAAAGAAGAGAAGAAGAAGAAGAAGAAAGAAGAAAAGGAGAAGAGGAAAAGAAGAGGAAAGAAGAAGAAGAGGAGGAAAAGAGAGTAAAAGAGAAGGAGAAGAAAGAGGAGGACAAATAGAAGAAAAAAAGAAGAGGAAAAGAAGATAAAGAATATTGTACCTTTAGTAGTATTAGTTGCTAGAACATCAGTAACAGTACCTATTACATCCGATAATGAAGATCAGAAAGAGCTAATGGGCACCTTGAGCAAATTGTTTGAGAAAAATAAATCTGTAAAGTCTTTGGAGAAGACTCTTGCGAAGGTCTTGGAGCAGAATTGTATGCTAAGGAAAAAGAGATAGTGAATAATTTTCATGAGGATTTCACAACTTTAGCTAAAGTAGCAGTAGCACAAGCATAGACAGAGCATGATGCATGATTATTTGACATATTATGCAAAAATGTTAGAAATGATATGAAAACCTTAGATGCATGTATAAATGAGCTAAGGAAGAGCTTAGATGAAGGTAAGAAGTTGTATGGACAATGTGCTATGTCTTACAATTATTTATCATATTTATATGTAATGATCATAGGCCATATGAGTAAGCTTTAGATACTCACTACTAGATTGCAGTAACTGAAGTTTAGAATTGAAGATTCTAACACTAAAATTGAGAAGACTCACAATGCTATCAAAGACATTGAGTTTGACAAGAAGGTATTAAGGAGATTTTCTATTCTTTGAGAATATTTGACACCCAAAGTTTTCATTTTGCAGAGGCATTTGGGTGATCCCACAATAGTGGGCCCCACTTTAGTGGCATGAAGAAATTTGTGAAATGTTTGAAAGAATGCAACTTCCATTTTCCATATGTTCATGTGAACATATTTATTTTGTTTGCACAAACACATAATACTCTTATGTTCGCACGAACATAGTTATGTAAAATAAGATATGTCCACGCGAACATAAGAGGATTATATGTTCGCACAAACATACAAAATCAACGATCTACAACATAAAAAGCCCATTTTCCATTTTCACTCCTCATTTATACGGCATGTATATTTTTTTGACGTTGGAGCGAACACATCGAAGTGGTCATCGAGTTGTATCACTTTTCATCATTTTCCTCCAAATTCTTATCTTTGTGCTATTTTGGGTATGTTTATATGTCATTATTTGAATATTTTTAATGTTTTCAAAGAATATTTTCATGTTAATTTTATATTTTTATTGCTTAATAATTTTAGTTAATTATATGAATCATTTTTATTTTTTATTTTTTTTTGTTAATTATTTTTTAGGGTTATTAGAAAATATTAGAAAAATATTATTAAAAAATATTAGTCTAGAATATTAGAAAAACATTAGAAAATATGAAAAAAAATGTCAATCTACAATATTAGAAAAGCATTACTATAACAAAAATAAATTAGAAAAATATTAGTCTTATTAGAAAAAGAATTAGAAAATATTAGAAAATATTTTAAGACATTATTATAGAATATTAGAAAATATTAGAAAAACATTACAAAATATTAAAAGAACAATAGTCTAAAATATTAGAAAAACATTAGAAAACATTTTTAAAAATATTATCTAGAATATTAGAAAAATATTAGTCTAATTAGAAAAAGCATTAGAAAATATTACCAAAAACATTACAAAATATTAGAAAATATAAAAAAATAAATTATTTGAGAAAATTAGAAAATATTAGAAAATGTTTTTAAAACATTATTATTGAATATTAGAAAATATTTAAAAAGCATTACAGAATATTATAAAAACAATAGTCTAGAATATTAGAAAAATAGTAAAAAATATTTAAAAATGTTTTAATCTAGAAAATTAGAAAAATACTAATCTTATTAGAAAAAGCATTAGAAAATATTAGAAAAAATATTACCAAACATTAAAAAATAAATTAGAAAAAAAAATGCATTGGTCTAGAAAATTAGAAAATTATATTAGAAAAAAAGTTAAATATTATTATAGAATATTAGAAAATATTAGAAAAAAATTACAAAATATTAAAAATTAATACTTTAGAACATTAGAAAAATATTAAAGAATATTAAAAAGATATTTTGATCTAGAATATTAGAAAAATATTAGTACAACATTATGAAACAAATCTAGATGAACATTAGTCTTATTAGAACTCTAATTGTAATTCTTAACCCTCATCCTAAGGCAAACCTTAACTCTAATTAAGTCAAACTCAAACTCAAACCCAAACTCTAACCTAAACTCAAAATCAAAGCCTAATATAAATGTAACTCAAACTTAAACCCTAATTATAAAGTTGTAATTACATATAACAATAACCCTAATTTGCTAACCCAAACTTTAACTATATGTACCCAAGTATTGCTAAGCCTAAAACTATAATTCCAATTCTTAACTACTACCCTAAGCCAAATCCCAACTCTAACTAACTATAACTCAAACTCAAATCCTAATTTAAACCTAATATAACCTTAGAATTGTAGCCCTAATCTAACCATGTAATGATAATTCAAACCCTAAACTAACCATATAATTGTAACCCTAATCTAACCCTAACCCTAACCTTGACTCAAACCCTATTCTAATCTTAATTGAAAACTTAAACTATAATCTAAACCTAATCTAAGCCTAAGCCAAACCCTAATTCTAATTCACCTAATCATAGAATTGCAACCCTAATCTAACCCTAACTCAAACCCTAATATAATCCTAACTAAAGACTCAAACCCTAATCTAACCCTAACTCAAACTCAAACC
Source organism: Cupressus sempervirens (assembly GCA_028749045.1). Classification (NCBI taxonomy): domain Eukaryota; kingdom Viridiplantae; phylum Streptophyta; class Pinopsida; order Cupressales; family Cupressaceae; genus Cupressus; species Cupressus sempervirens. The sequence continues at coordinate 170,808,306 of CM053791.1, read as the reverse complement.
CTAATCTGACACTAACCCTAATTGAAATCTTAATCTAACCCTAACCTTAACTTAGACCCTAATCTAACCCTAAAATTATAACCCTAAAACTCAAAAACCTAATTTAACCCTAGAACCATAACCCTGATCTAACCCTAACCCTAACCCTAACTCAAACTCTTATCTAATTTTAATTAAAAATACAAACCCTAATCTAATCCTAACTAAAAAGTCAAACCCTAATCTCACCTTAACTCAAACTCTAACTCTAATCTAACTCTAGCCTAGAACTCAAACCCTAATCTAACCCTGGAGCCATAAACCTAATCTAATCATAACCTTAGAACTCAAACCCTAAGAAAAATATAACCCTAACTCAAACCCTAATCAAACTCTAACTCAAAATCAAACCCTAATTTATAACCCTAACTCAAACTCTAACCCTAATCTAACCCTAACTATAACTAAAGCCCTAATCTATCCTTAGAATTGTAACCCTAATCTAATAGTAACCCTAGAACTCAAACTAATATCTAAAGCAACCTTAACTCAAACCCTAATATAATCATAACCCAAGAACCCAAATCCTAATATAACACTAACCCTAACTCAAATCTTAATCTAACCCTAGAATTGTAGCCCTAATCTAGTTGTAACCCTAGAACACAAACCTTAATCTAATCCTAACCGTAACTCAAACCCTAATTTAACCCTAGAACCATAACCCTAATCTAACCCTAACTAGGTAACACAAACCCTAATCTAATCCTAACTAAAAATTCAAACCCTAATCTAACTCTAACTCAAATTCTAACCCTACTCTAGTCCTAACTCAAACTCAAACCATTATCTAACACTAACCCTAATTCAAATACTAATCTAACCCTAGAATCAAAAATATAGAACTCAAACCCTAATCTAACCCTAACCTAGCTCAAACCCTAATTTTTAACCCTAACTTAAACTCTAACCCTAACATGAAAACTCTAGCCCTAATCTAACCCTTACCATAACTAAAACCCTAATTTAACCCTAGAACAAGAACCCTGATCTATAAGTAACCCTAGAACTCAAACCCTAATCTAACCCTATACCTAACTCACACCCTAATCTAATCTAGGCCTAACTTGGAAACTCTAACCCTAATTTAACTTTGGCTTTAAAATATGTGTACTAGACTACATTTTTGTATGTGTATTTACAATATATATTAGCTCCATCATTATAGATACGAATTCACACAATTAGCCTACTCATCATCCTAAGTGTGATGAATCTTTTTTTGTGACTCCTATTATGGCTCCTACTGCAATTCGTGGTGCAATTCATGATATTGCTCATGATGGCACATGTGGTGGGGCTCATGTCTTGGCTTGATGTGTGCTTCATGGTAGTGCTTGTACTATGGCTCTTGGTGTGGGTCTTGCTATAGCTGCTAGTATGGCTTCTAGCATGACTCATATTATAGGTCTTGGTGTGGCTCCTATTGGAGGTCCTGGTGTAGGTCTTGGTGTGGATTTTGTTGTGGCACCTCCACTCATTGATATTGATGGATCATTTTCTTTTGTAGAGTAGGAGGTTATTAGATTAGAGAATTCTATTAGAGGATTTTACAAGATCTCACTGATGGAATTAGAGCACATCATTCATTTACCCCTGATGTATTAGTTGTCATATCTAGGGAGCTTAGAGTTGGGATTTTAGGAGATGCATTTGTCAATGATGTCAAGAGGGTAATCCCTAAAGATGTAATTGAACAAGATTTTTTTCGATCATATGAGGGTACCCAAGGTAGGGTGAGAGGCTATCAACTAACACATTACATATATGATGCAATGCGAGGTAGGAGAATCCCCAAAGGAGATGTCCTAGCCCCTAGCAAATAACCACATAGTAGAAACACAACAACAAGATGTAATAATGCAAGTTTTGATACCAAAGCACAACTCTTTATTCATAGATATAATTGATTACATACAATATACCCAGTTGTAAGGCCTTCTAAGTTAGGGCCAAATACAAACAATAATTACAAAATCAATTCTACAAGATCCAATTTACAAACCCAATCCTAGCTAGTCCAGATACACAACTGGAAAAGATCTCCAAGAAGATTCTACACTTGTATCATCAGGTCCTCCAAGAAATCCTCTAGTTTCTAAGTTGCAGCCCTAGATCTTCAAAATTTGCATCTATACTTCATTCACTTCCTAGGTTGGAATATCATTCTATCAAAAAAATAATGAATAAAAGACTCCACAAGACCCCCCATTTATACTTGCCAAAATGGCTTATAGAACATTCTAGAAAAAAATAGAAAAGCTGACCCAAAGATGGTCAACACACATCCCAAGACAAGATCTAATCATAAATATCACGATCAAAATAAATCTTGCAAGTTGGCTCACACCAAAAATGTAGAAAACATGTCCAAAATGTGAATACATGGCAATAATAGGAAAGGTCGACACATGAAGAATAGCTTGGCATACAATATGGAACTCAGCACACACTGTAGAGTGAGATGGGATAACACATTGACCTAAGTTTTAACACAATGTGGGATAACTTCAACTTGGTATAAACTACAAAATTACTGGCACTCAACAATTGCTACAACTTGGCAATGACTAAAACTCGGCAACAACTAATAGAATGAACAGAAATGAGCAAGATAACACATCAACCAAGGATGCTCCTATATCAAGAGTTCATGTTATCACCAAAATGATCTATCCTCATTTCTTAACTGTGCATGGTCATTATCCTAATAACAATCAGGTACCTATTTATTTTGTACTATAGTTATATAATGAGTTTCACATGGGGCTCAATGTCAACTACTTAAATAATCCAAATTATTACGAACAATGGCATGATCGAATCATAGGTCATGACTAGTATCATAGTGCATAGCATCTGTCGCCTCCACATGTTAGACAATTCCTTGGTCAGAGACTTCCTCCAGTGACTCCAACACTAGCTTTTGTTGCTAATAGAGATGGCATTGCTTCCTAGATGGGAGTAATTGACAGTATTAGGCACATTATATCTATGGCTTCTAGCATCATATTTGACTCTCTAGGTTGCTATATTCACACTTGACAGAGCCATCTGGGTTGAACATCTTTAGACACATTGAGTATCACTTTAGGTACCTCCCTTGAAGAGGAATATAGAGCTACTAGACTACCAATATTAGGTGATGTTCATGCTCTTTTTGGATAGCAAACACATATGGATCTAGCACTATATTTTTTAGACCTTTTATAGGGTATCAGTTATATTTCTCATGCACAGGGGATACTAGTTCATTTAGTGATGGACACCATTAGACTGCATCAAATCCCCATAGTTCCATAGGCCTAGACCACACCAATGATAGTCACCACACAACATAGCTCACAACATTCTGCACCAAGCTTAGGACACTCTATAGATGGGTTCGACATATGAGTCATAGTATGAGATTTTCATCGTATATGGACATCTGAGATTGATACTAGTCAAAGTATGAGATTTTCATCATACATAGACATGTTATTCTGACTTGGCATTGATTCTAGATTATTGTCCATCTAGTTACACATGCCACTTCCCTCTTCATTATTAGCAGTTGGAGATTATGGTGTTGAGGGTGATTTAGGAGATTATGGCACTGAGGGTGGTTCCATAGGTGTTGGAGTTTTAGGAGATGATGCTAGTATATTAGGACAAGATGTTGACACTAGAGGTGAATCGATAGATGATACGATGGAGCAAGATGATCATCCTCTAGCTCTTGAAATCTAGGTGTATATATATAATATTTTTAAATTTAAATATATGAAATTTAAAAATAGCTTAGATAAATATTAAAAAATTATAATAAATCGTGCAAGCATAGGTCACTGAGTGCATTGTTAAATCTAGTGTTGGGTCAGGGGTTGTACGTAAGAGAGAGGATTCTACTGAGACACCTAGTAGTACTTAGGTACTAGTTTTAAATAGTTTCTAAAGTTTTTTATGTTTCAAACTGTATGCACTCATATTTATGTACATGTATATATATATGTTTAAATGGTTCTAAATATATATATATATATATATATATATATATATATATATATATATATATGTATATATATATATATATATATATATATATATATGTATATGTATATGTATATGTATATGTATATGTATATGTATATATATACATATATGTATATATATTTGTATATATATATGTATATATATACATATATATATGTATGTATATATATATATATATATATATATATATATATATATATATATATATATATATATATGGCTTGGTTGTTGTACCTCAACCATAGGATATACAAGAGACTCAATCAGAGGGTCATTTTGTTTGTATGCATCTTGAGGGATCCCTCCAGTAGTAGTAGTAGTAGTAGTAGTAGTAGTATATATATATTGTGGAGATTTTGTATATTCTGGAGACTTGCATACATCTGTATTTTAGTACCTCAATGACATTTACATTTCACTATTTATTTGACTATTTAGTAGTTCAATAGTTTGATGACATGTATTTGACTATTTATATTTTACGTATATATGTTTATTCAAGACTTCCAATTTGCATACATGCATTTCAATATAGATACTAGATCTAGATGTTCATTCTTGAGACATATATGTGTATTTTTTGTAATTTTGGGTATGTGTAGGATCATGGTGTGCCAAAAAGTGGTAATCTCAAAAATTTGTAGTTCTGAAATATCTCAAACCATTTTAAAATCTATTCCAACTTTTTCTCCACTAACCTTGATACTAAATGAAAATAAATAATATCTTTATAAGGTCTACTATATTTTTTGATACCAAACCTATATGGTCAACTTTTAAAACACCCTAAAAATGTGCTTTTGGCCTATTTTTATGTGATTTTTACTTCAAACATGTAGCTGACAACTTTTTTTCCACCAAAGTTTGATGAAATGAAAAGGGTTTATTAAGAATGTTCTTGTCTTTCCATAAATGTAAGGTTTGTAAAATTATGAGTTTAGTAAGTAATTATTACTTATTTTCTAATGGAGTTACGTATAAAGTGCTGACTGACACACTACTTGAAAAATAACTATAACTTTCAAATGGTAAAATATTTTTTAAATCCAAAAGATGCATCACATTCTATATTTCTTCTACTATAAGGGGGAAAAAAATGAAAAATAGAATTTTGTAGAGTTTTGAATCAGTTAAGGTGGTCAGACACGAGAGTTTTTAATTCCAAAAATACTAAAGTCAAAAATTAATTATTAATTTTTTTATTTAGAATAAAAATACCCAAAAATAAGTGACACATCTAGGCACGAGTCTACTACTTATATCTAGAATCTTATTAAAAAATATTATAATTTAATTTTGATTAAGGTGGTCAGACATACGTCTACTTCTTATTTTTGTTCTGAAATTTTTGTAATATTGCATTAAAATTCAAAATTTTAACCAATAATTTTTTATTTTTTTGAGATGACTCCTAGTAGTTTAGAAACTAGATTCAATTTGCTAGAGATTCTTTTCTCTCAACTTTTTGATATAAAGTTAATAACAAGTAGAAATTGCACATCAAGTTGACATAACCCTAATTTTTTGATTTTTTTTTGCCACTTAAGAGCATAGTTTGGTTGACCATGATCCTGAACATAACCTTTTGTAGAACATTCTTCATGAATTAGATTATAGATTTTAAACTTTAGATTTATTTGTGATCATTATAAAATAATCAAATTAACTTCTCTTTACCTACCTCAATAGTTAAATATGAAGAAGTTCCAAAATGATCTATGAACCTAATTTATAATTTAGAAAAATAATATTATAGGGTGATTGAATTGAATTCATTACATTTTTTTAACATCAAGTGACATCTAATTAATATTGTATCATTATCATTAGTAGCTTATGTTCAAACTGTGTGCCCATTTTATCTAAGCGATTAAATTATTTTTCATGCCAATTATATTTATACAGGTGCTTAAAACTATTAAATCAACTCAAATAAATTTGATTATAGATTATATATGTATGTATGTATGTATGTATGTATGTATATGTATGTATATATGTGTGTGTGTATGTATATATATATATATATATATATATATATATATATTTATGTATGTATATATATGTATATGTATGTATATATATACATACATATACATATATATATATTTATGTATGTATATATATATATACATACATATGTATGTATATGTATGTATATAGATACATACATAAATATATATATGTATATGTATGTATATATATACATACATAAATATATATATGTATATTTATGTATATATATACATACATACATACATACATATATATATATATATATATATATATATATGTATGTATATATGTATGTATGTATGTATATACACACACACACACACACACACACATACATACATACATACATACATACATACATACATATATATATATATGTAATCATTATAAAATAATTAATTAGTAGGACTAAAGATACATATTTGTTTTATGTGGATAAAAATATGCTAGTAGATAAGCCAATACATTATTTTTAAAAATATTTACAAATATATTATTTTTAAAGGCCTTCATCCATGGTAATTAATATTATTAAAATCTATACATTTAAAGGTCTTGACATTTGATATATCAAGGTAAACAACTTTAAATTAATTCAAATTATTATAAAATAAATCTTATGAAGAACTAATATCTATTTAGGATAATATTATTAAATTAATATCACATTCATCCCTTCTAATTGTTAAATCAATTAGTCTAGGACTAAAGATACATATTTGTTTTATGTGAATAAAAAGTATGCCAGTAGGTAAGCTAATACATTATTTTAAAAAACTTTTACAAAATATAATATTCTAAAAAATCTTCATCCATGGTAATTAATATTATTTAAAAGTATACATTTAAAGGTCTTGAAATTTGATATATCAAAGCAAACAACTTTAAATTATTTCAAGTGATTATTAAATAAATCTTAAGAAAAACTAATATCTATTTAAGATAATATTATTAAATTAATATAACATTCATCTCTTCTAATTGTCTACATTTAAAGGTCTTAAAATAAAATTTAAATTAAATTAGAGCATCTCAAAGGCCAGTTCAATCATGATGTACACTTATAACATGTAATATATTTTCATGATCTTCATTGTCTAGTCTGCACTTGCAGTGTGCATGCTTAAATTTGACTAGATGTAGCCAAAGTCTAGTAACTGTAGTGCCTGCCCCTAGGACGCATTTTTGTCAAACTCTTTTATGGCTAGTTTTATGTTGATGGTTAGTAACATTGTTTGAGACTTTCAGATATTATGTTATGGATTTAGTTAATATGTGATGAGATTTCTTAGACTCTACATTTAAGGTATATATGATGATTATTTAAGTGATTTCAGTTATTGAAGATGATTAGTTAGATGGTTTATTATTATGTGTTTTCTTATGGATACTTATCCCATACTTGCATGTGTATGGTGTGCGTGTTTGCTCTTATGTATGGCGTGTTTGATGTGGTTAAGGAAGGAGGTCGTAGTCACCTTCTATTATGCTTGTACATACATATTTTTTTATGCAAATTGTAGGTACCAGGTATCGACTTCTCTGAATTGCTAGGATGAGCATACCCTATCACATTATCTCAATGATAAGAGAGGGGAGATAATTCTCAAGTCCAAATCCCAACCCTTTAAGCCATTTGTTCTAATTGAAAATTAGGACAAGTATCTGAGTTAAGTACCCTCCGAATACATCGGATGACGTAATTCATGATAATAACACTTGGCTTGATTTTTTATGTATTTTGGCTATGATGGGTTTTCGTATTTCATTTTATGAGTCTTTAGTGTATTTTCTATTAATTAAGCCTAATTAAAAGATTTAATTAATGGTTTAATTTAATGAAAAATTAATATGATATTTTAATCTTTATTTTATTTAATTAATTGAGAAATTTATTAAATACAATAATTAAATTTGAAGATAAAAGTTATAAGTTTAAATTTGAAATGTGATAATATTTATTTAATAGTAATATATTTAGAGTTCATTTTTAAATAATAAATGACAAAATAATATTATTATTAAAGCTAATAAATATTTTATCAATTAAGTTTTGAAAATAAAATTTAAAAGTGAAAAATATATTTAAAATTATTAAAAGATTCTAGATTTCATGTGATTAAAATATAAATATATTAAGGTTAAATAAGTGGAGTTATTAAAGTTAGTGCATGAGATTTAATAAATAAATAAATCAAATTGAAAAGAGTAAAGTAAATATTATATTAATGATTGTGCATTATTTTAATGTTTTCTCACATAGGAGTTTGCAAATTCTCGAGAGTTGTCATGTAGACAACACAAGAGTTTGCACTCTAAGTATGCACTAGTTCTCTACACTTAAGAGTTAGCATTTTATTTGAGCACATGGTGTCTACAACATTATGACTCATCTAGAAGGTTGGAGAAGACTCATGCTTGGTTGCCATGCTTATCTTCTAGTTGTTTCTAGACACATTCTAGATGCATCTTAGAGGCCTTTAAATAGAGGCTCTCCTAGTGTGTTTGGACAAGCTTCAAAGCTTACATGCATTTGAGAAGCTCATATGCTTCTACATGCTCATATGTTTCTACATGCTTCTATGCTTCTTCAAGCACTTCTAGTCACGTGAAAATTTCGGTTGGCTTAGTTCTTGGAGGAATTGCGTATGAGAAGAAGGAAGGAACTTTCTATGGACTTCTAAGGCATGACAAATTTAGCATTAGTGTCCAGGTGCACTTTTGATAATCACATATTCTATTTGTACTTTATCTCTTCCTGTCTTCATCGTGTCTATTATATGTGTCTAAAACTTCTCTATGATTGAATCTGTAATTTGAAATTAGAATCTAGATATGTATTTATTTAGTTGCAAAAGAAATCAATAGAGAACTCATTAGAAAACCCTAGCTTCAAATTAAGAAAGAAATTAGATCTGAATTGGGTTTGGGTTCGAATTTATATTGTGAAATTAGATAGACAAGATTTGAAATTAAAATAGAAATTCTAAGTTGAAAATTTGAATGGTTAGATGTAATCTTTCTATCAAATTATATTTTCAGATGCGTACGGACAAACCTATTAGATGGATGAATGGGTAAATTTAGAGAACAATTACCTTTCAGGAGAAATTCTTAATTCATCACAATCTGCCCTGTCGCTACCCTTTGGATAGACCGAAACTTAGTCATTCATAACTTTTTATCATGACCGAATTTATTTGATCGCTCCAGTCAGAATTGGCGCAACTTGGCCCTCTCCAACATATTTCAATTTCGGAGATATGACCCTCATACTGAGACTATTTTATTCAAGGATAGATATTTCTCCATTTCCCATAACCAAGAGTTCTTTATGCTTAAACTTCACAAAAATAATATATCAAAGCATGGAATTAATTAAAGATATTATTGCAATCTTCCCTTAGTAGAATCTTATTTTTATGCATTAGTTTTATATGATTTATTAACTAATCTAATTTAATTAATATTAGTTAATAGTAGAAAAATTATATTTAATCTATTCATCAACCAACATAGGAGGTATTTAGTTGAGATATTAATATTGGAGATTTATTATTTTTTTTATTAGTAAAGTAATAATTTGAACATTAATGGAATGATACATAGTTGACTCTTAATGAACGAAACTATTATTAGCTGATGATCATGTAGTTATTAACATAGCTACTAGTTAATTTAATTGTAGAATTAATTAGATTTAATTGATAATAGAGTTTTAATTGTTTTATCAAGAAAATATTAGTATTCATTGAAAGAATGATGAATGTAGTCATTATAGATTTATTAATAAGATTTTCAATATAACTTGTTATTAAATATTAACAAGTTATTAATATTGAACTATTAATATGAATATTTGTGTACTAGATTATAGTTGACTTTTACCTTACAAAATTATAGTTAGTTATTAGTCAATTGATATTAACTGGAACATTGCCATGGATATGTAATTATTAATTAAATTAATTAGAGTTAATTAGATTTAATTAATAATTAAGTTATGTAATAAATTCTTAATTGATATGTTAATATTGATTCCTCCAACAAAGTTGTGAAGTATGTATATCGAAGTTGACAAATCGTACTCTCATGACTTGAATAATGACCTTAGATATTTTAATAGTGAGACTTAGTAATATTTAATTGGAAACTATTAGAATGTTAATAGGTCATGGATTGTGTACCTATGTTAATTGATTGAGATAAATAAAGTTATAATCTTCTTATTCAAAGATTCATAATTGGCTCTCTTATAATTTAACGAATAATGATCTTTTGATTATGTTGAAAAGTTGAAGTAACATTAAGAAGAGTCATTCAATTTGTAACATTGATCTTAGCAAAATAAAGTGAATAATTTTATTAAGTGTCAAATGATTTAATATTTATCCTTCAGCTATTCTTAGAATATTATTTTAATAATGGAAAGAATAATGCTATCGGAGAACAAACGGGTTGACTTGTAGGTCAAATGATTAAACTTAGACAGTTGAAGTATACTTGAAATGAAAATTGAAACCTTTACACTTTATTCAACTATGTGATTTTAGTAAACCAAAACATGTGTTTGTATTGTATTTTTTATATGCTATTTGTTTTGGACTTTGGGTTGACTAGTGTTGACCAATTATAAGACGTCTACCAAAGACTTGGGGGTTATGATTCTGATGTCGTGATGATGTCTTATTTTTTATCTTTATAAACCCAACCATGGATATGTGATGGAATGATCTATGAGATATTTGTATTTACTGATTGTTATTGCTCATCAGTCTTCTTGAGTGAAGCTAAGTTATGTGTATCTGAGACACTTGACTTAATCATTTTTGGTTCATCGATGAGTTATCTTTAGTTATTTTTCAGTTGCCATGATGAGACTGAAATGTTGATTTATGATGTCATGTTGTGATATGTTTGACTCAACCATTTTTGAGTCTTTGATCAGTATTTCTTTGAGATATTCTTTGGTTGCTTATTGAGAACCAATGGATATTGTGATTCATATTGGAGATTATATGTATGAAGTTTATTTTGAGGAGTTTTATGGATTCTTGGATGGGAGAACCATCTTATTATTAGGTTGCCTGTTAAAGAATCGAGTTTGATCTTTATGAGTGTTGTGGTATGGGACACAACTGTGGATTTATGTGCTTAGGAGAGGTTGTCTAGGTACATGACTATGGGAGTGGCTTGCATAGGGGTTTGAGACCCAAAGTGGTCAGTACCAGGGTAACCTAATGCAAGTTATGTAATAAGTGATAATCTAATCATTAAAATTTATGGGGGGGAACACATTAAAAAGATAAGTTAGACATATTTGATCCACCCATGCCTTGAGTGCTTGTATAGACTAAGGATGGGATGAGTGCCTCCTCTTCTTGAGAGGGCTCTTGGTTTTCACATGTGCTACGTTGAGGGTTCGGAGTTCAAAGTAACCAGCCCAAGGTAACTCAACGCTTGAGGGTCTGGAGTCTAATGAGAGACCAGTCCAGGGTAATTCAAGTAGCCATGTGATGACACTCCCTAGTATGTAGCCTAAGTATCCTCTATAGATTTTGTGTACCTCTGGTGGTGTACTTATTGTTGTGCCTCTAGGATTAGATGTTGATTTTGTGATTGGAATCTTTGAGTTAGTATACTTTTAGGATTCTTAGACTTATAGAGATTTATGCTATGAGATTTGGATAACCTGTTTGGGACTTGAGATTATCTCCTCAGCATGGTGGGAGTGGACCACTTAGGTTCCACGCGGTCAAGTGGTAGTGTTCTTTTCACTCTTATCATTTGAGATCCATCCGAGACACCGTGGCTAGAGTATTCTTGGTTGGTATTTATCTTGATTCTATTCTTGGATCATTATAATAGGTAATATACCTTATGATGGATGTATTTACTGGCATGTTTCTTATATTGATGATTAGCATATGTTAGATGATGTTATCTTATGCTTATATTTGCATGTTAGATTACTTTCTGCATATGATGTAGTATGATTTAGGTGTGACATTCCTACTATGTTAATACCGATGATCTCTTCAGTTATTTGGAATGTTACGCATGGAGGGATGGCTAGGGCCCACGATGGTCTAATGATGCTATTAACAGTTGGGAGGAACCGTGCACTTAGTTAGTTATGTTTTGTGATATATGGTTATCTTTTATGATGAATTTTTATTCCTTCAAGCCTTTCATACCTTGTGACATGTACAGTGGATGATTGAGCAATCTGAAATGTAATCACTTAAAGGACACTTGTATATTGTTTAAGAATGTAGGACTTTTCATTATGTGGAAACATAATTAGTTATGATTAGATGTAATTCAACGTTAAGGAATCTTTAAAGAATGTAACTGTTATGTATGTTATATTTACTTTCATTTAAATTGTTGCTATTGCTTCTGTTACTATGTATAAGTTGTGAATGGTTTATATTTTATGTTTTAAAAAAAAAAATTGTTTGGCAAACTTAGTAAAAATTTAGATTAATTCTTTTGGGTTCCTTGGCAGGGCATTACAGTAACAAAAACCAAGTGGTTGTATTGTAACCTTGTTGTTGTTGAGATAATGGGTGTTGCACACATTGCATAATATTGTTATATTTTATTATCATGTAATGTTTCACCTAGATGGACGTGCAACATGTAATGATTTTCATAGAATATTCTTGATGAGTTGTATTGTAACATTGTGATAATATTTCATGTAATTATTTAATATTGGGAAAAAGAATTAAATGCCCAATATTAAATGTGAGGTCAGTGGGTTAGGTAGCACATGGTTTATGTAATACCATTTGGTGGTTTTGTGGGACTTGCTACTATATAAGTAGCCACAAGAGTAGTTGTAGAGAGTAAGAGTAAGAAACGCAAGAGTCGAGCGGGACAAGGCTTGACAAGTTAGCCAATGGAGCATTTGTGAAAGTTGGAAGCATAGCATGGGATGTGTGGATTCATGCTTATTCACATAGTTTTCTCGGTTGTGGCTATGCCTATGAAAGCTTCCATGGTTGTATGGCAATGGTATTTTTGCTGAATAATACATAGTGATGGATGCTTTCGGAGGCTGGGTTCTTTCCTCAATGAGGGTTTCCCAGGGATTCTCTTGCATGTGAATTTTAATTTTTTATTTATTTCAGATTTATTATGGGTTTGTGGAAACGGTTATATTTTTTTTTGCCAAGTTTCCTTACAAGTGGTATCAGAGCTATGGTTTTATTATTGTAACCCTAGATTGAATCCATGGGAATGCATGAGAGGATTAAAGAAAAGGGCAAGATATATGAATAATTTATTGTAGATCTCAGGGTTTTGGGTTTGCTGTTATGATGGGATGTTAAAATAGTTGGGCATGTGAAATTTTTTAGACAAAAGGATTTTTTGGATGTTTCATTTAAATGAGGGTTTTTGGGGGTAGCATGCAGAAATGGCCTCTTGGGTAAAAACAGACCTCACCATTGGATCCAGGTTGACATTTCCATAAATTTTGATATATAATATGGACTAGTTTAGCCATGTTCAGAGGAAATGAAAGAGTTTTTTGATTTCAGCCCATGATGGCCGTCAAATTTAATCCCATCAAAATTTTCGTTACAAAAAAAAATTAAAAAATGAAAAATCGTACTGAAAATGGTAAAAGGACTGTCTTAGTAAAATGGCCATAACTTTCTCTTAGAATATCGGATTTCAGAGTTCTTATGGGCGTTGAAAAGCTAATTCAAAGCACTACAACATGGTATAGCTTTGGTTCTATGATTCTGATATTTTGTTAGATTTTAAGAGCCCTAAAGGTAGATGTTATTTATTTTGAGCACGGATTAGGGCATAACTTAGGCATACAGAGTCAGATTTTAGACTTCGAGTAGTCAACAAAAAGCTCTTGGAGAGCTCTACACATTGGTTTAGATTTGGTGTAAGTTTGGCATGATTTATTTGGTGATATATTAATTTGAACAATTTATTGATATATTTTGACTATGGTAACATTGTGAGTTTATGGCATTGGAGATTTAAGTTATGATGTCATTGTATACTCAGTTCATATTTCAGATTGGTCTCATGATGATAATCAATGTTTGGTTTGGATATGTATGATGACTTGTTGGGTCTACAAGTTGTGCAGTGTTCTAAGTGGTCTATACATTTAGGTTGCATTTATAGCTTGGTTATGGGTTGTCTTTGCCCATTGATCTTTCATTATTGATGCATATTCAAATTGGTGGCTTGGATTTGGGTTGTCTATGCCCTAAGTCAGATGATTTACTATTTTCTTCATGTATAAGGGATGAGATGTTACCAGGTACAGTCATGGTGGAGGATTGCGGTTGACTATTTTATGCTAACAGGTTGGACATATTGAGAGCCAGATGCTCGGTTCATGGATGTGATCGTGGTGTCATGGATTTTTTTTTGGCATGACATGATTAGATTTACAAGTACATCCTTGATATTCATTAGCTTGGATTTTTGATTCAGTTATGGTGGTATATCTTCTTGGTTGAGGATCATGGTTATTTGGTTTCTTTTGAGGATCTCATGATGTGCACTTTGAGTTCTTTGATGGTTTGATGCCTTGGTTGATTTTCATGGTTAGAGGATGGTTATTTTTCATCATGATGTCATGGATAGCTTGGATACATGATTTAGTGGGAGCTTGTGACAGTGATGGGGTGATAGTGCAGGATTAATTCCTAGTTTGGTTTGGATCTTCATGTAGGAGATGGATTTAATGATGTCATAGGTGACTTGGTACCATAGTTGAGTGGGAGTTTTTGACATTGATATATTTATTGAGTGTTTGTAGATGTTGGAGGTTTGTCTTAGATCCTGTTGCTGCAGAAGCATCTTTGACATTTGTATGGTGCACTTGTTATTTTAATGGTGTGTGGAGATGGTTCTTCCTAGTATGTGGAGATATTTTTTCTTCATGGTGTGTGGAGATGGTTGCATCTTGAAGACTCACAGGGTTCTTGGCAAAGGTGTGGTTTATGTTTTTTATTTGGCATGTTATCTTTGGTATGAGAATGGTTTCATTATTATGTCATGGTATACTCTTGATATGCATTTAGAGTTGTGATATGTTATGGTATGTTCATGTGGAGCATGTTATCTCTTTAGTTGAGATGGTTTAGATCATGTTGTCATGTTTATGTTCCTGAGACCATGGTTGGAACTTTGACATTGATCTTGGTTTAGTTTCTTTGTATTGAGTACACTGATCATAAGCTGGATACTTCGTGATATTGCTATGTTGCATTTGGAGTTGGCATGGATTGATTGGTTGCAGGTGCTCATGGATACTTAGAGATGGTGATGATGCTGATTTCTCTTGAATTAAAGAAGTATTTGTTGGGACAATTGATGGTTTCAACAGGAAGTCTGAGGGGTAGTCACCTGATATGGACTTGAGAGGAGATTGTTCTTAGATGAGTCTTGGTTGGAAATTTGGGTATCTTGATGAGCATTCTCATTCCCCACTCTTGGTCTACTCAGCAGTTTGCTACTTGAGAGGTATAGCCCATCATTTCTCTCAGTTGCATTATATTTATGCTTGTCTTTCATGGATATGGATCTTGAGCTATGGTACATGAGTTAGTTCTGGAGGGTTCATTTGAGAGATGGTTTAGCATTAGTTATCTCCATGTGCATATGTTGTTATGCTGGTTGAGTTTGGAAGATGGTTTTATATTGGGCATATTCCTTGGATTTAGGAATGGTTTATTGAGTTTGATCTCTTTGTGAGAGGCTTACATCCATGATGAGTTATATGGTATGGTTTGGGTGTTGTTGAGGCTTCTTGTTGGGGTTTAAAAGAGGAGATCATACTTGCACAGTTTACATCTAGAGGTGTGTGTAGAAGGACATGATACAGATTACGATTTGCATGGTTTCTCTTGGTCTTGGTTATCTTCCTAGATGTTTGATTTCACTTACATCAAATTTGAGATTGGTTAGAGATTGTGATCACTAGTTTGTGCTCATATATGTCATGTGAGAGATGACATGGTTATTTCCTTATCTCTTTCCTTTGTTGGTTGTGGAGAATTTGGGAGACTATTGAAGACTTGTTACAAGAGTTGTTCTTGTAGGATATCAATTTATGTATTGTGGATGTCCTTGATACTACATGGATTCACTTCTTTGAGATGTGTTGAGTGGATTGGTTATAGATTTGACATTATCTTTTGCAGTGGGAGTTTCTTGGTATATATGTGGTAGGTATTGCTCTTGAGGCTTGTGATTGCAGGTTATAGATTGACTATGTCGGTGATATGAGATTCACTTGTTATACATTTGAGGTATGAATAGTTTGATGGGTTTGACACTTGCTATGGGTGCTATTTCAGCTATAGACATTTTGACAACTACGGATAGATGTGACTACCTTTGGATCAGGTTATTTGTGCTTGGCATTTCAGTTGGTACTGGATTTTATGATCTTCTAATGCAACAGGTTGGATGGTTTTCTCTTTGGATGGCTTCTATGTATGTTTGGTGGTAGTGGCATAATAAGAGGTGAGATCATTCATGTTTGAAATGTTGGATACTTTGATTTTGCTGCAAGTACCAAGATGGAGCACTTGGTGTATTTTGATCCATGATGGTGGATGTGCTGGGAGGGATTGTTCCCTTGTTCATTTATGTGGCTACGGATTGACCCTATGCAATGTATACAACAAGTGGGAGATTGTTGAGATAATGGGTGTTGCACACATTGTATAATATTGTTATATTTTATTATCATGTAATGTTCAACCTAGATGGATGTGCAACATGTAAAGATTTCCATAGAATATTCTTCATGAGTTGTATTGTAACATTTTGATAATATTTCATATAATTATTTAATATTGGGGAAAAGAATTAAATGCCCAATATTAAATGTGGGGTTAGTGGGTTAGGTAGCACATGGTTTTAGCACATGGTTTATGTAATACCACTTGGAGGTTTTGTGGAACTTGCTACTATATAAGTAGCCACAAGAGTAGTTGTTGTAAAGAGTAAGAGTAAGAAAGACAAGAGTTAAGCAAGACAAGGCTTGACAAGTTAGCCAAGGGAGCATTTGTGAAGGTTGGAAGCATGGCATGGGATGTGTGGATTCATACTTGTTCACATAGTTTTCTCGGTTGTGGCTATGGCCATAAAGGCTTCCATGGTTGTATGGAAATGGTATTTTTTCTGAATAATACATAGTGATGGATGCTTTTGGAGGCTAGTTTTTTCCCTCAATGAGGGTTTCCCAGGGTATATCTTGTATCACAATTTTGTGGGTATGTTTTCTATTCTCTTGCATGTGAATTTTAATTTCATGTTTATTTTAGATTTATTATGGGTTATGTAGAAATAGTTATATTCTTTGTTGCCAATTTTCCTTACAGTTGTTAGGTTGATAATCAATAAAGAGTATTCCATATTGGACTATTTTGCCTTGCTTGAAACAAGTTCCATGTATCACAACAGAGCATGCGCCACAAATTTAAATATTTTAAAATTTGATAGATGTAAATTTACCTAGATATATATAAATTCATATGTATGTGCACATGTATTTATAATACCTATGTGGAACAATATTTCATCACTTTCTTCAGGATCCTATAACTTTGTCCTCTCTGCAATACATCACAATAAATAATAACTAACACGTTCATGATTTCTAGACTTAGCAATCACTACAAAGACATCTCCTATAGAACAATTATACATGTACATATCCATTATAGCTCATTGATAATTAAATAAAAAATTGTGATTAATTTACAAGTTTAGATTAATTTTTATGATACTTACCCACTTTTATCAATCCATAGATATGATTATAATCATTAGAAATCAATGGAATATAATCAAAAAATTTATCATCTTTATCAAATGTGTCAATAACATCAAGTGGTACCAAAATCCATGCACTTGTATATCCACATGTTTGATTGATGTATTCTTGATAGTCATCATCAATGAAACTGTCACAAAAACATGAGTATTGTCTTGTCTTCAATGTCTAATTGTGATTATTTGTACTCATGATCAAATATAAGGAAAATGTCTTTTCTATCCTCTTGCAACCATGCATGTTTTTCCTATTAACACCTAAAAGTTCATTACATTGAAAATATGGACAAATTAAATATAAACTTCAATGAATCAAGATAAAACTTAAAAATGGAATTTCAAAACTTAATTGCATAAAATTTAAACAAATACACACATCCATACCTATTATCTCCCAAAAGACTCTATATGGTACCTACCAACTCATTCTTGATGATGTGCCAACCCCTTCTAATGCAAAATGTATCCTACACCATTCAAAAATATCATTTGCATCATTTATACGAACTCCTTGATAATTTATTTTATACTTTTTCATAGCATGTTTTATGCAAGCTCCAACACCATCATGTTCACCTTTTCCATGCCCACTCTCAAAGAAAATCCAAATGTGTTTTACATTCTCATTACAATGATATCTACATAATGCATAAAATGGTCAAGATGATTTGAATTGTGCAGCACATCCATCAAACCAAACATAATGTTTATCAACATTTATGTCTCTCTCTTTCAAATAAGAAAAGAACATATTGAACCAATGTTCTACATAGTGAATGCCATGTTCTTTATTATCACTTATATAAAATTTATATTCCTTTTTATCGACTCATGCTTCAAGTGTACTCTAAACACCATCCAAGTCTAACTATGCATTTCTATAACAAACATGTACCATAATAGTAACATGCTTAGAAAAAAAAATCATCTGATAGAATTTCTTTCTAATGAAAAAAAGAATAGTTATCTACACAATCAACAACTGATACAACCATTTCAAGTGGGAAAATATCTCTCAATATTTGAAACGGTCATGCTTTCCACTTTGCAAAAAATGCATGACAAATTTAAGGTTGAATAAAATTCTTAAATCTATCCATAAATGTTACAATAGTTAACTCCTCTTCAACATATTCCAACCTTTTTGTCTCTTTCCCCAACTTTGTTTCATTCTTCACATACTTCTAACTTTTACAATTCAACTTTTTTGTTATATCAATATTTTCAAATTTTAATGGAAATAGAGCCAATTCACCACATGTTTCACATAATCCTTTGATGCAATTTATTTGACTAGCTAGATCATCTATTCTATCACATAGAATGGATGATATAAATTCACTTCTCCTACTAGAAGCAGCATGAAAACCATATGTGCCTTCTACAAACTTTCAAAATACCTGATAGTGGAGATCAAACTCAATATGATGATGACAACATATTTCAAACACTTTTTTTCACCTCACAAAGTATGGCTTCAATTTTTCAAACAACATTTGCCAAATTTTTACATTAGGATGTTCACTACAAAATGACACATATAACTCATGATATGTTGTGTCCAACCAATATTTTGTATGATATTCATATTGACTAGATGCAATCCTATATATGATAACATCTCTACTATTTGATGAAGTATGAGTGTTATCAATCCAAAATGATATGACTAAAGTTTTGAATCCCTTGTCAATCCTATTAGAACAAGGTGTTGTAAACATGATTTACCAATTTCCTACCATAGTATTGTCATCTAGAATTAATCTTCTCAAAACATATTCTCTCATTATTTTCCTAATAAAACCCATTTCAAAAAAAATTGAAGATATTTGTCTAATTTGGGTCATATTCTTATTTACAACAGACATCAATATCACTTTTCTTTCAATGGACTTATCTTTAGTTCACGATTACTTTCCTATGTTTCTTAGACCTTGTTTAACATTTTCAATCACATTAGTTTGCATGTTATAAAATCTTCTCTTCTTTGATGTTGTGTCTACACTTGAAAATTTCATTACCTCTTGCAACTTCATTTCGTAAGAAAATGTGAAAGCAACTAAGCTTGTTCAAGTGTTTCAATGTTATCAAATTTAGTCATTATTTCTCTTATCTTCTTATTCATTGACCTTTTTTTAGACAAACTTAAGAGTTGAATATCAACTACAAGGGTTCTCAATTTATACACATCCATTTTAACTAAATGATCTAAATTTTAATGAGAAATTCTATTCTTTACAAATTAGGGCCAATATATATGAGTTTGTCCATACGAGTTCCTACACGTGATCCTGACTCTTCTCTAACTTCTATTACAAAAATTTTTGCAGGCAGTGATCTTGAGCCTTCTCCAACATTCATTGTTTGAGATTCTGCAAGGAAAGATTTTGACCCTTCAACGTATGTTACTTGAACTTCTATAGGGAGTTATCTTGAACCTTCTTCAACATTCATTTTTTGAGATGTTATTTTGAACCTTCTTCAACATTTTCTTCATCTTCACCTTATTGATTGTCTAAAACAAGTTAATAAATGAATAAAATTTGATAAAAAATAAGATTGATACATAATTAAATTCAAGACCATGAAAATAAATTATATATATATATATATATAAAATTATAAACCTTGTTTAATTTAATGATAACGTGCCAATTTTTTTTGAAGATTTCTTTGTTCTACTTCATGAGATCTCTTCCTTACATGTTTGATTTGTCTTCCTTTCTTGTTTCCCATCAAAAAATCATAAAAATAAAAAATTAGTCATTGCCATCAAAAATTTGTAGTAACTTTATAAAATTTTGCTTCAATTTCAAACTTTTGTCCTCACTAGACAAGTGATGTCGGCATTTGTTTCTTTAACATGTTTGGGCGAACATAAGCCTTTTTATATGTTCACATGAACTTATTAAATTAATTTTTAGGAAACTAGAATTTTTTGGCTTCTGTGTTCGCATGAACACATGTTCATGCAAAACATGTTGAATATGTTGGTGCGAACAAAGTGTTCATGTGTACACATGATTTTTAAAATTTTGGGGCTATTTTCTTAAAATATAATTGAAATTGATTGTTTTGACCCCTAAAATTGAGATCAAATGATCTCCTATTGTAAAATAAAAAATTTCAATTTGTGCTACTTGGAGCAAGCTTTCCAACGACTATAATTTTAATACATATTATATTCATTAAGACTTTCAAATATGAGTTTAACTCATTATAGGTTGATTAACAATTGAACATCAACTAACTATGACACTTCACAAAAAAATCTAAATTAGTTCATCTTTTCTTTGAAAAATAACTAGGAAATAGGGTACTAAGATAGCTTTCTATTGAAAAAACAAAATTTGAGTTATGATAAATTGTGTTCAAGTTATCCTTGTCAAAATGAATGTATGTCTAAATTACGATTGATGTCATCTCATAACTTCATAAACTATACTATATTCAACCAAATTGAATCAAACCAAATGCATCCTCTAGAAATTGATGTTAAAAATCCAACATCAAAAGAATTACTCATTATTATTTCTAGAAAAAAATTTATGCTTGTCAAGAAGACTATCGCTCTTTAAAATTTTTGATTTTTCATATGTACCACTTTTTGAAGGGGAAGAAAAAATTGACTTAAATAATTTTTTTCTAAGTAAAAAACATGGTTAGAAAGTGGAACAGAGTACTAGAAATCACTAGTTTATGTCATCTTTAAATTATTCATATTTTTAGAGATATAGTCACTCAAATGTGGGTTTTGTTTCAAAAATATTGATTTCAGTTTCAAAATTGGTCAAAAAGTGGCACCCACTATTGTGCGATCACCTAGTTGGAGGGATGTCTTGTAGCGAAGATATCCTATGAAAAAAATTCCTATACTAACTTGAGTGTAGTTGAAGTGAGATCTTATACACTTTGCACACTCATCAATATATCAAATATAGTTAAAGGAAACTAGAAGAAGGACATAGATAGGTTGAAGATTGATTTTCTAGATTGTATATCTAGAATGACGAGCTGATCATCAATAGCCAACAATTTTTGTGATGCAATTGTTGACACCTTTGTCATTGATTTCAAAGGGGAACTATTAAGTAGAGAAAATTGTATAGATGTAAATGTATATGTAAGAGAGGGATAATGCATGCATCAATGTAAAGGAGTGATAAGGAATGTTTAATGATCCATCAAAACATGAATAAAATTGTTATGTTTTGAAGGCAATTTTTGTAGTTACTTTTATGTGTTTTTGTTATGTATGACATCATTTTTGGACGTAGCCAATTTTCCAAAATGTTGCTATCAATGCCAAAGGGGGAGATTATTGGAAATATGGTTAGATAGATGCCTTGATGGTTGTCAATGTATTGAACATTTCATTTATGCATTTAGAGATAGAAAGTTGATTAAGTGTTAGATAGCTTATAGTGGTACACAGAATAGATCTTAAGAGTGTGGATGACACATTGAGAGTTATCTTGTGAATAGTTAAGGAAGGCTTCATGATATTGTCATGATGATGTAGTTAAGTGCACAGATGTGTATAGACAATACAATGCAAGTTATGATTAAAATACTAGTGTGGGTATTTAACAGAGCAAAACAAAGCATATCAATAAACAAAGTTGTACAAGTTGAGGAATTATTTGTTGGAATACTTTAGAATAAATGAGAGGTGGGGGAGTGAATTAGTTATCCAAGGTCCAGATGTATAAATAATTTTTTTCACAACTTAGTGAACCCATAAAACATTCATATCCATGCATGCATCCATAAGATTATATGCAATCACTAAAACTTGTAGGTTACTATCAAATCTACTTGCAGAAATGTAAAGCATGAAACATAATAGATTCATCAACACACTTGACATAATGATTTAAGTGGAAAACCAATTTGGGAAAAGCTGCTAGTAACATGCTAATCCTTTTCAGTCTTCTAAAGTGATACCCTATTAAAAGTTACAATATACACTATTAAATGTGACTCGGTTAAGGGATTTCAATCACCCTATTAGAAGTGAGCCTTGTTAGAGGACTTTAGGCCATTCATTTAGAGTGCCATTGGGTTAAAGGATTTATAAATGATTGTTAGCTCAACCTTAATCTAAAGGATTTACCCTAGACTGATATAATTGTTAGAGAGTAAAAGTAGAGCTTTGATCTGATACAACTTACAACTTCTCTTGCAAATTACAAATCTCTATTCAATCCTTAATCCTACCTAGCCTTCATACTTTTTAGCTTTAATAGCTTGGTCACCCTTCAAGTATTCATCTCTTTAAGCCTACTTGCTTAACATGCCATTTCAGACTATTCTCTTAGGTCACTTAATGAATAAAAATGCTTAACTCCTTCTCTTCCTTAGGTTCTCACACATGAAAATTTTTCTTCATGACTAGACATTCCTATAAATAGGAAATTAGTATATTTTCTTGCTCATTTTCCATCATCCAAATTAGGGTCTAGATGGATTAGGTAGGATACAATGTAGCTACCCCATATCTCACATCTCTTGTAGAAATTTCTTCTAGAATCCATTTGAATTCACCTAAAAATAGTTTACATCAAATTTAGTGCCACCAGCTCATCATCCTTATCTTCCACTTGGTTCAAAAAATTTAAAAAAACAAACTTGTCAGCTCAAATTCAGTGAATCTTCAATCTTTAAAATAATGCAATAGCTCAGTATTATCAACCTTCTCATGCTTAGCACATACTACATTGCTCGACATCCTCTATAAAATCACTTATCATCAACTAAAGTTTATTGATGCTTAGCATCAACTAAACTTTACTCAGCATCAATTGTCTTGCTCTACATCAACTATAACTTTGCTTTTACTCAACTCCAACTAACTTTATGCTCAGGTTGCATTGATTTTGCTCGGCACCCACTATACACTCCACTAACTTTCTACTTGGCTTACACTGACTTTTCTCAGTTCCTACTATCCACTTGATCAAGTTTGGTAGACAAACTTTGTGTAACTTGTTCTTTTATACTTCCTTAGTGTAGCTAACCTTTGCAATCTTAAGTAGATTATTAATACATCATGTCATCATTGTCCTAACTGATCCTTGTACATCATTACATAATCATAACTTAGCCTTTCCTCTAGTGCTTTTGTTACATCTTATTGATCAAATCCTCTTCATCAATGAACTAAGTGATAATATTTGAATCTTATAAGTAGTTGATTTACCAGTAAATAGCAGGTTTGACATTAATGACAATACCAAAAAGATAAAACAGTAAGAAAATACCAAACAATAAGACAATACCTTAAAGAAAAATTGTACCAAAATTTCTTCCTCTATCAACAACTTTTATCTTTTGATTAGGTTACAAAAAAATTTCTTATGACTCTCTATGAGTTCCTTCTTGTATCTCCCTCTTACTAGATAGATTAGTATTTCTCCCTCTTTCTTACATTATTTTTTATCTTTTTTATTGTTCATGTGTTTTCTTTTGATATTCTCATTAGTAACACTCTTCACCTCTTTGACAATAATCTCTTGATATATCCCTTTGATATACTTTCTCTAATGATGATTAGTCTAATTTTCTTTTCTCCTTTTTGATTAGTAGAACATCTCCCTATCTTTTCTAGCTCTTGACCAATATCTCCTTATCTATTCTAGCTATTGATCAATAGAATATCTCCCTCTTTGACAATAATGCCAAAGACATATCATCTTTTCATCATAAACATGTAGATATAGGCTTTTGCAGTTTCTTTAGTTTCTCCCTTTGTCACCTTGCTTGTGACTATTTTGAAGTTTCAGTTCTATGATTACTTTAGGTAGCTCCTAAAGTAAAATCCATTGCATCAATTTACAACATATGGCAACTAGTCTATTTGATGTAGGGCACTCCTCTTGTTATTTAGGTAGCCTTTGATAGGGGTATCACCCCTAATTTACCTCTTAATCCTTAGGTAATGGTTTTGTGAAGATATCAACAATTTTCTCCTTTGGGTTGACATATTCCATCTTCACCTCTTTATCTTAAACTAACTCTCTTAAGAAATGATACTTAATTGCAATATTCTTTGTCTTTGTGTGCATTATTGGATTATTTGATATATTGATATCGCTTGTATTATCATAATAAAGTATCACTAGTTCTTTGATTTCTTCCTTCATTCCTTTGAGTAGTTGTTTGATCCATACAATGTTTGTGCAATTTACACTAGCAACAACATATTCATCTTTAGTAGTAGATTGTGAAGTATAACTTTGTTTCTTACTGGTTCATGTAACTAGTCTCTTGCCTAAGAAAAATGCTCTTCCACTAGTGCTCTTTCTATCATCAATGTTTCTAGCCCAATCAGCATTAGTGTAGGCTTTCAATTCAAATTTTTTATTCTTCTTGTAGTATAGACCAAACTCTTATGTTCCTTTTAGATATCTCATTATTCTCTTCACATCCATTAAATGATTCTCCTTAGGATTAGCAAAGACTCATGCAACTATCCCTATAGATAATGCAATATTAGGTCTATTATGTACTACATATTACAATTTGTTGATCATAGACCTATACATGGATTTGTTCTCCTCAATAGAATCATCATGCTTTAACAATGTGTGTCCTATCACCGTATGTGTACTTACTACTTTGGAATCCTCTAATCCAAAAGTTTTCAATATTTCCTTGACATACTTTGACTAAGTGATGTATATACCATATTTCATCTGATATACTGGTAAACCCACAAAAAGTTTGATCTCTCTAAACATAGATATTTCAAATTCTTGCTTCATCTAATTTTCAAAATCCTTACATAAAGCACCTTGACCTCCAAATATGATATCATCAATGAATATTTTAGATAACAAAATACCTTTTCCTTTCTCTATCTTTATGTACAAATTGTTGTTATCATCAATCCTTTCAAATCCAATCTTTACAAGATAATTGTGAAGTCTTTCATACCATGTTCTTCATGCTTGTTTCAAACCATATAGAGCTTTGTGCAGTATACATACCATGTTCTTATTGTTATCATCAAAAAAACCTTCTAGCTATTCTATGTAAACTTCTTCCTCTAATATGCCATTTAGAAATGCAGATTTAACATCCATCTGATAAACTTTAAAACCTTTGTATGTAGCATAAGCAAGTAGAGTTCTAACTTATTTCTATAAATAAGTAATTATTATTACACTTTACTTAAGTTTACTTAAGAATATGCATAGTCATATGATTTTTCTTGTTGACAACACAAAAGTTAGCAACTGATTGGATCACATGGTGTCTACAACATCTCTTTATGAGAAACACCTATGTAGACTTATCCTCTCATCATCGCACAAACTCTTGTGCTCAACGGAGGATAATATACCTTTGGTGGGCATGTGCTAAGTTGTAATCCTTATCTCTTTGTTGACTGCCAGTCATTCTAGTTGCCTTTATAGACAGACACTTCTAGTGTGTATTCATCCAATATTCATTATCATCTTGATCATTAGTGAGATTCTCATTTGATCATCATTAATCTCTCTTCTGCTAGCACTTGAGCTTCTTGATCTTGGCATCATTCTTCCCTAAGAAAAATTCTTACATGGTATCAAATCCA
The DNA here is from genome assembly GCA_028749045.1 of Cupressus sempervirens. Classification (NCBI taxonomy): domain Eukaryota; kingdom Viridiplantae; phylum Streptophyta; class Pinopsida; order Cupressales; family Cupressaceae; genus Cupressus; species Cupressus sempervirens. The sequence continues at coordinate 170,781,803 of CM053791.1, read as the reverse complement.
TAGGAGTTTCATGACATAGCCATTGGAGAGATTTTTTTTGCAAGTCAAGGTTAGAACTTGTTGGTGCAAATTAGATGTTGGCATCACATTTAGAAGGTCAAAAAATCCCCCAAGTTGACTTTTGTTTCATCAAAATTGGACATCAAAGGTGAAATCTAGAGTCAATTGATTTTTGAAGGTGTGATGGCAACGATTCAAGAAAAATAATTATAGAGGTGATTTTCAAACAGTGACATCTCCCTCATACAAACATCTTTTTCAAGAATTTTTTTTTTTGGGTAGAATTTCATGATCTACACATTGGTGCAAGTTGTTTGGGATCTATGTTCTTGAATTTTTTAGAAAATTTCCAATCTTGATCTTCACAACTTCAAAGACTTTGTTTGGGCTCATATTGACACATATTCAGGTGCTATTTTTTTTAAAGTACATGATCTTTTGTCTACTTTCTAGATCTAGTATTAGTTTGGAATAATTCTAAGTAGACATAGTACTTTCATAATTTGGTCATTTTTGGCCTATTTTGGTACTTGTAATTAGATCCTTGAGAGATCTTGTGTGTTTTATTGTCAAGTCTAATATAGTTTCATATATGTTATTGTAAAATCAGAAGTCCACTTAAGCCCTACATTGGCAAGTGACTATTGTAATTGCACTAAGTATAAAGTACCTAAATTATTCATTTGGGTGGGGGGGTTTCTTTGATTGAGTGAAAAGTGGGGGGGGGGGGGGGGGGGGGGACGGAGTGGAGGGTTGTCTCTTGGTGTTGTGTTCCTTTCCTCTTGTTATCTTTCCTTGCATTATGAAAAACATTAATGTTCTAGAATTAACACCACATAATTATGCCATATGATTGGTTAAAAAAAGGTGTGAATTAATGAATGAAGAAGTTTCTTAATATGTAGATGGATCTCTTCCTAAACCCATAGGTGATAAAGTAACTCAAAGTGATATCTATGCTTGGGAATTGGCAAATAGAAAAGCCCTAGGAATCCTTAGGTTAGGGGTTGATGAAAAATGCTTTATTAGATCATAAAATATGATACATCTAAGGAAACTTGTGATGCCCTTAAAAAGCTATATAGGAAAGTGACTAACGAGGATGTCTACAAGATTGAAGATGAACTTATCTCCCTAGATCCTAAGAACTTTGATTCCATCCAAAATTTTATCATTAAGGTGAATGAGTTGAGAATAAATCTTAATGATTGTGGTACTCCCAGTAAGGATGATAAGTTGATTTATCTAATTTAGAATAAGCTACCATCAGACCATTCCATATTTGTCTCTACTTTCAACACCTCAAAGGAAACCTTAGGGGCTTCTTATCAGAAATTTACTTTTGACCAATATGCCTAGTTTTTAGCAAATGAACAAGCTAAGTTGATAGTTCAATGGGGATTCTCAAGTCTTCAAAGTCTAAGGCATTGGTGGCTAACAATGAGAGCTCCAAAATTCCAACTGGTGTTCAAGTTCAAACAAAGGCAAGGGTAAAAAGAAGAAGAGGATAGATAACAAACAAAGGGACACAAAAAAGTCACCACCTAGATCAATTGAACAACAAGGCAAGTCTTCTCTAATACCAACAAAAAGGGGGACAATAATCAAGAAAAGAAGAAGTGTGCCTATTGTAAAAGAATTGGTCATGATTAACATGAGTGTTAGCACAAGTATATTGATGAATTAAAAAACATCATGAAGAAGTAGAAAGTTCCATTGCCTAATTCTTTTAAGGAAAAGGGTCTTCATCTTCAGATTCTAGGAGCAAAGGGAAAGCTTTACTCACACACATAATCAGTTAGGGGGAATTGATTATTGATTTAGGTGCCACACATCACATGGGAGCTTCAAAGAGAAATTTTTCTTCAATGACACCTTTAGAGGTACCTTACATCTTTGTAGGGAATGATACTAAAGTAGAAGTTGAGATGGTAAGTGGAGCATTCAAGGATGTTCTTTATGTTCCTAATTTTACCTCCAACCTTTTTTTATTCTACCAAATCACTCACTATGGAGGTAGAAACAAGGTTGAATTTCTTCCATATTTCATTATTATGAAAAGAATCAAAGATGATTCTATGGTTGCAATAGGTGAAGCTAAACATAATTCAAGGATTTACTCTTTCTCTTCCTTTGTGCCTAAATATAATGCACAAGCCTTGTTATTTCATTCAAATACTAAAAGAATAGTATGGCATAAGAGGTTTGTACATCTCAACTAAAGGTATCTTCAACAGCTTTGTAGCAAGAACATGGTTCATTGTCTACTTCAAGTCTAGTTCTCAAATGGTGTTTGTTCAAGTTGCACATATGGGAAGCATCTAGAAGAAAAGTTTGACAAGGGGAAGTCTTGGAGAGCACAAAGTCTTCTTGAACTAGTTCATAGTCATGTGGCAGACCCATTTCTAGTGCCATCATTTGGAAAGTCTTGCTATGCACTCACCTTCATTGATGACTATTCTCACTATACTTGGGTATTCTTCATGGCTCATAAGAGTGAAGTGTTTGAATGATTGCTCAACTTCAAGGCTCAAGTAGAAAAGTAGTCAAAGAAAGCCATCAAGGTTCTTTGAATAGATAATGGAAGGGAGTATGTGAGCTCAAGACTTATATATTTTTTGTACTCAAGAGGGAATTGACCTTTAGCATTCAGTACCATACACTCCATAATAGAATGGTGTTACAAAAAGGAAGAATAGAACCCTTAAGGAGATGACCACTTGCATGCTACTACATAAGTCTCATGATCATGTTTTTCGGGCTAAAGAAATGAATTGTGCAAACTACATATAAAATAGGAGTCCTCATAAAGCTTTGGATGGTTTAACTCCTTTTGAAGCTTAGAATGGAAGGAAACCTACTGCAAATCTTTTTAGAGTCTTTGGTTTATCTAGCATGGGTACATTTACCTCCATAGAAATGAAAGGCATTGGAACCTCAAAGTAAACCTTGCATCATTGTTGGTTATGTGGACTCTCATAAAGCCTATAAATTGATAGATCCAAAGACACTCGAAAGTTTCTATGAGAGGAGTGCACACTTTGAAGAAAGTTGGCCAAGCTTTACTTCTTCAACTCCTCCTTCCTCCTTCATTGAAGAGAGTGATAATTATGAAAGTGACTTGGAAGATGTTTTTCCATGACCAAAATAGAGTCGTTAGACAAATGAGGTTGAGGAAATCCCTTCTACTTCTACATCTTCTTCCACTAGACCTAAATGGGTTCAGAAAATATTGGATGTAGTAGGACCATTGGTAAGGAATACTTCAAATACAAGGAGGACAAGATCATAACACAAATCACTCTCTCATGCTTATATTGTAGTTACTTATAGTCCTCAATCATTTAAAGAAGCTTCAAGAATTTAAGAATGGGATAAAGAAATGGAGGAAGAATACAATTCTCTTATGAGAAAGAGCATATGGGACTTAGCCTCTCTTCCTAAGGAAAAAAAACTAGTTCAGTCTAAGTAGATCTACCAAACAAAGTTTGTAATAGATGGAAGTATTGATAAGTATAAGGCAAGAGTTGTTGCAAAAGGTTTCTCTCAAGTGCCTAGTATTGACTACACTGAGACCTTTGTCCCAATTGGAAAAATGAACTCCATTTGTTTAACACTAGATATAGCTGCAGCTCAGATATGGGTTGTTCATTAGATGGATTTGAAGAGTGCATTCTTGAATGGTGATCCTTATGAGGAGATTTATATAGAGCAGACAAAAGGTTTCATTTAGGATTCTACTTTGGTTTGCAAGTCGAAAAAGTCTATCTATGGATTAAAACAAGCTCCAAGAGCTTGGTATGCCAAGATGGATTCTTTCTTTCTCTCAGCAGGGTTCACTAGCTTGCATTTAGATTTGAATGTCCACATTCTTCACTGGGACGATTCTCACTTTCTACTTGTACTTTATGTTGATGACTTAATCATTACAAGGATCACAACATCCATCATTGATACTATCATGTCTACTTTGTAGGATAGATTTTCCATGACAGACTTGGGTCTACTTCATTTTTTTCTTTGTATTGAGATATAATAATCTTCATCAGGGATCACATTATCTCAACCCAAGTATGCTCTTCATTTACTTTCTTGATATTGCATGAGTGATTGCAAGGTTGCATCTACTCCATTTCTTTCAGTTGTTAAGTTAGAAGAAAAGTGTTCCACTCGACTTGTTGATGCTACTTTGTATAGATAGTTGGTTGGAAGTCTCATCTACTTGACACATACACATCCTAACATATCATTTATAGTTGGTATTGTTTCTTGCTTCATGCAAGAGCCACATGAACTTCACTGGAAGGTAGCCAAATGCATCTTAAACTATATCTAGGGTACACATACATATGGGAAAAGCTATGTAGCTAGTACTAGACTATAATTAGTGGGTTATATAGACTTAGAATATGTAGGGGATCTCAATTCTCACAAAAGCACTTTAGGATACATGTTTCATCTTGGTTCTGACCCATTTTTTGCTAGAGTAAAAAGTAGAACACTATTGCTCTTTCATCTACTGAGGTTGAGTATTGAGGAGCTATTACTATAGCTACAAAGGTATTTGGGTATAACATATTTGAAGGAGTTTGGTTTTGACATACCTAAACCCATAGTCATACATTGTAATAATTAGAGTGCCATTAAAATCTCAAAACATCCAATGCAACATCAACACAAAAAACACATTGATTTTCATATGCACTACGTCAAAGAGTTGATTTATGAGTCGGTATTACATTGTAGTATTGTCATACAGAACAATAGATTGTAGATATCTTCACCAAGCCCTTAACTAAGGTCAAGTATCTTCATTTGCAAGATCTTGTGGGGGTACAAAATATTTCACCAGGGGATCACATGACTCTTCTCCTCTTTATTATACTTATCTCTCTTTTTGTAGGAGGTTTTTCCCATTAGTTTTTCCATCTTTCTCCATTTTTAGAGAGATTGCATTGCATTGCATAGCATTGTATGTAGAGCATTGCATTTGTACATGGGTACCTAACATGGCCTAGTAGTTGGGACCCAGATTGCATCTTACATTTAGCTTTGTGAGATTAAGTGCATTCCCCTAAGTTGCACTTAAGGGAGGGTGTTAGTGTAAATAATTAAATATTATTATAGTTTAATTAAGTTTACTTAGGAATATGCATAGTCATATGAGTTTTCTGGTTGACAACATAGGCGTTAGCAACTTATTAGAGCACATGGTGTCTACAACATCTCTTTATGAGATACACCTATGTGAACTTATCCTCTTGTCATTACACAAACTCTTGTGCTCAATGGAGGATAATTCACCTTTGGTAGACATGTGCTGAGTTGTAATCATTATCTCTTTGCTGACTCCTAGATATTCTAGTTTCCTCTATATATAGACACTTCTAGTGTGTATTCATTTGATAACCATTATCATCTCGATCATTTTTGAGATTCTCATTTGATCATCATTAGTCTCTCCTGTGCTAGTCTTTGACCTTCTTGATCTTGACATCATTTTTCCCTAAGGACAATTCTTACATAACTTTTTCCAATCTAGCAATATAGGAAAATCTCTCTCCATAGTCAATTCCTTCTTCTTCTGCATATCCCTTGAAAACTAATCTTTCTTATATTTCTTGTGACTTCACCATTTTCATTTAGCTTTTTTTTGAATACCCACTCGGTACCAATCACATTTTTGTCTTCTAGTCTAGGAGCTAGACGACATGTTTTGTTCTTCTCTATTTGTTCAATCTCTTCTTTCATGGCTTTGTACTAGTTAGCATCTTCTAGTGCATTTTTTACTATTTTAGGTTCCTTCAAGCTTACTAAACATGTTCCACTTCTCAATCTGTTTCTTGTCATTATTCTAGCATTCTTATCTCCAATGATTTTAGTATAAAGATAATGTATTTTGACATACTTAGACAATCTTGGCTCAGTTCTTATTTCTTCATTTTGTCTTTCAACTTCAAAATCATTATGTGTATCTCTATCAAGTATCTCAACATCTCCTTCATGTATCTTGATCTAAGAATCAAAATGTACATCTATTTCATTATATAACTCAGCATTTGAATGCAACTCAGTTCTTGAATGCAACTTGACATTCATAGGGTGCAACTCAGTAGTCACTCTAACTTGTTGTTGATTTGTAACTTGATTTGCAACATCTTCTTCAATAGGCATTCCTTCATAAAAGTATACAAATGATTTTTATTCTTTTTTTCTTTTTCATAGGTTTAGCCTCATGTACTTCTATATATTCATCAAAATTCACATTTGCACTTTTTGCAATTTTGCTAGTGTTAGTATTCAAAAACTTATAGGCTTTGCTTCTTGTGGAGTATCATAGGAATATACCTTCACATTTTGCATCAAACTTCCCTTTCCTAACATCTTTAAGAATCCAACACTTACTTCCAAATAACTTAAAGTATTTTACATTGCGTGGATATCCATACCATAGTTCAAAAGGAGTTCAATTAGTATCCTTCTTGATTTGCACATGGTTGAAGGTATAGATAGTTGTACTTATACCTGCTCTCTAGTATTTCAAAACAAAATTCTTCTCCATCATGAGTATTCTAGAAAAGTCTATTATAGACCTATTTCTCCTTTTAGTTATTCCATTTTGTAGAGGGGTTCTAGGGATAGGTGTTTTCCTTTTGATTCCCCTATCATTACAAAACATCTCAAATTCTTTTAATGTAAATTCCCCTCCTTTGTTAGATCTCAAACATTTTAGACTTTTACCTATTTCATTTTCAACTCTTGCCAAGTACCACTTAAACATTTGAAAATTATTAGATTTATTTTTCAAAAAGATAACTTTGATCATCCTAGAATAATCACCAACAAATAGCATTATGTACTTATCTCCCTTGTAGCTTTGTACTTCAATCGGTCCATGCAAGTCAGCATGAACAATCTCCAGTATTCCTTTAGAGGAATAAGTTTTACTCTTAAAACTTGACTTTGTCATTTTGCCTAGCTAACATTGTTTGCAGACTACATTATCAAGCTTCCTCAACTTAGGAAAACCTCTAACTTTCTTCATGTTACTGATACTAACCAAGTTATTAAAATTAACATGACATAATATTTTGTGCCAAAGCCATACATCATTAAATTTTACAACAAGACAATTAGCATCCTCTATATCAAGATAGAATAGATTACTTTTAGTTTAATCACCTTTTTCAATTAGATGCCCCTTTGTGTCATATATCTTAGCAATCTTGTTTTCAAATTCAACCTTGCATCCCAAATTGTTCAATTGTGAAACACTCAAAAAGTTATAGTTTCTAAGTCTTTTAACATAGTAATCATTGTCACATGAAATCTTATCTATGATTTTGATAGAACCCTTTTATTTTATCAAACATGGTGCATCATTACCAAATCTTACACTATTTCCATTAGAACAATTTAAGCTAATGATGTACCCACAAGATGATGGACTAATATAAATATTCCTTTTTAGAGGGTGGACCCTATTAGGAGTTGCAAAAGATAGTTGGACCCATTGCCGAAATATCTTGAAGGTCAAGACCAATGAACCCACTATCCAAATGATCCATGTATTATTCCTTACAAAATAATAGAACTAAATTATATTTCCTTCCTCTGTCTTTGTCCTATGAACTAGACTTCTACTCTTTTTGATCTTGTAAGTAGATCATAGACTACACATCCAATAATCCCTTGGATTACTTACACGCATTCAATTAACACTCTACTCCTTTTCACACTTCACAAATATAATAAACAATAACTACTTGATCCTTTTATAATTAAGGGTAAGATCTTTCCTTTATACCATATCTTCATAATCATTCCTTGAGTTAGCCTCATCGCTTTCCCAATTAATTAAAATAAGATATGTAATTAGTTACAATTACAATAGCATTTTCAGCTTACAGTCTATTACAAAACTTTACATTTGCAACTATAGGTCTTGTGCACTCGGTGATGTCACCACTTGACTATCCTCTATCACTAGTTCACACCACATCACCTCATTATATCTTGGCTAAAATATATAATGCAAACATCACAAACTACCAAATAGATGCTCTATTTATGTGCTTCTCATAGTAAATCAAACATAACTACCATACATTTTTGACTTAGAATTCATCCTCTTAACCACATCATTAGGACACTCTTAGGAACATGTCTTTAATTGTGCATCACTTAACCATTACTCAATTACTGTGCAACATAAGATCTCTAACTATGATTCTTCCACTCTGTACAAAAACCATACTATGTTTTCATCAATGAAAAACACATTAATGAATGCAACATGTCAATGTTCTCCAATGCTCAAGATACTACCCCAGAGTAATATCATTAGCATTAATGCTAAAAATCTCCCCTTTTAGCATTGATTGCAACATAGATCAAAAACATCCTGTATCATCTTAAAATAGAAGTGCACACATGTTAAGAGGTTCTAGCCCTCCAAGTAAGTTTTTTGGGGTCATGTCAAGTTCCTTGAATGAGTTTTTGTATGGATCTAGTTTTTTTCCCTCTATTATGCTTATCTCTCTATATTTCCATCCCCCTTTCTAATAAAATACTCTATGAAACTATAGACTTTGGACTCTTGATCAAGGATGATCTTTTGTGTCAAGGTCAACCTTGACCCTAACCTAGCTCAAGGATGACCTCAACCTTGACCTAGGGAAGGGTCAACCTCATCCCTGACCTCGGGTCCCATTTTAATTTATTGGAGTTTCAAGAACTTGAGATTCATAAAGTTTCTATTCCCACTTCTGAGTAGGCTATTTTAGGTTTTGGAATAGTAGAATCTTAAGTTACATTTAATTTAGGTCCATTCCTAGGGGTTAAGGTTAAAAGGAATTTAATTCTCCCATGTCAACCTTCTCTATGAGTTTTTTTTCCCTAGATCTCTATATAAGGAAGAAGCCTTGTTTTCTCATTTTGATGTGTGTGTGTGTGTGTGTGTGTGTGTGTGTGTGTGTGTGTGTGTGATGAGCGTGTCCACTTTCTATAGTTGCAATCTATGCATGAATGCCTATTATCTATGAACAACTATTTACTTCTCAAGATCAAGAATTCTATCATTCAAGAATTCAAGTTCGTCATTGAAGATCAAGGATTAAAGCATTCAATCCTTTCAAGGGATTTGGTTCAAGCATTAAAGATTCATCTTTCAAAACCCTAGACCTAGCCATCATGGTGGTGAGATCTTCCTTCAAGATCCTTTTTTTTATCTTCAAGATCTATTGATACTTCTTTCGAGGTGGATTCTAAGCATACAATCATGGTGCTTTTGATTTACATTTATTAATGTTATGTTCAATATTTCATATCAATATACTTGTTTACATTTCAAATACAATTGCATATCTATTAAGGATCATAGCTTCATTGTTCGATTTACTTCTACTACTTGTTAGCATTCTCCATTTCAATTCAATTATTAAGATTGATTCCAAACTAGGGTTTGACCAAGGAAAACCCCTCATCCAAACAAAAATACCATTTTTCTTGTAGATACAGGTGTAGAACAATGAATTGTTGGATATATTTGGATACCCTTTTTTTCAAACTTCCAAGATCCATGAACAAAACTTTCCTCAAAGTAGTGCACATCAAGGTCAACTTTTCAGTGTACAATTGTGCCCTACTAATAGGGTAAAGGTCAACATCCCCTCAAAAGGACAAAAAATTTCTATGTTTTCTCCATCTCAAAATTTTCAGTCTGGTATGGATTGCAAATTTTCTAGAAATTGCATACAGACATTAGAAAACAACACTTTCCTAATGTACCATATTTTAAGGCAAGTATTTGTCTTTTATCTATTTCAGGTTTTAAGCACATACTCCCCCCATAATAAAAATATTACATAACATCCTTTCTCCCTATTTTTCATCACTTGATTGATTTCTACATTGATCACTCTTTTTTGCTTAATCAGTTTGCATCATTCCATTTGGAAATTAGGGTTGAGAAGAGATTTTCATTTTCTTTCTATTCATTTTGGTGAACCCATGATAGAAAACTCTTTCTTTTTCTAGTGTTATATTTTCATCTAGTGTTAGATATTGCATGTTAATTAGATTTCTTTCATTTATATATTTCAAAAATATAGAAAATAATTCCAAACTATCTTTCAAATTACAAAACATTTCTTGCATTTTGTTTACTATGAATATTATGAAGATGCTTTGGTGTGTGATTATTTTTCTTATTACCCTTCTTTTATCATATCTTTACAATAATTAGGATATTTATGAAAATATCATTCATTTTATTATGTTCATGATCTTTCATTTTATTCACACTTATGCTTTTGTGTATTTAATTGATATTAGTCTTCCTACATTTAAAACTTTCATTAAAGACTCATGTGGTGGACTTATTATTCTTTTAGATTATGTTGAGAATTTGGTAGGTGATACGCCATCTCCTAATCTTCATAATATGAATCCTATTATTTCTAATCAAATAATTAGATCTCTATCTATTAATCTGCATTCTTCTTATGCCAAAGTTATATGCAAGTGTCTAGGATTCAAACCAACCAAATGTTTCCTATGCCAAGCGACATTTGAATCCTAGACACACAAAAATCAATGAAGAATCAACCCAAATAATTGCTAGTTTCTTCATCATCAAGATCATCAAGTTGTGGTATGAGAAGAGATCTGCATAGAGGGCATGTTTTATGATGGTGATCGATCCACTTATCCAAACAATATCTATGAAACATGTGACAACAATTACTCAACTCACAAATTTCATCCTCATTTTCATAGGAGACAAGGAAAATGACACAAATAACATGTTCCTCAATTTCACCAAACCCACCTACAAAATCCCCAAAAGTAGAAATAGGCAACTGATCTTTGATAAAAGTGGCTTCTTGGACATGACAAATCTTAGAGAGAAAATATCACTCTAGGCTTTGTGTGTTAATGGGCTCCATGAGACAGATCTTATAAAGAATACAACATATTCCTCTTTCAAATACAACATTTATTATTCCTCTAAGGAGGAGGAAAACAAAATATGAAGGAAATCCCATTTTTGATGGAATACTTAGAAATATATAGTGTGAATTTGAGAGAGGGTGAAATATATAGAGCCGATGTTGGAATTCATGTGATATAAGAAGAATACAGGCCATAGAACCAACTGTTTACAACTATTGAACAATTTATAACACTTCTTGACTTACGACCCATCTCGATGCATTCAAACCAACCAAATACATCCCTAGTCATCCTTGGGCACCTAGGCACATATGTTGTCATGAAATGTTTTGAGAGGGGACATAGGTTAACCTCTTACCCCTCTCGATGTAGTCAAACTAACTAAATGCATCCCTAGGGGGCCTAGAGACTCTAGGACATTTGATGTCATGAAATGCATCCAGAGGGGTGAATGGTTAATCTATGACCCCTCTCAACACATTCAAACCAACCAAATGCATCCGTAGGGGCCCTATGGCTCCTAAGGACATATGTTGTCATGCCATACATCGAGAGGGGTCATAGGTTAACCTATGACCCATCTAATTTCATTTGAACCAACCAAATATGCCACTAGGGGTCCTAGCACACTGGGGCACATATGTTTTCATAAAATGCATCGCTAGGGGTCATAGGTTAACCTCTCACCTCACTCGGTGCACTTGAACCAGCCAAATGCATCCCTAAGGGCTGGCCCCTAGGGATATTATTGTTATGAAATGCATTGTAAGGGGTCATAGGTTAACCTATGACCCCTCTTAATGCATTAGAACCAACCAAATCAGTCCCTAGTGGTCTTAGGGAACCTAGAGACATAAGTTGTCATGAAATTCATTCAGAGGGGTCATATGTTAATCTATGACCCCTCTTGATGTATTTGAAACAACCAAATTTCTCTCTAGGGGTCCTTGGGCCCCTAGGGACATACGTTCTAATGAAATGTGTTGAGAGGATTTATAGGCTAACCTATGACCATTCTTGACACATTCAAACCAATCAAATGCATCCCTAAGGGTTGTAGGGCCACTAACGAGATATGCTATCATGAAATACGTCGAGAGGGGTCACAAGTTAAACTATGACCTCTCTTAACACATTTGAACCAACCAAATAGGTCCCTAGGGGTATTAAGGGCCCTAGGAACATACATTATCATGAAATGCATCGATAGGGGTCATAGGTTTTCCAATGACCTCTCTCAACACATTGGAACCAACTAAATCAATCCTTAGGAGTCTTAGGGCCCCTAGGGACATATGTTGTCATGAAATGCATTGAGAAAGGTCATAGGTTAATCTATGACCCCTTTAGATGCATTCCAACCAATGAAATGCATCCCTAGGGGTCCTAGGGCCCCTAGGGACATGTTGTCATGAAATGCATCAACAAGGGTTATTGTAATGACCCTTTTTGGGAAATTAGTATATTTTCCCATTTTCATCTGTACCACTTTGATAATCTTCCGATCTCCCTTCTTCTCCAAAGTTGATTCAATATATATATAATTTTATTATAAGAGTCACGTCTTTTCATTATAATAATAATAATATAGTTATATTATATTTATATATTTATATTATTAAGTTTTTGATTAATTAATATAACTATATTAATTTATATATTTTTATAAGATACAAGTATTAATTATGTTATATAACATTGTATGTTTATACTAACATATTCAAATATATGTTTTTATAAATATAATATCATATTGTATTATTAATATATATTATATTGATTAGTCTATTAATCAATTTATTATTTTTATCATTAGTTATTAATATTATATATATTCAAATGTGAATACATTATAATTTTCTTTGGTTTCATAATGTAATTATAATATTTATTATTATCTATTTATTATTATTTTTAATTATTATCATTATATAATATGTTATTCAAATATTCATATATTCTTAAATTTGGGCTCATGACAAGTCCGCCCTTCTTGAATTTTCTTGTCCTCAAGCAATAATAATTTTCATATTTGTTTCACCTTATATAACAAAATTGACTACTAGATCCCTTTCAAATTTTTACTTATAAGATTAGTTCATTCTATTCTATAAAGAGTCACACATGTAGTATGCATTTGAATGCAAAGTATACATATGAATGTATGAAGAAACGAAGAAAATACGAAGCATACACATTGATGCATGAAGACACGATGTAGACACATCATACATAACCTTGATTATATCCTAAAATTAATAATGCACAATGATTATACTTCTTCGTTAGGCTTATAACCTTGCAACCACAAATTAAGCATCAGTATATGCATATATATAAACTCCAAAGAAATTTGAATGATATAAGTTAATCCAAGCCAAATGCATGTTAAGCCCAAGAACTTTGGCCCCCTTGGCCCCGGTGGCAGGTGTTAGGCATCCACACGAGGTGGTCTACTCAGTGGATTGCTTGTTTGACTAGAAAGGTTCTTGTGAAAAGGAGTCATTACTATATTTCCCTTAACTAGCACTACAATAGGGTGTCCTAACCACTCTCCCTTGATTGCAGACTCCATAGGAAAGTTGATAGGGTGCCCTTACTATCTTCCCCTTAACTAGTACTACAATAGGGTGTTCTGCCCTGATTGCAGACTCCATAGGAAAGTGGTAGGATTTCTTTACTATCTTCCCCTTAACTAGTACTGCAATAGGGTATCATAGTAGCTCTTCCCTGATTGTAGACTCCATAGGAAGGATAGATGCTCTTATAATCTTTCCCTTAACTAGTACTACAATAAGGCGTCTTAACAGACCTTCTTTAATTGTAGACTCCATAGGAAAGTTAAATATGGCCTTTCCCTTAACTGATACTACAATAAGGTGTCTTAACAGACCTCCCTTAATTGCAGACCCCATAGGAAAGTTAAATATGACCTTTCCCTTAACTGATACTACAATAAGGTGTCTTAACAGACCTCCCTTAATTGCAGACCCCATAAGAAAGTTAAATATGGCATTTCCCTTAACTGATACTACAATAAGGTGTCTTAACAGACCTCCCTTAATTGCAGACCCCATAGGAAAGTTAAATATGGCCTTTCCCTTGACTGATACTACAATAAGGGGTCTTAACAGACCTCCCTTAATTGCAGACCCCATATGAAAGTTAAATATGGCTTTTCCCTTAACTGATACTACAATAAGGTGTCTTAATAGACCTCCCTTAATTGCAGACCCCATAGGAAAGGTAAATATAGTAGGGTGTCTATATAGTCTTTCCCTTAACTAGTACTGCAATAAGGCATCTTATAGACCTTCCTTGATTGTAGACTCCATAAGAAAGCTACTTGAAATCCCTAAATCATTTTTTAAAATAATCAACTTTACATCTTTATGATTAAATAAACTTACAATTTCATATTTTAACTATGGTTGAACTTCCTCGAAGCCCCCTCTAAATTTTAATCTCCCTCTTTTCCTGCAAGAAACTTTTCGAAGAAAAAGATCAAGGCACATAATTCTAATAGAAAATAAAGAATAAGAGAGGGACTATAATGAATAGATTATACTCAAAGGATAATATATACTTATTTTCATATCAACAAACTTTTATTTTATCCTTCATTTCTTTCGACATTAATATTGTAATTGAAAACAATTGTCTATTAATTAATTCCATTAAACTATATCGATATCGACTAACATATTAGTTACTCTTATAATATCGAATCATTAATTATCATTATTTCAATTAAAATCATATTTCTAATATTAGTAATATTCAAACTGAAATATTTTTTATAATCATATATATAAATATGTTCATACACATAAATATACAATAATAATAAAAAATATTATATAATAGATATATCCAACATATAAAGCAACTTTTGTACTCAATAAAATATCTTACCTTTATCTTTTCATACCTAAATGTTTTAAGCCAGCGTTCTGTACCCGGCGTCAGTCCTTCCTGTAGGGGAACGGGGGTACCCGACTGCACCCTTTGATGTAGAGATCGTCTGAATTTTAGCGTAGAGCCCGTGAGCGCGTTGGCACCAGAGATTATTTGGGCTTGTGCACGGATCTTCACGCACAGGTGGAGATAATATAGCTTTTGTTTCCTATTTTCTCCAATATACTCCAATACATGTTTCGTGGATAAAAAGGTGTAAGCTTAATGTTTCAACACCAATGTAGTATACCTTACGACACTTAACTAAATCTGCCAATATGATAGATGGGGCCCCACAAATATCAACGCCCAATGTATTACCACATTGCTCCCACTTAGTAACTTAATAAATATCAATGTCCTTTGCATGAATCCTTTCGGATATCAACGTGACCGGGTGATTAATTTATTAGTTTCCCAATACACATTCACAAATCTATAGTGTATAGTCATTCATAAGTTTTAAAGTTTCACATCCTTAGTAATATGCTCGATACACATTCACTGTCTGAAAGCCAATCGAGAAAACTTATAATAGTTTCCTTAAATATTTGAAGCTTGCGGCCCCAAATATATACAAGACTTTAATAATAAATCAATATGATCTCGGACCTATAAATATAATTCCTGCAATTCTCCACAGCGTCAATACTCGTTAACTTCAGAATCTCACCTCCGTTAATCATCATCTGTATGATCTTGTTGATAACTTTTCTTACGTTGAGGCAAATCCATATATATTTGAGTTGGTAATCGTCGTCATTATTGGGAGTGTCATTAGATTCTCCTTCACATCATCGATAAATGATGTATGCGACTAGGATACTGACAGGACTTCCTATTGCCAATTCCTCAATTCCTTGAGCACTTCTATGTTCAATTGACTCATCCCAACATGGTCTTCGACTTATCGCTTCGAATCAGATATTGCCTGTACTCAACGGAAATCACCCTTAAATCTCGCTCAGAACCATGGAGCTCATTTATTTAGTGCCAGATTAGTTGATGAATTGCTAAGTCAATTGGTGAAAACTTCACAAAATGGACGGTGTTATCTATAAATGTATTCACTATTTTCCAATCACTTTGGTAATGAGCTTCCAGAGTTGTGCAGATGATATTGAAGAATAAAATCTTTCCAGTTTTAGTCTCAATTGTTTCTGTCAGAATTGTCTAGATCTCTTGGGCCCAACCTTCGAATATAGATTCGCTCTCATCTTGATCTTCAGCGGCACTACTGCTACTTTCAAGTTCTAAATAACCTGAAAATCCCATCACCATGCCTATCGGGTCGTAGTGTTCAGAATTTTGAATGTTTTCTCAAACACATCTACAACAAGTAATATCCTTTTAGCACTAAGAGTCGAATTATTTTTGTCTTCATTTTTCTAGATGATAGTACACAACTAGATTCTTATGTGCATGGATAGAGCGTGGTGATATTATAACAAAGTTAATAACACTTGTCTCTCTTTAATCAATACCTTCACTAATCAACATCTAGCTCAGTCTCTGATACCATTTATGGAATCATCCCCTCCATGACAAACTTTTGTACTATACTTTTATTCCTGTGATATTTGAGAAATGATTTGTACTATATTTATTGATAATTTTTATCAATCTGGTTACATAATATATCTCTCACAGGCTAGCAGAATCACGGCTCTGATACCAATTGTAATGACCCTTTTTGGGACATTAGTATATTTTCCCATTTTCATCTGTACCACTTTGATAATCTTCCAATCTCCCTTCTTCTCCAAAGTTGATTCAATATATATATAATTTTATTATAAGAGTCACGTCTTTTCATTATAATAATAATAATATAGTTATATTATATTTATATATTTATATTAATAAGTTTTTGATTAATTAATATAACTATATTAATTTATATCTTTTTATAAGATACAAGTATTAATTATGTTATATAACATTGTATGTTTATACTAACATATTCAAATATATGTTTTTATAAATATAATATCATATTGTATTATTGTTTATATTAATTCTTGTATTATTAATATATATTATATTGATTAGTCTATTAATCAATTTATTATTTTTATCATTAGTTATTAATATTATATATATTCAAATGTGAATACATTATAATCTTCTTTCGTTTCATAATGTAATTATAATATTTATTATTATCTATTTATTATTATTTTTAATTATTATCATTATATAATATGTTATTCAAATAGTCATATATTCTTAAATTTGGGCTCATGACAGTTATAGGTTAACCTATGGCACCTCTCAATGCATTCAATCTAATCAAATTCTTTCCTAAGAGTTCTAGGGCTAGTAGGGACATGCGTTGTCATGAAATGCATCAAGAGGGGTTATAGGTTAACCTATGACCCCTCTCAATGTAGTCAAAACAACCAAATGCATCCCTAGGGGTCTTAGGGCCCCTAGGGGTATATGTCGTCATGAAATTCATTGAGAGGGGTCATAGGCTCAATGCATTCAAACCAACTAAATGCATCCCTAAAAGCCCTAGGGCACCTAGAGACATATGTTGTCATGAAATGCCTCAAGAAGGGTCATAGGTTAACCTATCAACCTATCACCCCTCTTAAGGCATTCAAACCAACCAAATGCGTCCCTATGAGCCCTAGGACCCCTAGCGACATTTTTTGTCATGAAATGCATGGAGAGGGGTCATAAGTTAATCTATTACCCCTCTCAATGCATTTGAACCAACCAAATGCATTCCTAGGGGTCCTTGGGCCCCTAGGGACATGTTGTCATGAAATATGTTGAGAGGGGTCATAGGTAAACCTATGTCCTACCTCAACACATTCAAACCAACCAACTGCATCCCTAGTGGTCCTAGGGCACCTAGGCAAATAAATCGTCATGAATTGCATCGTGAGGGTTCATAGGTTAACCTCAGAGCCCTCTCACCACATTTGAACCAACCAAATCCTTCCCTAGGGGCCTTAGGGAACTTAGGGACATTTTTATCCATGATATGCATCGAGAGGGGTCATAGGTTAATATATGACCCCTCTAGACACATTAAAACCAACCAAATTCATCCCTAAGGATCCTAGGGACACTATGGACATACATTATCATGAAATACATCGAGAGGGGTCATAGGCTATACTATGACTGACCTCAATGCATTTGAACTAAAAAAAATGCATCCCTAGGGGTCCTAGGGAACCTAAGCACATGTATTTTCATGAAATGCATAAAGAGGAGTCATAGGTTGACCTCTGACCCTATTAGATGCATTCAAACCAACCAAATGGGTCCATAGGGGGCCTAGGGCCCCTAGGGACATACATTGTCTTGAAATGCATCGAGAAGGGTCATAGCATAACCCATGACCCCTTTTGATGCATTCAAGCCAACCAAATGCATCCTTCGAGGTTTTAAGTCCCTTAGGGACATACGTTGTCAAGAAATTCATTGAAAGGGATTATAGGTTACCCTATGTACCCTCTCAATACATTTGAACCAAACAAATGGGTCCCTAGGTGCCCTGGGGCATCTAGGGACATGCGTTGTCATGAAATGTGTTGAGAGGGATCATAGGTTAATCTATTACCCCTCTCAATGCATTGTAACTAGCCAAATTCATCCCTAGGGGTCCTAGGGCCCCTAGGGACACACCTTGACATGAAATGCATCAAGAACAGTCATAGGTTAACCTATGACCCCTCCCAATGCTTGCGAACCAACCAAATGCATTCCTAGGCATCCTCGTGCCCCTAGAAACATATGCTATTATAAAATGCATTGAGAAGCTTCATAGGTTAACCTATGACCCCTGTCAATGCATTTGAACCAACCAAATGCGTACTTCATCATGAAATGCATTGAGAGTATCATAGGATAACCAATGACACCTCTCAACACATTCAAACCAACCAAATATCTCCCTAGGGCCCTAGGGCTGCTAGGGACATATATTGTCATGAAATGCATTGGGAGTGTTCATAGGTTAATCTATGACCCCTCTCAATGCATTCAAACCAACCAAATGAGTCCCTAGGGGTTTGAGGGCCTCTAGGGACATAAGTTGTAATAAAATGCATCAAGAGGGATTATAGGTTAACCTATGAACCCTCTTGACACATTCAAATCAACCTAATGCATCCCTAAGAGTTCTAGGGCCCCTAGGGACATGCGTTGTCCTGAAATTCATAGAGAGTTGTTATACATTAACACATGACCCCTCTTGATGCATTCAAACTAACTAAATTCATCCCTAGGGGTTCTAGGGCCCCTAGGGACATATGTTATTATGAAATGCATTATAAACACTCTTGAGGCATTCGAACCAAACAAATTGGACCCTATAGGCTCTAGGGCCCATAAGGACACTTGTTGTCATGAAATTCATTGATAGGGGTCATAAGTTAACCTATGACCCTTCTCGATGTATTTAAACCAACCAAATGTGTTCTTAGAGCCCCTAGGGACCCTAGGGACATTTTTTATCATGAAATGTATCGATAGGGTCATAGATTACTGCATTTGAACCAATCGAATGGGTCCTTAGGGGCCCTAGGGCTGCTACAAACATACATTGTCATCAAATGCATTGAGAAGGGTCATAAGTAAAACCTATGACCCCTTTCAATGCATTTGAACCAACCAAATGTGTCACTAGGGATCCAAGGGACCCTAGGAACATACATTGTCAAGAAATGCATCAAGTGAGATCATAGGTTAATTTATGACCCCTCTTGATGTATTTGAACCAACCAAATGGGTCTCTAGGGGCCCTACAACCCACACACCAATACATTTGGCATCATTTTGTGATGGCTATGTGTCATAATTATGATAGAAATGTGTTACCACTACGACAGTCATAGACGTCACTATTTTTTAGTTGCAAATTATGACGTCTATCCTATACTGTCGCAATTACGATGCATATCTGTCACTATGCAACCAGTTTATTGTGACATCAACCCTATCATAATTCTTGGGGCTGATATCGCAATAGCGACAGACATTAGGTAACTTCATTTGGTCACATCTTATATTTGATCAAGATGGTGTCTTATTGGTGCTCCTTCCATTATTTCATCATATATTATTATTAGGCCATCCAATTGGCTATAGGAAAAAGATGATTCTTTAACAATCGAATTAGCAATATAGTCAATCTGCATTGTATTTGGACACTTGGTTTGAGGTTCATCTTATCGATTCCCATTCATTACAGGATCTTTATCTGATTAGACCTCAATAGAAAACATTGAGATTTCTTGAGCCCCAAGCCCAAATCGTGCAGGCTTCAATCTCCACATATCATAAAGCCTGTATATAGAGTCGAGCATCCTGTAACTAGAAGCTTCACTTGCATCAGCTCTTAGATGGTGTGAGAATGCTCAGCTCTATATACAGGCTTTATGATATGTGGAGATTGAAGCTTGCATGATTTGGGCTTGGGGCTCAGTAAATCTCAATGTTTTCTATCGAGGTCTAATCAGATAAAGATCCTATGATGAATGGGAATCGATGAGATGAACCTCAAACCAAGTGTCCAAATGCAATACAGATCAATCGTATTGCTAATTCAATTGTTCAAAAATCATCATTTTCCTATAGCTGATTGGATGGCTTGATAATAATATATCATGAAATAATGGAAGGAGCACCAATAAGACACCATCCTGCTCAAATATAAGATGTGACCAAATGAAGTTACATAGGGTTTAGGAGGTTTAATTTTGTTTGATGTTGGAGGTAGTTGAGAATGACGTAGCTGGAAGCTTCACCTCCCTTGTCTCCTCCCTTTGCCTCACTCCTTCTCAGGCCTTAATATGTCATACTTATGTTGCTTAAATCATTGAGTACTAACAATTTTGCTAAAATTGATTCCTTACATTTCTCTTTTCAGAAGCTTTCTTATAAAGATAAACTATGATAGAAACAATCTCTTGAACATGCACACACTTTTTCAGATATGGTGGACTAGGAATGTGCAATATATATTTTGTGCACTACAATATCATGTAGTGAAACCGATTATACAAATGCCAATAAAATTGGGAAGGTTCAGTGAAAACAAATATTATGAAGAAAGATTGCAGTGATGTGGCATTAGATTGAATACATCAATATATGTACTTGGATGAAAAATATCTCTGGATATTAATGCCAGTAAAGTAGCATCATAATTTTCTGAGATGTGCATATTGATCTCATCATTTTTTATTTAATTAATGTTACTTGAACGATTTGAACAAAAACTTACACAGAATAATAAAGCTACTTTTATTTTTAATCCATGTCACTCAGGTAGAAGAAAAATAGAAAAACTTTCTTTTTTAATATGTATAGCATACCTGAAATGCACCTGCAAAGCCCCATCTCAGTTGATTTGTTGTCAATCTTGGGATGACAATAGAAATTACTAGCATAGTAGGCCTGTAATTAGTAATCAACCTTGGGCAAATAAAACATAAATATTGTGCTGAGAATTAGAATGCGAAGATGTCTTATCTATATATCAGAAAATCAAATTCAGATATAGAACAAACCTTAATTGCATAATGAAATTTATTTGAAAGTTCTAACTGTTTCTACTACCCTTCTGTTGAGACCTTTCTACATTCTTCCTATAAAAAACAAAGCCCAACCATCAAACTATCATTATCATACTTTAAAAATTTACTATTTAGCTTTTGACTTCACATTTCAAAAGTTAAATCATAACAAAAAAAAAACCAAAGATCTATTTTGCGAATTTCATGAACACCCTTGAATCCAGAGGGGCATTCTTGGGAAGTAATTTGTTCCCTATCACCTTAGAACTGAAATAAGAAACTAGTTTGTGTTCAAAAGAAACATTGAGACCATAAATAGACAGAATGACAAAATAACTCAAAATTCAAATATTATAATTTATTGTCACAGTTTGAAATTGCAAAATTTCATAACAACAAATGATTAGGGAGCTCCATAAAAGTTGGCTTACATGTGCTTTTAAAAAAATGTAATTTCATATTAGCCCTTTGCAACTTTCACTAAAATAAATACACAAAACATATCGAGATACAACCCAAGCTAACTTGAGTAAATAAATAAGAAACAATGTTTAGGAAAGCCATGAACAGTAATAGCTCTTTTAAGTAAAAGTTGCAAGAAACAACTTATATAAAACACCTTACTAGGAAGCTGTGGCAAAATTTAGAAAAAAAAACAAGGATACAATTCATAACTTTGTTGAATGCTAAGGATACAAATCTTGTTAGGACAGGCTTGAATGGGAAGATATTTGGATCGAAAAGATTAAACATTGAATCTATAAAAAAAAATTTAATGTGGATTATATAAATTGAATAAGGATAGATTTCCATCTTTTCATTAAAGAAAGTTTTAATCAAACTCTGTCAGAATCTAATAGTTAAGATCAATCTTCAATATCTTTAATCCAACTTTCCTACTGTTCAACCCAGCTTCTTGAGCTTCAACCCATATCAATGGCTTTACCTACAAAGTAATAAAAACATATGATATGAAACCTACTTTAGAGAAATAGCGAAATATTTAGTATCTTATTGAGCTTCACTTTGTTTCGAGAATAGTTTAATATTCTCTACTAAACAGGGCCAACCATGTGAAGGTGGAAGCTCATTTGGCCCCACCCCCCTCCCCCTAACATCACTCTACATTCCCCGTTAACATCTAACATTCATTCTTTCTTTCAACCATTAATAAAATGTAACATTCAATCAATATGACATGATAACATTCATTAACACATTAGATTGGTTAACACACAACATTCATCAATATTCTGCATTAACACATAATTCATGAACATTCATTAGCACATAATTAAATTCATTGAGACATAAAATTTAGTCATTATCAATTAAGGTATGTAGATGAAAATCATTTCTTTTTTTATTTCTATTTCTTTTTTCTATGTAAGCTATAAGAGGAGCATCAGTGTCATCATCAATTCCCCCCTCATCAGTTGTTTTGTTCTCTATTCTTGATGATCTCACATTCCTATGCTATTGCAAATGGGGGTCCTCTGCAATAAGAAATAAAAGAGTTAAATTAAAAATAATTTATTATAATTGTTACAAGTATTTATTAATTTCAAATAACATAACTGTGGTGCTCTTTACCTGATCTGACCACATCATTTTGTCTGGACTCAACATCAACACGCTTATGAAGATCGACCCCTCGATCCTCTATAGCTGCTATACAAAATGTTACATTAATCCAAAAGCCAATAGCAATTACATATAAAAAATTTAATACAAAATGTATACCTCCACCACTGGGATGCACATTATGCAAACCTTCAGCATCCACAGATTGTGTAGAAGGATTGTCAAGCTACATTCTAACATCATATGCATTGTTATCATTTCTTTCTTAAAACAGATATACTCACTTTATATTGGAACTTAACATTAAATAGGCTAATTGGTAAAGTATTCAATTTGAAATAAATTTCATTTAGCTTATTTACTTGTGGCTCAAATGCAACATTATTAGAACCTTCCACATTGATTTCAGCTTGTAATCGTTCAGCCATGGCTCTATAGCCTTGTTGGAAGCCAATTCTCTTATCCTCTTCTATGAGGCATCTGTTGAACTCTGAGCCCTGCATTTTTGTGTGGTATGGTGAATTTTACTTGCATTGTTTCATCAACCAATGGAGGGTAGTTAAAATATCAAAAGGAAATACAAAAGTTGCAAAGTTGCATTAGCAACTTTTTGCAAAATGTTACAACTCTTAATAGAAACCACTCCCAATGGCTTCAACTGCCATGGGGTGGCTCTACCCGCTTTGTACAAGCCTATAAAGCCTCTAAACATCCATGGGATGAATAAAAATCTATGTACTTGCTTTAAAATCAATAAAATCTACTGTTTCTGGGCAATTTTGACTTTTTCCATATTGTATAGACTCCTAAAGGTTATACGGTGGCTATTTTGCATTGAAAAGTTGGAGTTTACATTTTAAGAAGTTTTGGCATTGGTTTCAAGGAAAGATCTATTTGCATTTGCAAGTTATCCATTTTTCTTTCTTGTTGCCTATGAATCCCTCAAAACAAGGGTTGTGGCCAAAGAAATGGCCCTAGTTTGAATTCCCACCATTGGAATTTTCTCCAATTTGGTATGGAGCAAACTAGGGCAATGTTTTATCATATGTCAAAAGCTTGGAGGTAGGAGGTTGCAGCAGGTAATTTTAAGAGCAAGCCCTATGTCTAACAAGACCCATGTATTAGACCTTGTTTGTTGCAATTTGATGAGTTAGAGTGAAAAATGGAAGTTGGGACTTGGTGTGGAGGCAAGGCATCTCAAATTTGGCTAGGAGGATATAATAAAGTTGAATATTTGACCCATGCACCCATATTTTTAACCCTTTCATTGTAGACCAAGCCTAAAGTTGTTAATTAGGCCTCAATGCATGATTAAGGTTAGGGTATACTGGAGTGGAGTAGAATTTTGAAAGTTTGGAGTCTTTTGGAACTTTGAAAAGGGTGTTTGAATTTTTTTTTTTTTTGCCTTGTCCTTTGTAAACATTTTGAGTTGTTCGTGAAAAACAATGTTAAGAAACCTAAGTGCTTGTTAGGTTGGTTGCAGCAGTTTGCATGGTAAATAGTTAGCAGGTTTTCAAACCCTTGATACACCTTATTTTGGTCATGTTGGACTTGTTCTAAACTTTATTTGGTGTTTGGGAGTCCTGGAGGATCCAATTGCACTCTTGGTTGGGTGTGTAGAATAAAGGTGAAGTGCTGCAATCTGCCCTATGACTAGTAATAGCAAGTTTTCCTTAGACTTGATTTGTTTTGGGTTGTGTTGATGTTTGTTTTGGTTTCCATTTATGTTATAGGGTTGAAGTTGTCCAAAACACTTGGTGTCAAGGTTGGGTGTATGAGGCCTCGAATGGTACAAGGATGAAGTAACTAGTATGCAGCCTTATGTGATGAGTTGGGTCCATGAATTAAAGGAGCAATTGTAATAGTAGATTAGTTCCTTTTTTGAAGGTGAATAAGGACTTGAATGTTCTTGTGGAGAATAGAGGATTGGGGTGATAACTTGAATTGGTTAGTTGTTCCAAGGTGCTAGGAGTTTGTTGGTGCTTCCAAAGCATGTTACTCTGCATCATATATTGGTGTGGAGGAACACTAAGATCCAAGTTGAAGATTAGGAGAATAGACAAGCTAGTCTATCCTAGCATTTCCCATCACAATATGTAAAAAATTTGATACAATTTTTCATTTACTAATACTTACAACTCATGCTTGAAGTTTCAAAAAACCACCAAAGCCAAGCTTGTGGGTCTTGTCCTTTTCTAGTCTTGCCTTTGTTGCCTTTGATGTCTCAGGCAATCTATGAAAAGTTTGAAATATGTTTTTGATAAGGTAAATAGGTTTTAAGGGATCCTGAAACCCATAAGTTTAACAACAAGAAAGGCTGAAAATAAGCGAAAAAATGCCCAGCCAAAACATAAGCCTTACGGCTGAAAATAAGCCCAAAGGCCCAGCCTGAAACAACTGCCCACTAAAAAGGCCAGAGAACCAACCAGAAAAACAGAGACCAGACAAAAAGCCAAAGCCAGGAGAAAC
Organism: Cupressus sempervirens; assembly: GCA_028749045.1. Taxonomy (NCBI): domain Eukaryota; kingdom Viridiplantae; phylum Streptophyta; class Pinopsida; order Cupressales; family Cupressaceae; genus Cupressus; species Cupressus sempervirens. Next base: position 170,756,298 of record CM053791.1, on the reverse strand, counting down.
AAAAACCAAAGGTCAGAGACCCAACCTAGCAGACTACTTCTCCGTCTCGAGCATGGTCTGGGCAGCTTCGGCGCAATCTTGTTGCTCTTCTGCCTTATGATCCTGGGCGTTCGTCAAATCCTGCTCCATAGTGTTGTCCTTGGCTTTATCCACATCCAGCCTATCTTTGTCTCTATTCTGTTTATCATCTTCCTCCATCTGGTTCCTGTCTTTGAGATTTTCCAAGAGAGAGAGGATGTTGTCGTTGATCGAAGCAAGGAGGGAGATCATTTGACTTGCCAGGTTGTGATTGTAGTTCTCAATATTTTTTACTCTCCTCTCCATCAGAGTCTCCCAGCTGTTCCGGTCGCCTTGGCTTTCTGCACCTGTCTTGCTCTTGATTTTTTCCATTTTTTCCATAATTGCATTGGATTTGAGCCGTCCTTCCCAAGATATTATCTTGGTCGATAAGCAACTTTGCCTCTGCCGGAAAATCTTTTCCGGCATGCCAGGTCAGATTATTGGTGGCGTTAACCCCTTTATTAGCAAACCAATCAGCGACTGGGTTTGCCTCTCTGTAAACATGAGTGACGTGGACCTTATCGAACTTTGTGAGAGTGGCGCAAGTCTCAGCAATTATGTTCGCAATCCTCCACGAGGGAGGGGAAATACCATTAATGGTATTAATAATGTTTTTGGAGTCCACCTCAAGCCAGAGTTTAGTAATCCCGGCTTCAAAAGCCAACTTGACCACCTTGCTCGGAGCTCTTGCTTCAGCCAGATGAATAGTCTAGATTCCTAGTGGGGAAGCAAGGGTAGCTATTCCCTCCCCATAGCTATTTCTTATGATTCCACTGCAACCTGAAGGGCCTGGGTTACCCTTAGAAGCCCCATCAAAGTTGGCTTTTGACCAACCATTTGGGGGGAGAAGCCAGCTAGCATCCTGCCTTTTGAGGTTCCTGTCTTTTTCTTTAGCTATCTTTCTGTCCCCTTCTTCTTCTTCTTCCTCCTTCAGCACTTGGAGATTTTCCTTTATATTCTTCGAGACCTTCCTGCCAAGGATTATAGCCGGCTCCTCTCTGTCTCTAAATATTCTATTATTCCTTTCCTTCCAAATTCCCCAGCAAAAATGGGGTAAAATCCAGTCCGAGTGATCCTGCCGACCAGCAATCTTACAAAGACCTTTCCACTGATGGAAAAAATCCATGAGATTATCTGATTTGCACCAGAGGGTTTCATTATCATGTGTGATGACATTCCACACCTCCTTGGCATAGTCACATAAGATGAAAATGTGATTTCCGGTCTCAGCCTGATTCTTACACAAGGGACATCTACTGGGCATAACATGTCCTCGCTTCATGAGATTGTCATGAGTAAGGATTTTGTTCTGAAGAGCCAGCCAGTAAAAAATGTTGATCTTTGGAGTGAGACCCAGAATCCAAGCCTCCGCCCAAGGGGCCTTCTCTTTTAAGCTCCAAAGGGAATTATAGCCTGAGGCAACAGAGTATCTTCCATTGGGATTATCCCTCCAGACCAGCTCATCCCCCAAATTGATAGGAATCATGGAATTGAGCATAAGCATTATAGGAGTCAAGTCCTCAGAGATGAGGGATAGGTCACTCCATTCCTAGCCATTCCAATAATCACAAACTTTGGACCCAAATTGATCAGTACAAGCTTGCATCCATCTCTCAAAAACAGGGTTATTTATAAGTGGATCTTGGGAAAGCCATCTATTCGACCAGAACTGGATGTCCTTCCCATTTCCCAATTTCCATGATATCCTGGCCTTAGCTAGGTCCCTGGCTTTCATGATCCCATTCCAAATGTTCGATCCTTTTGGGATATCTTCATTAAAAAGGGTGAAAAGAAGAGTGGGTCTTCTAAGGTACTTGTTTACCAGGGTGTCCCTCCATTCACCAGTGCTACTGAAGATCCGCCATATTTGTTTAGCTAGGAGAGCCTTATTGAGGTGGGTGATCTTTATAATGCCCAGACCTCCGTACCTCTTAGGGAGGCAAACCTTCTCCCAAGCAACAAGAGGGTATCTTTTCTTCCCTTCATTACCATTCCAAAGGAAGTCTCTCTGGATTTTCTCCATTCTTTCAGCTATTTTCCTCAGAATTCCAAAGAGGCTCAGGGCGTAGATTGGCAGATTTTGAAGAGAAGATTTGACTAAGAGGCATTTCCCCGCTTGACTAAGAGAGACCCCTTTCCAACCAGCCATCTTCCTGTTGAATCTGTCCAAAATACCATTCCAAAAAGACTCCGAGGGTGAGGATCCCAAAGGGAGACCAAGATAGGTAGAGGGGAAAGAGCCTACCCCACAACCCAGAATCCTGGCGATTTTTCTTTGTCTAAACTCAGAGGTGTTGATGAAAAAGAGCGAGCTTTTGTTCCAATTAATCAGTTGACCCGTCCCACTGGAGTAAGTATCAAGAATCTTCTTCAGGGCTCTGGCCTCTTTGACAGAAGCTTCCCCCCCCAAGATAGTATCATCAACAAATTGCTGATGAGTGAAGGGAACACATTTAGAGGAGGGAAGGATCCCTTTGATACAAGCCTCACGCTTTCTACAGTCTATAATCCTTCCTAAGCATTCAACTAAAATGATGAACAAAATGGGCGAAAGGGGGTCTCCTTGTCTGAGGCCTCTGGAAGGTTTGAAAAAATTAGAAGGGACTCCATTAACCAGAACAACCAAGGAGGAGGTGGACACCAATTGAGAGATAATTATGCAAACTTTACTGTCAAAGCCAAAAGTCGAGAGGACCTTCCCAAGGAGAGACCAGTCCACCCTGTCATAAGCTTTAGAAAGATCCAGTTTGAGAAACATACCTTCCCATTTGGATGCCTCAAGAGAGTGGATGACTTCGTGCACCATCTGGACAGAATCCAAAATTTGTCTCCCTGGAACAAAACCCGATTAATGCTGCGAGATTATCATGGGCAAGATCTTGAGCATTCTTAAAGTGAGAACTTTAGAGATGATCTTGTAGAGTGAGTTGCATAGACTAATAGGTCTAAAGTTGTCCAACGAGTCCGCCCCAGGGGATTTAGGAATGAGAACCACAAAAGTCGAGTTTGGCTCCTTGAGAATAGATTTGGCTCCAAATAATTCCTGGACAGCCTGGACAACCTCTCCCATGATCACCGGCCAGAACCTTTGGAAGAAAAAAGTGGGAAAATCATCCGGGCCTGGAGCCTTGTCAGCAGGTAGAGAAAAGAGAGCCTCTCTAACTTCCGAAGCATTAGGAATAGCACAGAGCTATTTATTATCGATAGGTTGAATGAGCTGAGGAATACAGTGTAACAAATCCTCCTGGTCCAAATTGGAAAGCATTGGGTCCACAGAGAGAAGGTTAGAGAAAAAGGAAACAGCTTCTTCCAAGATGGTAGATTCTTCAGTTAACAGCTCCTGCCCCTTTCTGAGACCATAGATCCTGTTACTAGCACGGTGCTTGAGGGTGGTTAGGTGAAAAAACTTAGTGTTCCGATCTCCTTCCTTTAGCCAGGTGATCCTCAATCTTTGCCTCCAAAATTATTCTTCCTTATTAATAATGTTATGAATTTCAGACAGGGTCTTGAACTCCGAAACCCTGTTGGTCTCAGTGTAACCTTCCTTCTGAATGCAATCTTGGATAATAGTTAGATTATCAAATAACTCTTTCTTTTCATGGAAGATATGACCAAAATCAGACTTGTTCCAAATTTTAATCATCCTCTTCACATTGCTAAGTTTTCTGGTGACTCTGAACATAACTGAGCCCTCCACCTCTATCCCCCACCATTTCTTGATATTATCCAGGAGGTCAGGGTGAGAGGTCCACATTTTCTCAAACCTGAAAGGGTGGTATCTCCTATGTACCAGAGGGGAAACTAAAAGAGACATGGAAGAGTGGTCCGAACCAATTCTGGGAAGTAGAGATAGTCTGCAGCTGAAGGATTGAAGCCAGTCCGAAGATATAAGAGCTCTATCCAGCCTAACCTGAATGCAATCATGGCCTTTTCTCTTGTTTGACTAGGTAAAGGATCCGCCCTTAAGCTCTACGTCCATAAGGGCCAGATTATTTATGAAGTTAGAAAGATCCTGTTTACTTTCCTAATCTGGGGGCATACCTCCCTTTTTCTCTTTATCTTCTAGCGGTGTGTTAAAGTCTCCCATGATTATACCTTTCTTAATGTCACAATCTTGCACCATATTACCAACTTTGGTCCAGAATTTTTTTTCTATCTCTCTTATTATTGCGGGCGTAAATATTCACTAAAAACCAGGAATCATTGGTGTGCAAATGTTGAACTGTGCAAAAAAGAATGTTATCTTCATCATACTCAGCTACTATATTGAAATACTTATCATTGAAAAGTAACAGCAGTCCTTCAGACGCTCCTTCAGAGTTAGAGGCTATGCCCTTCATGCTATTGTTGAACTTAATATTTTCCATCCTTTCCTTCTTCATTTTAGTTTCCTGGATTAGAAACACATCAGGCCTTTGGTCCCTTATCATATTTCTAATAACTTCTTGCTTGTGGATTCCATTGAGTCCACGAATATTCCAAGATAAGATCTTCATGATTTAACTACTGAACATGCTTCCTGGATGGTGCGCTGCGTACCATCCTTAATGTTTCTTCTGGCTTCCTCTTTCCTGATTTCATTCTTGTTTTTCCTTCCCACTAGGTTAGATTTGTGGCCGAGATCAGCCTTGGCCATGCTTCTAGTAGAAGGGGGAGATACTGGAGAAGGGTCCCTGCTATTCTTCTTCTTTCTACTCCTGACTTCTGTCCAGGGATTCTCTTCTCCCTCTAGTCCTTTGTCCAGCCAAGCATCAATTCTCGCCAAATCTTCCATTGTCGATGCAGACAGCCTCTCTATGATTCTGTTTACTGTTGAAGGGGAGGGACAACACACCGAGTTAGGGTCCTGGGACATGGGTTCCCCCTCCTTTAGTTCTTCCATGGAGTTTGGGACAAAGGATAGTTTCAAGTCATCCTCCTGAGAATCCAGAGGGGGAAGAGTCATATTTTCACCTGTCTCCTCAGGTTTCTTCTCAGATTCCTTCGCATTGGGGAGAGGTGTTGAATCATCTTTCACTCCTTTCTCTTCTCCCCCTCCTACATTTCCAGTCGCCCGAGGAGGCCCTGATTCCTCTTGGGGCGCATTAGGAGCAGTATTTGTTTTTCCTTCTGCCTCTCCATTTGCCTTGACTTGCGATGCTTTTTTCATCCATTCTTTTTTGGGATCTAGAGAATCTTTTATCCCCCCTTGTGGACGAGCCTTTCCCACCGTACTCTTCCCTTTGAAAAGTGGGCATGATCCAGCCTTGTGGCTAGCCTTCTTATAATGGAAACAAGCAAAAGGCACACTTTCATAGTCAATCTTTTGAGATATGTTTCCCAGACAAGATTGTAGTTCTAAAACTTGAGGCATGTCCTGGCCTTCGATGACTCCTACACAGATTTTTGCGTAGTTCAATTTTTTCTTAGCTGCTGTGACAGGGTCAATGGAGAGGAGCTCTCCAAAGGTCCTGGCTATGCAATCAAAGACATCCTCATGCCAATATTCCAAAGGAAGTTTCGGAAGTCTTAACCAAACTGGAACCTGAGATTGGAAATCATTGTTCAAATCCAAGTTGGATGTCCATTTTTGCAATATTAGGTTGGATCTGCCCAAAGACCAGTTCCCAGCACATAGTATACGGAAAAATCTTCCGAGCAAGAGAACTCGAAAGACATGAAGCCTTTGGCCATAGCAGTCACTTCTACATGCCCTTTAAGGTCCCATTTTCTCCTGGTAAATGTCCTCACTACATCAATATTAGGTCTTGGCCCTACAAATTTTCCTACCAGAGTGTTCGCCATGCTTAGGATATTGTGGTCAATAATTTCCCTAGGGATTTCCAGAGCAAAAATACCTTTCTCCTTATCAGATTTGTCAATGACTTTTGGGAAAGACGATTTACCTGATGGTTTTATCCCAAATAGATTCGACCAGCGTCCCCATGCCCCAGACGGCCCACTGCCCACATGGGGGGGAGGGGGAATCTTCTCACCTGGATGGGGCATCATAACCTGTGGGTCCCCATCCTTTGAGGCCTCCTCATCTTTCCCCTCCGTTTCCTGCCCTGCGCTTGCTGCATGCCTTGCTGCATGCCCTCCTGCAGACGTGCTCTCCTGTCTCCCACCTTTCTCCAGATTTGAAACAACGTGATTCGAATTGTAGTATAGCATAAATATAGAGGTTAATTATTACATAATTACATTCTCAACAATATCACATACCTTTCTCTACTATCTACTGGTGTAATTTCTTTTTTCATTTTAGCTTTATAATTTCCATCCAAAATCAAAGCCTGTCACTTAGCCTCAGGAACATAGGGTAGACACTTGTACCTAGGGTTAACTTGTAAATTTTTTCTATACTAGTCCCTAATATACTTCAAACATATACCAGTTTTTTCAAGGAGTTTATTTCTCTTGAATGCATGAGGTCCAAAAATTTGGGTCATGCTCTCTATAAGATCATCCTTCAACTTTTTTTTTGGTTATTCCACCTTTTAAGTAAAAAAAACCATGTTAGACTCATAAATGAAGTGAAGCTACCTTTAATATAGTTCAAGAAATGGATGAAAAGGAAAACTATTCTAGCAATGATATCAAATCAAAATATTGGTTTGGAGTTTTAGTTAGGATATGATGTTCCACTAGGTACACAGGGTGGGCCTGAATATTTGCAAACACTCATCAAAATTTTCTCCAAAAAATATCATTCCCTACAAAACAATCATGGGATCATTAGTTGATGAAGATTGATCAAAAAATAAATTACTATTATATCACTATAGAATAATAATAACTTTAAAGTACCTGGAACTTTGGCTACTTTTAATGGAATGCCTTCATCGTCCCTGATGATCAATATGACATCCTTCACCATTCCCGTACTAGGAACATAGGAACATATAGGAAATGATGTTGCAGCTCCTATTGCAAAAAGTTTCATAAGTCTTTGTCACAAAGTATAAAAGAAAAAATGATAATTGATGTTAAAAAGTTGTAAAAAAAAATGGTTTGTTGCTATCATAAGATAGTTATGAAAGGCAATTAGCATTCAGGGAATCTTTGTTCAGTTTGATGAGTTAGTTAGATGGTAACAATGATTGAAAAGTAAGGTCTTTATAACACACAACTATTGTAGTCGAGAAAAGGGGTGTGTGTGTGCGAAGAAAAGATATAAATAAAAGAATTCTACACTTCACTGTCACAGGGACAGTTTTCTAATTTGCAAGATTCAAACTAGTAACTCAATAAGGTTCTTGCCATTCAAAAGTTACTATTTTTCTTCTTGAAGAGATTTCCATGTTTGGTTAACTTTTCGCAAGGGTTTTGTAAGTTATTCTCAAGAAAAACTACTTTTTAGATATCTACTGTCACAGGAAATGTTACAGTCTGTCACTGTTTTGAAGTAATTTGGTAAAATGTGCCTCTCCCAGTTTTTGTGATTAAAATGTAAATTGTGGGAGAGGTAATAAGGCTTGTAAATATGATGAATTTAACATGATTTAGATGCAGGTGATAGTGAACAAAGAAAGGAACGATAGGGTGACTGTTAAACCAAACAGTTAAGGTGCATTTGCAAGGCACCACATGGTGAATATGATTATCTAAGGGTTGGAATGACTAAATACTACTTGAAAACTTCTAAGAGGGTTTTTTTAAAAGTGTTTGATCCATTAGAAAGATTTTATAAGTTGATTTAGGGTCTTTTCTAGGAATCCCTAAGCTAGAAACCCTTAAAGGGAGGATTTGATGGAAAAGTATCTAGAAATGCATGGAGAGTTAAACAAGTTGAGGAATCCTACTATTTATTAGATTCCTTAAGGTTGTGTAAAGGTTTGGCAGGTTGATAATAAGCACAAAAGGTAGTTGCTTTGTTAGGCAAGGGCTAATTAGGCCTAATTGATTGTAGAGACAGCCATAGAAGGGTTCATCAGTCACAAGTTGAAAGGTTGATATTTGTAGGGGTTTAAGAAATCATTAAAGGGTATTTCAAGAGGTGGAGAAGTTGCCATGGTGTTTGAGAAATTTGGAAGAAAAATGCAATTTTCTTGCAAGATAGGGCTAATGGGACAGTCCTACAAAAGGTAGTTTTGAATATTTGTATAGAGTTGATGCTTGGTAAGGGTTGGAAAACCTTAGTTATGATGTTTGAAGGTTATTGAGGCATTGGAAGGATCAGGAGAGTCCTTGAAGAAAGAGATTAAGTGTTGATTGCATGAAAGGTGAATTAGGAGTGTTCCCAATGAAAGGGAAGTTGAAACATGGACAAAGTGAATTGAAAGTTGTTCAAAATGAATCAAGGCAGTGAACCTGTTATAGAGGAGTATTTGGTTGATATCCTAAAGTCGGGGACTTCTTGTTGATCCTTGAGTTGAACTCTAGTTCCTTGAGTGGCTTCCAAGACATTGTTGAATCCTTGAGTAACTTATGAAGGGTGACTATTGGGAAGACGGTAAATTAGATATAGATCAGAGCCAATAATTACAATATAGTTTTGGCAATGGATATATATATATATATATATATATATATATATATATATATATATATATATATATATATATATATATATATATATATATATATATATATATATATATATATATATATATATATATATATATATATTGAGGATGATGAAAGTATTGATTACTACTAAGGAAGATCAAAGCAAGACAACTCTGTTTATCATGAAGTAACTCATACACATTAGAAAAAAAATCATACTTGATGTAAGTTTATAAGGCTCATCTAAAATATCAACTACATCACTGTAGATTTATTATCACATTAACCATTCTATGAAATCAAGGACATTATATTAGACAATTATTTCATCAATAAAAGCAATATTTATTCACATCTCATTGCATGATCAAGCACATGAATATGGTGCAGGGAACCTAACCTAGGAGGTCTTTGAAACCCACCTAGTCCATCCTACCTTGAAGCCCTAGCCTAACTTGATCAACTAGGCCTAGGTACCAAGTAGCAGTTTGGAGGGTGCTGGAGCAAGATCATCCTAGAAGCTCTTGGAATTCTAGCAAGTGTCTTAAGAGGTGCCTAAAATAGTGGAGAAGTCCCTATGCCATAGAGGGATACTTGGTGAAAATACAAGAAACAGATTGGAAAGGCTACAAGGATTGTTGTGGATTTGGTAGATTCCAAACAAACTAAGGAATGTGGTTGGATTGAAGGTCTTGGTTACTATCACCATTGCTTGTGTCAGTGAGTGAAGTTTTGAAGTTGATTTCCCCATTTGGGCTCAGCAGTTGTGTATACCTGGTGTTGGTAAGGGGACTTATACCAAGTCCTAGATCCAAAAATTAGATTGTGAAAGCCTTCTGAAGGCTAGTAGAAGAAGTGGCTGCTAGACTCTACATCAAAATATAATTGCGATAATAGACTACAAGAGAATATGATCTTCAATATTACAATCTTTCATAACTAAAGACAGCTAATTGAAGTTTGGCCTATAGCATAACCTTGTATATCCAAGCTATGAATGGAGTTGAGTTCTTATGGTTTGGAATCATAAAATTGTGAAAAAAGTTTAAACATTGAGTGACTACCAAAGGGGGGTCATTACAATCTACATCGTAAACACATAACACTTAAACACATAACAAAAGAGAGAAAAAGAGGGATTTTTGTACCACTAGATGGTGCAACAGTCGATGCCTATAGGCTACGTGTTATCGACTCAGCAGTTGGAAAGAGATTTGTGGTTGTCCTAGATGGAGGCGGCATCATCATAGGATACAATTGATTTGAAGCTAAATAATAAAATTGTTAGATCATGCATAAATATATAACGTGTGGACTAGCATGGACAAGATTGTTAGAGCTTTAAAAAAAAGGATTGTTCGAGCACGTATTTTCAATGATTATGCTCATTCCTATATATATTCATTGGAAAACACAAGTGGGGAATGGAACATGCGATCTACCTGAACCACCTGCAGCACCCTCATCATGGGAATGGGGCTTGAAATCACGCATAAAACTCTATAAAGACAACGCATCCATATTTTAATCAATGCCATAAAAGAGCATAACACAAAAACCATTATTGAACTCTTTTTATAATTAAAAATTTTATTAATACTTACTTTTAAGGTTTGAGAGGTGTGCAACAATTCAGATCCCCTATCTTCTATTTCCTTAGTAGTAGGCTTTATGGTTGCCAAATGTATAATTTCTCTACCAATTTTCTATAGCACCTTTTTAATCGAACCAATCGGGTCATCAGTCTCTACTAAATCAATATAGAAAGGGTCCTCCTCAAGGGGGGGCTACTAAGGGACTGCCGGTTCCTTTCCCTCCCTCTAAGCACTCTGACAACAATAGTATTAGTATTATCAAAATTACTCCAAAACAATGAAGAAAAAAATATTTAAAAAATAACATTTTTCTTCTATCTAGTTTGTACAATTACAATGAGTTTTACCTGCTCATGTGTAGATGAGCCAGGAACATCACCAACATCCCCTCCAGGTGGTTGCTCCATATTGTGCCCCTGTGTCGAAGATCAAGTATAAAAATGTTAGCCAAAAATTTATTTACTAAATGGTATGTTGGAGTCATTGATTAGAAGTTTGTTTAATAGTATGTACCACCCCAATGATAGTAGCCTCATTTGTATCTATGCGGTTCAAATTGTAATCAATAAGAAGCTCTTCCCCTACACATTGATTTTTTCACATAGATGAATACATGATTTCCCTCGCACGCCTCAAATATGCAATTGGGTTGCTTTATAGTTGACCCAGGTCATGTACTATTTATAAAACCTACAATATTCCCTGTTTCTTTTGGCCTTCCATCAATGTATATAGCCACACTTTAACTTTGATTATTGTCTTGTTGTTGTATATAATTTGCCAAGAGGGCATACCTATGCATACCTTTTTTATACTGAACAATATGCATCCAACTTTTGTAATCATAACATGGTCCAACATAATCCATCAATTCAGAAACTTTTTTGTAAGACACCTTTATGTCATCCATAGAAAATAGGCCCAAACCATGTAATGATGATGGTGCTATGTGATATATCCTCTCATTAACACAAAAATCAATGTTTATTGGAGGAAGTTCCTTGGGTACCCAAGTCTTTGTAGATGTTGGTACCTCAAGGGCACCTCGATGTCACCTTCCATCTCATCATCATAAGAACATGACCCCCCTTGAGCAAGGAAAATTTTCATGCATTTATTGAATTTCCTTCTAGTCCTTTGACCTCTAGTTAATCTCCCTATTCTAGATAATCTGCATGTCTCACTTTCCTCTTCTATTCCTATATTTCTCTCACCCAAGGAAGACACTTTGGAAAAATACTTATTCACTGGTACCTGCAAATGGGAGAGATCTTAGAAGACATCAATCTTACTATTGATAAGTGTAATAAATAGACTGTCTATAAGGATTATTGACTTATACCTGTCGATCCATGAGACTGTGGGGGATGCTCCTAAAAGGGGTTCAATTTCCTGCAAATGTAATTCAATTATCGTGAGCATAATCACATCATAATCATAATCACATCCATCATAAGCATCACATAAAAATTAAAAACATTAAAAGGTACACAATATAACACTTAAATCAAGCTCACATTATAAGCCTACTAGGGATGTAGGCCTAGTGAAGGGCTAAAACTAGGTTTTTGTATCAACTGATGAGTTGAGGGCTTAGTCACCTTTGGGACATGCTATTTGAAGTTGTTTGATGTGTGTGGAGGTGAAGGAGACACCTAGTTCAGGTGAAGTCAAGTTTGGCACCTATTGAGGCATTGTGAGAATTTGATAGTTTGTTGATTAGATTGCTTGGATGAATCCATTGGATGGATTGAGGGACATTCATGGGATTATTCCAAAGATGTAGAACCTAAGGTGGAATAAGGATTTGGTGTGCACTCTGATAGGTTATGGAGTTGGCTTGGATTAAGGAGAGGGATCATATGAAGATGCTTGGTTGGTGTTGTGAGAACACTATGGAAGTCTCTCTTGTTATGAATGATTGTAAGTCCACCTAGGGTCTCTGCATCACCTATAGAGGCATAATTATTAACCAAAAAATTGGGTAAGCACTTATATTATTTTTTCCCTATGAATTTTATTCTAGGTACAACTCCCTTTTATAGATATTTAATGAATTCCCTTTTCTAAACTAAACACTTACAAATGCTTTTGACCTAAAAGAAAATAAGGCTCAATACATTCAAGCATCAATATGTGTTTTAAATAGTTTTATTTAATTAATTTAGATTAATAGTTCATTTAGATTAGCATTATTCTATTTGTAGTTGAAACTTGTAGCTTTTAAATAGATAATGAATAAACTATGTAACCATATAAGACAAAAATATTTCTATCAAGAAATGAATATTAAATAGATTAAGGATTGATGGCATACCTCTAAATTTCATCATCATCATCCTTTTTGTCATCATCATCATCATCATCATCATCATCATCATCATCATCATCATCGTCATCATCATCATCATCCTCGCCATCATCATCATCGCCATCGTCGTCGTCATTGTTGTTGTCGTCGTCATCATCAACATCAACATCATCTTCATCATCATCAGTACTAGCATCATCATCATCATCTTCTTCTTCTTCTTCATGAAAATTTGTGTTAAGAACATCATCCAATAACTATCGATCATGATCATCATCTACATCATCTTCTACTTCTTATGTATCTTCTTCTTCCATTGCATTATACTTTATTGGCCTTCCTTCTGGTTCATGTCTAACAACAAATGACCAACCCGGTTTATGTGGAACCTCTAAGTAAAATACCTACTCACATTGGCTTGGAAGAACATAGGGCTCATCCCCAACTGGCTCAAATGACCTTGTATTAACCATTGTAAATCCATTATCATGTTCAATAACAATTTTATCAGGATCATTTGGATTAAGTCGTAGCTTGTACCATTTGAAAATGAAGAGTACTAATTTGAAGGAACTAAAGTCACACTCAAGTATATCATCCAAAATGCCATATTATCAATTTTTAGACTCTCGAGGATGTAAGTCATTTCTAGATGAAATATTAGTCACTTGAAAGACTGTAGTTATTCCTGAATCACAAGTTTTCTTTGTGTCATCCAACATTTTGATGCAAAAATTTTGAACATTATAGAACATAGCCTTGTGGTGTTTAACTTGCAATAATATGTGAAACATGTCAAAATTATTGTATCATGAGTTGATAAACATACAGGTGATTAATAAATTTGTACATACCTAAAAATCTCTTAAACCACGTGCTAAATCTATTTCCCTTTGCGTAACATTGGAATCTCCATTATGATGAGTTTCTTTAACCAATGAAGATACACCTTCCCATGTTAATGTGCGACCAAAATGTTGACATCGTTCAATCCATACCATCATCCAATCAAGATTTTTTGCAACATACAAATGTAGTGGATCCCACTTTCGAGCACCTGTACAAAAAAAAAATAGACAACTTACAACCGATTTATTTTGAAGATTAAGAAATAATTTATTACAATAACATCTTATAATTTGTTACCTCTCACTTTCCTCAATGTACCTGTCCCCATCAAGTACTCCCCTTCTAATTTTTTAAAAGGCTCGAGATCCCAAATGCGATCTACATGGATATTTGATGCAAACTTAGGAAGATATTCAGTAATGTACACCATGGTCTAGTATAGCATATATCCCTCTACCATATAATCCTCAGGATGTGCTCTTTATCAAACCAAAGCCTTCAAAGATTTCAAGTGCCTCTCAACCATCCCCATTGACCTAGTGTGTACAAGTCCACACAATTCAATCTCCTCAACTAGGTGTATGAGGTAGTGTTCCTGTGTATTGAAAAAAGTTGGAGGTAGACACTTTTGCATTTCACATAGTAAATGAGGAATTCTTCTCTTCCAATAGTTTATATCTTCTTTATGGATTTCTTTAGATGAAAACCACCTACATTAAGAGATTCAAGTCACAAAAAAATATAGATATGAGACTTTACAAAATAATATACAATAGATTACATAGCAAGAAAAACAAATCGTGAATATAATAAATATATACAACAAATTGAATATATATTACTGCTTACCTAATGTATTTTCCAAGATCGTATATCACTCATTTGATGTTATTGTTGAAGTGCTCTGGGAGAGATAGAGGAAGCATGTACTGTAGTAATTATAAACCAATCATTTCATTGTTTTCTAACATAACATAATGAATAGTACACATAGTTTATGAATATATTGTAAATACAAAAGAACATAACTTACCTTGATGAAAGTATGACAATCATGCATTTTGAGCCCTAGCCCAAATTCACTTTTTTTTTATATGAGATGGTTTATGTTCGCAGCAAATCATGTGGGAAATCAAATTTTTCGTATGACTTTTTTATGACATCACTTTGCTGCTCCATTAATAACCAAGGAAGTGAACTTATATTAATCTGATCTCTGTTGCTATTTGAGTGAATGAAATTCTTCAATGCATGATTGGATTCATGAATGTCATTACAAATTTTGACAATTTTTTCTTTTTCATGCCTTCCATCCAATATTTTCCACAATGTCTCTGTTATATTCTTTCCAATATGCATAGTATCAAACAAATGCACAAGTTGTAAGTGCTCGTAGTAGGGAAACCTACTAAATTATCTGGGATAGCTTTTTAGTCCCCTTGGAAGGTTGTTAGTACTGCCTTGACGACCTTCATGATCATCAATTACACAATTAGTAAACAAAAATCACAATAGAAATATATAAATTACAAACATAAACCATTAGGTGGAATGACATTACCTCAATGATTAATTCTATTATATTCCAATTTCCATAGGCAAGGTGTCATTCTTCATGGCTTTGATGTAGTCTCTTCTTTTCCATTGAAAAGATGTTTTTTTGTACTTCAATACTTATGATTCCTATGGAGGAAGTGTCTACACTCATCAAACACCTACTTTCCTAAAAATTTTGAATGACAAGATTTCATCTTTGGACCACAAACTAGACATGCAAATTTTCCCTTTGTTTGAAGACCTACAAATAATGATATAATTGGATTGTTAAATATGTTGATTTTTATAATTAGAATTATTGTAAGCAACTTGAATTGACTATAACATACCACAAAAATGTGTTATCCCTGGGGCATCATGTATTGTCCATGCAAGTATTGCATGGAATTGAAATTGTCTTTGCCCTATTGGTCTAGACACATCATACATAGTGACACCGTTCTATAACTCCACCAACTCATCGATAAGAGGCTCAATATATACATTCATATCTTTTACTTGATATTTATCTACTTGAATGAACACTAACATTACATAATTATTGTGACCGTTTTACTGCAAGATTTGTAAGTACATGTAAATTAATAACTATCAAATGATAAGATACTTGGAAAAATCATTGCCAACATAATGTGATCCCTTTTTATTGACATCCATGGAGGAATGTTATTGTTGATAACAAAAAAAGGCCACACTGAGTAAACAGATCTCATCTCTCCAAATGGATTGACACCGTCTGCTTCCAATGAAAGCCTGAGATTACGAGGTTCTTCTTTGAAGTGTTGCCACTTTTCCTCTGTGTGCATAAATGCTGAACCATCTGTAGAGATTCAAATAATTTCATCTCAACTTCTATTGTGTGCATGATAATTCATAAATTGAGCCAAGCTACTATGCCTAAATAATTGTCGCATCTGTGGAATAATGGGGATGTAACAAAGAACCTTTTGAGGCACCTTTTTTGTTAGTCAATTTGTTTGATATCTACTCATATGACATATAGGGCATTGTGTTGCAAATTCATGTTCTTTATAATGTATAATATGATCATTGGGACAAGCATGTATTTCTTCATACTCCATTCCAATATCTTTCATAACATTAGATAATTCTCGATATGAGCGAGGTAGAATATTTGATGGTGGTAACAAAAACTCGCTTATCAATCTACAACAAAAAATATAATTTCTTAATATAAACAATATTAGTGGTACATTATTCACCCTTTGTTAACTATAAAGACATATATGACATACCTTAACATACGTGACATTTTTATGTTGGATAAACCATTCATAACCTTCAAATTCAACAACAACAATACAATAGAGAGAAGAGTTGTTTGGGAGTCTTTGTATAGGGGCTCGTATGCCTTCTCAAGTAGAGGTACATTAAGGCTATCATCATCATCATGATTAGATACACTTGGACTAAATATTTCATGGATCAATGTATTTATACCATCATCTTCAATTGTGTTTTATGGTGCATGATCGTCATCTTCCATGGGATCATTATCTTCACCTTGGATATTCGCACCTCCATGTTCCTCCACTTTGAAAACCATATTCTTCAGAGTGTTGTGGTTCATATCATGTACTTCCCTAGGGAGATCAACCTATATAAAATTGATTAACATAAATAAACCATGATCATCAACTCATCATCAAGTGATTTCATATGTATATAAATTGTTAAAATGATATAATGAACAACTTACTAGTGGATGATAGTCATGCCCCCCTTCAATATGACCATTCTGTTGGAATTATGATATATTTGTCATTAGTCACAACACTTATTCAATTCCGAATGCTTACTGAGCACATCACCTAGTCTACAGTTCACACCGAGCATTCAACGGTTACCTTATAAAATCCGCAGGCAAGCAGTTAGTGGTTACCGAGCATAACAATGTTCTCTGAGCAGTTAGTGGTTACCGAGTAGAATAGTGTTCTCCAAGAAGTTAATGGTTACCGAGAAGAAAAGTTTTCTCCAAGTAATCAGTGATTACCATGTAAACAAGGTAAATGAAAGAATCAGTATTTACCAAGTAAAGAAGGGTATCAATGGATTCAGTTTTTACCAAGTGACACAATATTCACCAAGTCACCAATGGTTATCGAGTTCCAAGCTACTTAGAATGATTAGTATGGACTGTACCTCTACTCTTACCGAGTGCATGATGATGCAATGTATTGTAGTGGATGTCGAGTGTCAGAAGGTCACCAAGTCAGTTTTTGGAACCCGAGTTTTCCACCATTTGGCCGACTCAGTAACATTTGTTCACTTGTGTTTGGCCGACCTTGTTAGTGTAAATATTGGAATGGTATAATCATTTGAAATGATGAAATGTTGAACATAGTTGATTGTGATGTGTTGCAATAATTTGAGAAGAGGGAAAGTGAATCACTAGCAGAACAGAGGAATACAGCAAGGTCAACATTGATGCAAAAAAGATATATTTGTCACATCAGGTGATCAAAGCACAAAGGATCTTATCAAAAATTAGTTGCAGTCAGATCCACTGCTTTATCTTAATAGGTGAATTAGTTTTCTAAATCCTTTAACCAGGTAGATTTAATAGTCTTTTGTAAATCTCCTAACAGAGTGCATACTTCATTGTATGTTTGTAAATCCTTTAACAAGGTGGATCTAGCAATCCTACTTGCTCCTACCAGGGCAGATCATCAGAAGTGATCATTGTAAGCCTTATTCAGCCAACTTTATACTACAATATTGAAGTTTTGTGGGTATCATCCCCACCCCAGTTTTACTTTCTAATTGGAAGGTTTCTGGGTCACCAAATCTATGTGTTCATGTGTTACAGATGTTTATCTTTTCATGCATACAGTAGACTAGATGGATGAATGGTAAAAATATTATTATGTAAAAATTGAATTAAATTTTTAGAGTTACTGATTCACCCCTCCCCTCTCAGTAACCTTGTTAGTCTTGATTATTTCCAACAATTGGTATCAGAGCTTTGTGGTTCTCAGGATAAAAGTTTGACAACTTGAGCAAAGATCAAGGACAATGGAGATATTCAGACTTGACAAATGTATTGAGAATGAAAAACTAGATCTAGAAATGGCCATGACTCAATTCAATGAAGCAAAGGAGCATCTTTCTCAATCCCTGAAAAGAAGGAACTTGCAAGACAAATGAATGATTATTAGTATATTGAAGAAAGGATTGAAGACCTTTTACCATCATGCAGTTCAAATGAAGCTAATGAAGTAATCAAGGAACTCCTAGCAAAGAATGGTTCTCTGCAGGAAGAAGTAAGAAAGCTCTAAAGAGAACAAGAAGTCCAATCCATCAGGTTATGTGAAGTTTTGGAACAGAGAAACAAGGCAAATGAAGACTTAGAGGTAAGAAATAATCTATCCCTTCAGCATGAAGATCTTATAGGACAACTATCTAATGCAAATGAAGAAATTATGATTCTAAGATCTGAGAATGAAAGTTTGAGAAATAATTTAATCACTGAAAGACAAATCAATGTAAGTTTGCAAAGTGATCTGAGATCTGAAAGACAAATTAATGAAAGTTTGAAAAATGACTTAAATGTTGAAAAACAAGTCAATGAAAGGACGATAAAATCTCTCGCAGATATGGATCAATTGAATTTGCAAAATGAGCAGAATCTTCATAGACAAAAAGGTAAAGCAGGCCTTGGATACAATGAAGAAGGTGAATCTTCCAAATAGGGTACCCAAAAGAATCAAAAACCTACTTGCAATCACTATGGAAAGTTAGGTCATACATCTAATAGATGTTGGAGCAATGGTAAAAGAAAATTCAATGGTAAATGCTACAATTGCAATCAACATGGTCACAAAGCAAATGAATGCAAAGTGAAACCAAAGTTTGAGGGAGAATGTCACAAATGCAAGAAACAAGGTCACAAGGCATTTGAATGTAGATCTAAATCATTCAATCCAGCAGAACAAATTGTCAATGCATTATTTGGTTGGGACTACAATACTTGGTGCAGATGTCACTATTGTGGAGAATATGGACACATTGGAATAAACTGTGCAAGGCATCACCTAAGAAAAAGGGATACTACTATAAGATGTTATACATGTATCGAACTTGGTCATATATCCAAGAAATGCATGAATATAGGAAGAATTGAAGATGAAAAGAAAGTCAAAGCTGACAACATTCGAAAACAGATGAGACAACAGTGGATTCCAAAATATACCGAGCCAAAAAATTCAAATAATGACTATGTCACTCAAGAAGTGGGTGACTCCATCATTTCTAATTAGACTCATCAAGAAGGACTAGGGACTGCATCTTCAAGCAATATCCTAAGTAGTTCTAGAATGTAGAAGTGCAAATAACAAATCAGTATTGTTCACTGTGATGCATTTTACTGAGCAAGGTTGGTTTCAGACTTAACCGAGCTAGGTCGGTAATATGAAAGATTTTGTTTGTATACCGAGTTGCAAGGTTTACCGAGTAAGTCGGTGACTATCTAACAAACGCTAGGTTATCTCAGCTACCTTCGTACTTGAACTTTAATGGCAGATTCTTCATCAAAAAGGCAAAAATTGATCTCATTTTTTCACCGCGAATTTAGAATATACAGAGCGAAGAGTTTCCAAGAGTGCAAAAGTGAGTTTAAGCAATTTGAAGTGATTTTCTAGCAAATATTTTTTCTAACAAAATCATTCACTCACTAATCAGCAATGGCATCCGCAAGCACCAGCAACAGCAAGGCAAAAAGAGGCTCTGAAATGCTTGTGAAAGGAGTAGAATGGAAAGCACCTAGTTTCAAGCTCGTTCTCGCCATAGCTGAATCGCTCGACCCTCATGGAGCTCAATCAAAAATTCCACCAAAGATACTTCTTATAAACAACATTCGTAATCATTTCAAATGCACTATTCAAGAAATAGGGACACTAGATATGGATAATGCCCTAGCCGAGTTGTGTGTGGATGGAACCCTCAAACTCGAATTCAAACATCTGGAAACCAAAGTTTTGACCCATATCCCACATCTACCAAGGAACTTTCAAAAAAAAAGGATAAGATACATTTTAAGCCATGTGCATAATGGTTAGTTATGGTTAGAGAAACCTGTCCTGATAACAAAGAAAATGATTCATAGGATCACAGGTTTGCCAATGTTAAGCATATCAAAACAACTAAAACCCTAAGTCGAGATGAACTTTAGAAGTTAACTTTAGCTGAATGGGATGGTAGAGGATTAAAACCTAACAATGTATCTGATGTAGAGTTAAGATTCAGACTCTATTTAATTGCATATAAGATGTATAGTTCCAGCAGATTGAACAATGTGCCCTGTGAGGCTGTAGATTTAGCCTATAAGGTTGTGAAAATAAACATGGAGTTTGACCTAGCAGATGTGTTGCTAAAACAACTTAATAAAAACATGGATAGTATAAGAACCTCAAAAACCAACTCTTGTAAATTTGGTTCTTTGTTAGTTTGTTTATTTTTCTATGTACAGAAATTTTTCCCTTCAAAAGGTACAGTTGTATGGAGGAAAGATATTCCAGTTTTGTATCAAATAAATGAGTTTGTAGCAGAGATGGGTGAAAATTTTGATAGTATTATGGATAATTATTTTGAAGACTTCAAGGAAAGAATGAATAATAGATTTAGAATCCCTCCTAAGCTTGTTGAGGATTACAAAGATGATGTGTGCTTCATGGTTGACTGTGACAAGGTATACATTCAGGCAGTCAGACCCCGAGTTGCATGGGTAAAACCTCTTTCTTATGAGGTAAATATTGATGAAAGCAAAGACATCATAGAGGCATTGGTAAATGAGCCAGTAGACCCAAGGCAACCAATTTTTTGAACCTATGAAGAAGCTAAGGCCAGAATTGAGCTTGAAATCAAGCTACCACAGGCCATAAGCAAGGGGAAGAGGAAAATAGCAAAATTGAAAACTTCTACTGATTCTATTATGCTCACAGAGGGAAAAGGTGAAGATGAAGAAGGAGAAGAAGAAGAAAGAGGAGAAGAAGAAGAAGGTGCAGAAGAAGGAGAAGAAGAATCTACAGAGAAATAGCCAAAGGAGAAAGGTAAGGTAATCATTACCAAACCTAAGAAGAAGCCTACTGTAGTATTCACCAAAAGAACCAGGAAAGGTAAGTAGGAACCTATACTAGTTAGGCCTGCACCTACACTCGAGCAAAGGTTCAAACAATTAGAGGAAGGAGCTGGCATCACAAATTTCAAAGCATTGAAATTTGAAACTAGAACTGATTCTGAGAAAATGCAGATTGAGGAACTGGTACTCAGCAAGATGGGTAAATGGAAATACTCCCCAGACCAGATTGCCCCTCAAATCTCAAAAGAACTACTGGAGAGATTGAAACCAAGATGGGAGTTAGCCACCCAAATGGTAAAAGATATTTATGAGCAATCTCTGAATAATCTCTGACCAAGTCTCACTAGAGCAGAAGTCAAAACTGAAATAAAAACCCATGAAGGTAAAATGATGATCAGATTCCACACTTGTTTGATTTTGATTAAAGACATTGAACATGTTGTAAATGATGCTACAAACATGTGTAAAAACATCTATCATCTACATAAGCCTAGTGTAGACCCAGTAGTAATCAAAGATGATGACAACAATAGTGATGATGAGCTTGATAGCACTCCATCTGTCACAGTCTCACCAGGAGAGTTGCATGCACTGATGGAAGATAAGGAGGAAGAAGCTGAAGAGGCAGATGGCCCTGTGAAAATTGTAGCTATAGTTATTGCATCCCTTCCTCACTCTCCACCTAAAACTATGATATCATCAAGGTTGGAGTTGGCTTCGACAGGTTTGGTCACAACTTCATCAGATATATCATCTGCACCTGCCACATCTCAGCTCCAGGCATCATCAATGGAAGTGTCTACCACTTCATCTACCGAGCTGCATACCTCCACTTCATCTACCGAGCTACAGGAAACTTCTTCAGTTACTGAGTCATCCACTGTAGTAGTCACCACATCAGAAGTATCTATTACTCCTATAGTATGTATAGTAAGTTTTCCAGTTTGCTCTCCAATTTTGTCAACTTCAGCTACATTAGCACCAATTTTTGCACCAGTAAGCTCTTCAATTGTAAATATTCCAGTATGTATATCAATTTTGGATACATTTAGCCCCTCTCTCAGTCTTCCTTTAGTTGGTCCTATTCCAGTTTTGACAGCCAGTCCAACCTCATCAACCATTGTCTCTATTATCAAAGACAAAGATGTTAGTACAGCAGAAAAACCAAAGACTCCATTAAAACTTCTGCTTATAGGCAAGGCAATTGATGAGGATGTAGACTTGGATACTGAAATTGTGATTCCAAAGATAGATATGGATGCTACTTCAGTTGATGAACTAAGACTACTCAGTCAGCGCATTGAACTGAAGGCAAAGCAGAAACAACTAAGGAATGAGAGAGATAGAGAATTTAAAATTATTGATGAAGAGAAAAATATAATTACAGAGGCTATAGGTGTTGATGTTGATACTTCTCAACACATTTTGATACAATTAGAAGAGGCAATCAATAAATTCAATGAGGACACCTGTGGTCAAGAAAAATTGATGGAGAAGGCAGAAAAGAAATTTGATCATAAGGTGCTTGAGCGCATTGCTCAGCACATAGCAATAAAACAGGTTGAATTAACCTTAGTTTTGGCCAACATTGAAAATTATTTTAATAATGTAACATCTCTTTTTTCTAAGCTATGTGATGTTACCGAGTATACCAAGGAGATAAGAGAACAATTGAATAAGATAGATGAGGATCTGAAGGCAAGCGCACAAAACCTAAAGCTTGACCCTAGTTCAACCTCATCTCATCACCTCAGAATCAAATTTTTGTCAAAAAAAAAAGTAGAAGAACTGAGAGAAGAGTCAAGGAGCCAATCTACATTGTTAGATATTCAGAATATGATCCTTCCCATCATGGACACAATGCAAAAGCACATTGCCCATTCAAAAACATTGATCCATGACAACAATTTCTCCATTGCAGACCATGTGATTGAACTCTCTACAGAAATTCAGATAGCTCTATCCACATGCAATATCCTGTAAGAGAATTGAGACAAGGCTCTGCAACTCATTCTTTAGGTACATTTCGAGTTTATCTTTGATATAGGGAATTTCTAGCAAGGTTTCTTGATGTTATAGGTAATTTTTAGTCCCAGAAGAAACTTCACATACTCTTGCAATGGGAAGAAATGGCTTTTCCATTATTCAAACTATTTCACAGACTTGCAAATCTTCAAATGTTCTCTGTGTTTGGCTTAAATAGTCAAGTATGTTCAAACATAAAAAATTACATATCAATTGTATAAGTTTCTTGTTTTAGGTAATATGTCTTGAATTGAGGTAAATAATAGATAAATGTGGTTCTTTTTAAAGTAAGTTATCATAGTTTTTCTTAATTTCTTAAATTATTCATTGAAATGCAAGAGATGGTTATACCTATTTACACATCACCCCTTCACATCCTAATCTCAAGAAAATGACCATCAATTTTTTTGAGTATGGTCAGAAAGAACTTGAAATAATAAGTTGCTTACTTTAGAGTATGCCATCTCTTGAAGCATTGGAAATAAATCTTGATGATGACTATGAAGACTATAACAATAATGAAAATCAATTTTTGAAGCTCTTGGAAGATATTAGGCTTCTAAAGAGACCATCCCTACCTATCCATGTAGTGAACATGAGCTCTCAGCCTATCCATGTACTAGGTTGTATGCATACTCCAACCCTATCCAAACAATAGGTTGAAAAAATATGGCCTTTGGCTATTCTTTTTTGGTTATTTAATTTTATATTACATTTCATTTGTATATCAAAAGTTGTTTATGAGGAATTGATGTTGTTTCTGTTGATTATGTTCCTCATGTAAATTAAAATGGATTACATAAATGATTGTTGTTTGGATTCTAGACTTAGAGTGCAATTTCACTTTCTTGAAATTTTCAATGAATTGAAATATCTAATATCATTTTAGCAGCATTTTTGTCCATTGATATATCCTAATTTCTCAATGTTTATAGAAATTCATTCCTGTATGATGTAATGTACTAAAATTTCTTAATATTTTCATATTATCTCAATTGAAAAAATAGTAGGCATGTTTTGAAACAAACAACAATCAGTTGCTTTGTTAGATATGTATGCAACATTAACTCTGTTAGCTATAATTTTACACTATTGCTGCTATTTATTTCTTACGTTTATAGGAAAAAATTCTCTACAATTGGATCATAGTTTCACTCTATCTAAAGATTCTCCAAATCATATGCACAGGAATGAAAAGACACCCTTAGCATTTCTCCACATCCTCTCCCAGGACTGTAAAACCCACACTCAGCAAGCTGAATCTGAAGCATATATATCCTTTACAAACATTAATGCAGAAATCTCATGATAGTTTAAAATAGCTCATAAGCATTTCCTCGTTGTAGGACTCAAGCGACTATATGAACACCTCATATGTATTGAAAAATTTTCATTACAACTATATCAATGAGTTGTAACCCTAATAATGTCTAATAAAACCATAAATCTAGCAACGAAATATAGGGTTTTGGTATAGAAATTAAAATGTACAAAATAATTACAAAAGAGTGTTGGCCATTACCTTGGAATGCTGCCTTGTAAACACAAGCCAAATCCCCCTCCTTTAAATTGTAGCACCATAACCTATGCACTGGTCTTCATTGCATATACTCGCCAAGCATCAAAATAGTGGCATGCCATTGAAGAATAGTGCACCCAATGTAGGCTTTCCCAACTTGGAACATAGTGTCCAATATCAAATGGAATCTAGGCATGTGCAAAATGTAGCTCCCATTTGATAAAATGATATAGGTTGCAAACGATGGATGGGCCCTTGCCTTGCAAAAATGCAGCCTCAAAGTAAAATAGTGCACCCTTCTTTAGAAATGCTGGATGAATATTTCATGATGGCAAATGTTTGAAATGGCAGATGAATATGTCATGACAAGAAATGTCTGAAATGGCGGATGAATATTTTGCATAGCATATATTGTATACTCATAGAGCAAAACCCGCAAAATGACCAATGCTTTTTTTTTTTGAAATTATAGCTCGATGATGTCGTAATTATCACACCTGTGTCACAATTACTACATCTTCAGGCTATAATTGAAAAAAAAAAAGTCAAAAAAACATTAAATTTTCTGTTGTAAATTGACGCCTAATGTATTAGTGATAGGAAAATAAGTTGTCATGAAATGCATTGATAGGAGTCATAGGTCATTCTATGACCCCTCTCAATGCATTCAAACCATCCAAATGTGATCTTAGGGGTCCTAGGGCCACTAAGGACATATATTGTCATGAAATGCATTCAGAGGGGTCATAGGTTAACCTATTATCCTTCTTGATGCATTTGAACCAACCAAATACATCCCTATGGGGCCCTAGAGCCTCTAGGGACATAAGTTGTCATGAAATGCATTGAGATGGCTTACAAGTTAACCTATGACCCCTCTCAATGCATTTAAAACAACAAAATGTGTCCCTAGGTGTCCTTTGGCCCCAAGGGATGTACGTTTCAATGAAATGCATTTAGAGGGGTCATAAATAACCTATGAGCCCTCTTGATGCATTCAAACCAACCAAATACATCACTAGGAGCCCTATGGCTACTAGCAACATATGTTGTCATGAAATACCTCAAGAGGGGTCATAGGTTAACATATGACCCCTCTCATGGTGTTTGAACCAAACAAATATGTTGAGATGCATCATAGATTAATCTATGATCCCTCTCAATGTATTTGAATGAACCAAATGCATCTGTAGGGCTCCTAGGGCCCCTAGGGACATATGTTGTCATGAAATGTGTCGAGAGGGGTCATAGGTTAACCTACAACCCATCTCAATGCACTCAAACCAACCAAATGTGTCCCTATAGATCCTTGGGCAATTAGGTGCATATGTATTCATGAAATGCATCGAGAGGGGTCATAGGTTAACCTCTGACCCCTCTCGATGAATTCAAACCAACCAAGTGCATCCTTGTGGGCCCCAAGGCCTCTAGGACATTTGTTGTCATGAAATGCATCGAGAGGGGTGATAGGTTAATCTATAACCTCTATCGATGCATTCAAACCAACCAAATGCATCCCTAGTGGTACTAGGCCCCCTAGGGGCATATGTTGCATTGAAATGCATCGAGAGGGGTCATAGGTTAAGCTATACCCATCTGAACACATTTGAACCAACCAAATATCTCCATATGGGTCCTAGGACACCTACTAACATGTGTTCTAATGAAATGCATCGAGAGGGGTCATAGGTTAACCTCTGACCCTGCTCAATACATTTGAACCAACCAAATCTATCCCTAGGGGTCCTAGGGACCCTAGGAACATGCATTGTCTTGAAATGTGTTGAGAGGCATTATAGATCAAGCTATGACACCTCTCGACACATTCAAACTAATCAAATGTGTGCTTAAGGGTTCTAGGACCCCTAGGGATAACCATTGTCATGAAATGTGTTGAGAGGGGTCACAAGTTAACCTATAACCCCTCTCAATACATTTGAACCAACTTAATTCATCCCTAGGGGTCCTAAGGCCCATAGGGAAATACTTGGTCATGTAATCCATCGAGAGATTTCATAGGTTAAACTCTGACTCTCTTGAGGCATTTGAACCAATAAAATGCATCCTTGTGGGCCCTAGGGCCCCTAGGGACTTTTTTGTCATGAAATGCATTGAGAGGAGATCATAGGTTAACCTATGACACCTATTGACACATTAAAAAATATGAAATGTGTCCCAAGTGGCCCTAGGGCCCCTAGGGACATTTGTAGTCATTAAACAGGTTGAGAGAGTTGATAGGTTAACCTATGACCCCTCTCGATGTATTTGAACAAACCAAATGGGTCCCTAGGGGCCCTAATGCCCCTACTCTCAGGAGTTGTCATGAAATGCATCGAGAAGGGTCATAGTTTAACCCATGACCACTTTTGATGCATTTGAACCAACCAAATGTATCCCTTGGGGTCCTATGTCCCCTAATAACATACGTTGTCATGAAATGCATTGAGAGGGATCATATGTTAACCTATGACCCCTCTTGATGTATTCAAACCAACCAAATGGCACTGAGAGGGGTCATATGCTAACCTATGACCCCTCTTGACACATTCAAACCAACCAAATGGGACCCTAGCGGCCCTAGGGCCCATAGGGACATAAACTATCATAAAATGCATCTAGAAGGGTCATATGTTAATCTATGACCCCTTTTGATGCTTTTGAACCATCTAAATGCATCTCAAAGGGTTTTACAGCCCCTAAGGACATACGTTGTCATGAAATGCATCGAGAGGGGTCATAGGTTAACCCATGACCCCTCTCAATGCATTCAAACAAACCAAATGCATTCATAGGGGTCCTAGTGCCCCTAGGGACATATGTTGTTATCAAATATGTCGAGAGGGGTCATAGGTTAACCTAAGAGCCGTCTTAATGCATTTGAACCAACCAAATGCATCCCTAGGGGCCTTAGGGCCACAAGGGACATATGTTGTCATGAAATGCATTGAGAGGGTCATAGGTTACCCTATGACTCCTCTTGACATATTTGAACCAACCAAATGGGTCCTAGGGGCCCTAGGGCACCTAGGGACATACTTTGTCATGAAATACATCAAGAGGGGTCATAATTTTATCTATGACCACTCTCAATGAGTTTGAACCAGTCAAATGCATCCCTAGGGGTTCTAGGGCCCCTTGGGACTTATGTTGTCATCAAATATGATGAGAGGGGTTAGAGGTTAACTTATAACCCCTCTCAATGCATTTGAACCAAAAAAATGTGTCCCTAGGTGTCCTAGAGCCCCTAGGGACATACGTTGTCATGAAATGTGTTGAGAGGGGAAATAGGTTAACCTATTACCCCTCTTGACAAATTCAAATGAACCAAATGCATCCCTGGTGGCCCTAGGGCCCCTAGTGACATATGTTGTACTAAAATTTTTCAAGAGGGGTCATAGGTTAACCTATGATCCCTCTTGAGGCATTAGAACCAACCAAATATTTCCCTATGGCCCCTAGGGTCCCTAGGGACATTTTTTGTCAAGAAATACATTCAGAGGGGTCATAGGTTAATCTATCATCCCTCTCGATGCATTTGACCCAACCAAATGCATTCCTAGGTGTCTTAGTGCCCATAGGGATAGACGTTCTCATGAAATGTCTTGAGAGGGGTCATAGGTTAACCTATGACTTGTCTCAATGCATTCAAACCAACCAAATGCATCCCTATAGGTCCTAGGTCATCTCGGCACATATGTTGTCATGAAATGCATTGAGAGGGGTCATAGGTTATTCTCTTACCCCTCTCAACACATTTGAAGCAACCGAATGCATCTCTAGGGCCTCTAAGAACATTTTTTGTCAAGAAATGTGTCAAGGGGGGTCATTGGTTAATCTATGACCCCTCTCGATGCATTCAAACCAACCAAATGATTCTGTAATTTTTCTAGGGCCCCTACGGATAATAGATTAACCTATGACCCATCTCAATGCATTTGAACCAACCAAATGTGTCACTAGTAGTCCTAGGGCACTTAGGCACATATGTTGTCTTAAAATGCATTGAGAAGGGTCATAGCTTAACCTCTAACACTTTTTGATGCATTTGAACCAACCAAATGTGTCTCGAGGGGACCTAGGGCCCCTGGGGATATTTTTTGTCATGAAATATGTCAAGAGGGGTGTCAAGTTAACCTATGACCTCTCTCAACGTACTAGAGCCAAATAAATTAGTCCCTATGGGTCCTAGGGACCCTAGGGACATATATTGTCATAAAATGCATCGAAAGTAACCTATGACCCCCTTTTGATGCATTGGAACCAACTAAATTGGGCCCTAGGGGCCCCTAGGAACATATGTTGTCATGAAATGCAGCGACAAGGGTCATAAGTTAATCTATGACCCCTCTCGATGTATTCAAGCCAACCAAATGATTCCCTAGGGGTCCTAGGGCCCTTCTGGACATTCGTTGTCATGAAATGCATTGAGAGGTGTCATAGGTTAACCTATGACCTATCTTGATAGATTTGAACCAACCAAATGTGTCCTTAGGGGTCCTAGGTCCACTAAGGACATATGTTGTCATGAAATGTGTCGACTTATGACCCCTCTCGATGCATTCAAACCAACCAATTGCATCCCTAGGGCACCTATGGCCCCTAGCGACATACATTGTCATGGAATGCATTGAGAGTGATCATAGGTTACCCTATGACATGTCCCAACATATTTGAACCAACCAAATATGTTCCTAGAGGTCCTAGGGCACCTAAGCACATATGTTGTCATCAAATGCATGAGAGGGATCACAACTTAACCTATGACCCCTCTCAACACATTCGAACCAGCCAATTTAGACCCTAAGGGTCTTAGGGCACGTAGGGACATATGTTATCATAAAATACATTGAGAGGGGTCATAGGTTAATCTATGGCACCTCTTGAGGCATTCGTACCAACCAAATCCTTCCCTAGGGGCCCTAGGGTCAGTAGAAGCAAATGTTATCATCAAATTCTTCAAGAGGGGTCATAAGTTAATTTATTACAACTCTAAAGGCATTCAAACTAACCAAATGCATGCCTATGGGCTCTAAGAACCCTAGGTACATTTATTGTCATGAAATGCATCGAGACCTCTTTATGCATTCAAACTAACCAAAGGTGACTGAAGGGGTCGTAGGGCACCTAGGTACCTATGTTATCATGAAATGTATTGAGATTGGTCATAGGTTTACCTTTGACCCCTCTTGATGCATTCGAACCAACCAAATGCATCCCTAGGGGCCCTAGGGCCTCTAGGACATTTGTTGTCATGAAATGGAACAAGAGGGGTGATAGGTTAATCTATGACTCCTCTTGATGCATTCAAACTAACCAATTGCATCCCTAGGGATCTTAGGGCCCCTAGGGACATACGTTGTCATGAAATGCATTGAGAGGTGTCATAGATTAACCTATGACCCCTCTCGACACACTCGAGCCAACCAAATGCATCCCTTGGAGACCTAGTGTTGCAAGGGACGTATGTTGTTATGAAATGCATCAAAAGGGGTCATAGGTTAACCTCTAACCCCGATCAATGCATTCAAACTAACCAAATGTATTAGAGGGGTCAAATGTCATCTCGACACATTCAAACCAAACAAATGCTTCCCTCTAGTTCTTAGGTCACTTGGCACATATGTTGTCATGAAATGCATCCAGAGAGGTTATAGGTTAACCTATTACCCCTATTGACACATTTAAACAAACCAAATGCATCCTTAAGGGCCCTAGGGCCTCTGAGCACATTTTTTGTCATAAAATGCATCGAAAGGGGTCATAGGTTAACCTCTCACCCCTCCTGATATATTCAAACCAAACAAATGTCTCCCCATGGGCCCTATGGCCCCTTTGAACATTTTTTGTCATGAAATGTGTCAAAAGGGGTCATAGGTTAACCTATGACTCCCCTCGATGCATTAGAACCAACCAAATGTGTCCCTACAGGTCTTAGGGCCCCTAGGTACATACAATGTCATGAAATGCATTGAGATGGGTCATAGTTTAACCTATGACACCTCTTGATGTAGTTGAACTAACTAGATGCATCTGTAGGGGTCCTAGTTTCCCTAGGGACAAACATTGTCAAAAAATGTATCAAGAGGGGTCATAGGGGTCATAGGGCCACTAGGGACATATTTTGTCATGAAATGCATCATGAGGGGTCATAGATCTCGATGAATTCGAACCAACCAAATGCATCACCAGGGGGCCTAGTGCCCTTAGGAAAATATGGTTTCATGAAATGCACTAAGAGGGGTCATAGGTTAATATATGACCCCTTTCAACACATTTGAACAAACTAAATGTGTCCCTAAGGGCCCTAGGGCCCGTAAAGACATATGTTGTCATGATATGCATCGAGAGGGGTCACTAGTTAAGTTATGACCCCTCTCAATGCATTTGAACCAACCAAATGCATCCCTAGGGGTTGTAGGGACCCTAGTGATATACATTGTCATTAAATGGATCAATAGGGGTCATAAATTAACCTATGATCCATCTTGATGCATTCGAACCAACCAAATGGGTCCCTAGAGGTCCTAGGGCACCTAGGCACATATTTTGTCATGAAATGTATTGAGAGGGGTCAAAGGTTAAACTATGACCCCTCTCGACACATTACAACCAACCAAATGCATCCCTAGGGACCTTAAGGAAATTTATTATCATGAATTTTATTGAGAGGAGTCATTCATTAATCTATGACCCCTCTTAATGCATTCAATCCACCCAAGTTCATCCCTAAGCGTCCTAGGAGCCCTAGGGATATACGCTGTCATGAAATGCATTAAGAGGGGACATAGGTTAACTTATGACCTTAATCAAGTCATTCAAACCAACTAAGTGCATCCCTAAGGCTCCTAGGGCACCTAGAGACATACGTTGTCATGAAATGCAATGAGAGGGGACATAGGTTAAGCTATCACCCTAATCGAGGCATTCAAACCAACCAAATGTGACCATTTTCTATCATGAAATGTATTGAGATGGGTTATAAGTTAATCTATGGCTGCTCTTGATACATTCAAACCAACCAAATGCATCCCTAGGGTTCCTAGGGCCTCGAGGGACATACATTGTCATGAAATGCATCAAAAGTGGTCATAGGTTAACCTCTGATCCTTCTTGATGCATTCAAACCAACCACATGCGTCCCTATGGGTCCTAGGGCACCTAGTCATAAATGTGGTCATGAAATGCATCAATAGCGGTCATAGGTTAACCTCTAACCCCTCTCGATCCATTCAAACCAAAAAATTGTGTCCCTTAGGGCCATAGGGACCCAAGGGACTTTTTTTTGTCATGAAATGTGTCAAGATGGATCATAAGTTAATTTATGACCCCTCTTGAAACATTCAAACCAACAAAATGTGTCTCTAGGGGTCGTACGGCCCCAAGGGACATACGCTATCATAAAATGCATCAAGTAGGGTCATAGGTTAATCTATAAGCCTTCTTGACACATTTGAACCAACCAAATGTGTCCCTAGGGGTCCTAGAGCCTCGAGGGACATATATTGTCATGAAATGCTTTGAGAGGGGTCAAAGGTTAATTTGTGACCCCTTTCAACACATTTAAAAAAACTAAATGCATCCATAGAGGCCCTAGGGCCACTGCAGACATACATTATCACCAAATTCATTGAGAGGGGTAATAAGTTAATCTATGAAACCTCTTGACACATTCAAACCAACCAAATGCATGTCTAGGGGTCATTAAATGCATCAAGAGGGGTCATAGAATAACCTATGACACCTCTAGATGCATTCAAACCAATCCAATAAATTCCTAGCAGTCCTAGGCCCCCTAGGGACATTCATTGTCATGAAATGTGTCGAGAGGAGTCATAGGTTAACCTATGGCCCCTTTTGACCCATTTCAACCAACCAAATGTATCCATTGGGGTTCTAGTGCCCCTAGGCACATATGTTGTCATGAAATGCATTGAGAGGGATCATAGGTTAACCTCTAACACCTCTTGATATATTTGAATCAACCAAATGTGTCCCCTAGGGCCCTATGGCCCCTCTGGACATTTTTTGTCATGAAATGCATCGAGAGGGGTCATATGTTAACCTATGACCCCTCTTGATTCATTAGAACCAATCAAATGTTTTTGTTATGAAATGTGTTGACAGAGGTCATATGTTAGCCTTTGATCCCTCTTGATGCATTAGAACCAACCAAATGTGTCCCTAGGGGTCCCAGGGCCCTTAGGGGCATACATTGTCTTGAAATGTGTCGAGAGGGGTAATAGGTTAACCTATGGCTTGTCTCGATGCATTCAAACCAACCAAATGAGTCACAAGGATTCCTAGGGACACTAATGACATATGTTTTCATAAAATGCATCAAGAGGGGTCATATTTTATCCTATGACATCTTTCAATGCATTCTAACTAACAAGATGCATCTTTAGGGTTCCAAGGGCCCCTAGGGACATATGTTGTCATGAAATGTGTTAAGAAAGTTTATAGATTAACCTATGACCTATCTTGATGCATTCAAAACAACCAAATGTATCCCTAGGTGTCCTAGGACACCTACACCCATATGTTGTCATGAAATATGTTGAGATGGGTCATAGGTTAACCTCTAACCCCTCTCGAAACATTCGAACCAACCAAATGCATCCCTTAGGATCCTAGGGCACCTAGGAACATATGTTGTCATGAAATGCATCAAGAGGGGTCACAAGTTAATCTTTGATCCCTCTCAACTAATTCAGACCAACCAAATGTGTCCCTTTGGGTTGAAGGACCTTAGGGACATTTTTTTTCATGAAAATTGTTGAAAAGGGTCATAGGTTAATCTATGATCCCTCTTGATGCATTCAAATGAAAAAAATTTGTTTCTAGGGGTCCTATGGCCCCAAGGGACATAAATTGTCATTAAATGCATCAAGAAGGGTCATAGTCTAACCAAAGACCCCTCTTGATGCATTCAGACCAACCAAATGTGTCCTTAGGGATCCTAGGGCCCCTAGGGACATACGTTGTCATAAAATGTGTCAAGTGGGGTCATAGGTTAATTTATGACCCCTCTGGATGCATTCAATCAAACCAAATGCATCCCAAGGGTCCTAGGGCCCCTAGGGCATACATTGTCATGAAATGCATCAAGAGAGGTCATAGGTTAACTTATGACCCATCTTAAAGCATTCAAACATACCAAATGCATCTTTAAGGGTCCTAGGGCTGCTAGAGACATACGTTGTCATAATATGCATAAAGAGGGGTCATAGGTTAGTCTATGACTCTTCTCCATGAATTCAAACTAGCCAAATCCATCCCTAGTAGTACTAGGGTCCATAGCAACATACATAATCATGAAATGCATCAAGAGGGGTCATAGGTTAACCTATAAGCCCTCTCAAAGCATTCAAAATAACAAAATGTGTCCCTAGGGATCCTAGGCCCCCTCAAGACATATGTTGTAATGAAATTCATTGAGAGGGGTCATAGGTTAACCTATGACCCTTTTCAATGCATTAGAACCAATCAAATGTGTCTGTAGGGGTCATTTCGCGCCTAGGGATATACATTATGATGGAATACATTGATAGGGTCATAGGTTAACCTATGACCCCTCCCAAGGCATCTGAACTAACCAAATGTTTCTCTATGTGGACTAGGGTCGTTAGGGACTTTTTTGTCATGAAATTCATCGAGAGGGGTCATAGATCAATCCATGATCCCTTTAAATGCATTTGAACCAACCAAATCCATACCTAGGGGTCCTAGGGCCCCTAGCAACATATGTTGTCATGAAATACATCGAGAGGGGTCATAGGTTAACCTATGACTCATCTTGACGCATTCAAACCAACCAAATGCATCCCTAGGGGTCCTTGGGCACCTTTTCACATATGTTGTCATGAAATGTGTCAAGAGGGGTCATAGGTTAACCTCTGACCCCTCTCAATGCATTTGAACCAACCAAATGTGTCCCTAGGGGCCTTGGGGCCTTTAAGACATTTGTTTTCATGAAATGCGACATACATTGTCATGAAATGCATCAAAAGGGGTCATAGCTTAACCTAGGGGCCTTGGGGCCTTTAAGACATTTTTTTTCATGAAATGTGACATACATTGTCCTTAAATGCATCAAAATGGGTCATAGGTTAACCTATGACCTATCTTAATGTACTTGAGCTAATCAAATACATCCCTAGGGGTCCTAGGGCACCTAGGTACATATGTTTCCATAAAATGCATTGAGAGGGGTCATTGGCTAACCTTTGACCCTGTTCGATGCATTCAAACCAACCAAATGCAACCCTAAAGCTCCTAGGGATATTTTTTGTTGTGAAATGCATCAAGAGAGGTCACAAGTTAACGTACGACCCCTCTCAATGTATTAGAACCAACCAAACTAGACCGTAAGGGTGTTAGGGCACCTAGGCACATATGTTGTCACGAAATGCATTAAGAGAGTCATAGGTTAATCTATCATGCCTCTCAAGGCATTCATACCAACCAAATGCATCCCTAGGGGCCATGGACACCCTAGAGACATATGTTGTAATGAAATGCCTCAAGAGGAGTCATAACTTAACCCATTACACATATGAAGGCATTCTATTCTAACTAACCAAATGCATCCCTATGGGCCCTAGGACCTGTAGGTACATTTTTTGTAATGAAATGCATTGAGAGGGCTCATAGATTAAGCTATTACCCCTCTCGACACAGTTAAACCTACCAAATGTGTCCCAAGGGGTCATAGAGCACCTAGGCACATATGTTTTCATGAAATGCATTAAGAGGGGTCATAGGTCTAGGATGTATTTGATTGATTTGAATGCATTGAGAGGAGTCATAGGTTAACCTCTGACTCCTCTCGATGCATTTGAACCAACCAAATGCATCCTTAGGGTCCCTAGGGTCTCTAGGACATTTATTGTCATGAAATGCATTGAGAGAGGTGATAGGTTAATCTATGACAACTCTCAATGCATTCAAACCAACCAAATGCATCCCCAAGGATCCTATGGCCCCTAGGGACATACGTTGTCATGAATTGCATTGAGTTGGGTCATAGATTAACCTATCACTTGTCTCGATGCATTCAAACAAACCAAATACATCCATAGAGGTCCTAGGGCACCTATGCACATAAGCTATCATGAGATACATCGAGACGGGTCATAGGTTAACCTTTGACCCTGCTCGATGCATTCAAACCAAAAAAATGCATCCCTAGGGGCACCCTAGGGATATTTGTTTTCATGAAATGCATAGGGAGGGGTCACATGTTAAGCTATGAACCCTCTTGATGCATTTGAAACAACCAAGTGCATCCCTAGGAGTCCTATTGATGCATTCAAACCAACCAAATGTGTCCCTATGAGTCCTAGGTCTACTAGGGACATATGTTTTCATGAAATGTGTTGACCTATGACCCTTCTCAATGCATTCAAAACAAAGAAACATGTCCTGAGGGGTCCTAGGTGTATATGAAAAATGTTAGTATGCTAAGAGAAACCAAATTTAAATAAAGCTTCTACAAACTAAACAAAATTCATAAACTTCAAGATAGACTAAGATGAGCTCTTAATTGAGAATATGAGCCATTAGTGGGCTCTCTCAATAAGAAGCTCTCTTGTTGAGTAGCTTTGTCTAAATAGATAGGATGTATGCTCAAGCTTTATGCTTCAAAAAGGGCTTCAATGGATGATTGTGGATTTTTGGTGTGGATAGATGGCTTTAGTATGGATTTGGCTCTCAAAATAGCATTATAACTTTACTTCATGGATTGTGTTATTTTGCAAAGGGGAAGGATCCAATTTATAGGCAAGAGGCTTGAGGGATTGAGGGCTAAGATGCAAGGATGGGAAAAAGCTTATGGAAGGCTCAGATTGCATGAGAGGAGAGCACATGGATTGTGCTTCCTTACAACCAATCAAGGAGTGACACATGTCACATGGTGAGAGGATGGAGGAAAGGGGAAGGATGAGTCAACAAAGGAGGCTCAAGGGATAAAATCTTCATAAAGACCCTCATAATGACTTGTAAGAGCAATAAAAGGGCTTGCAAGAGTCATTTATGGCCTAGTGGACTTCATAAAGTTTTATGGTTGAGATATTTTGAGGGTGATGAGAGAAAATTCGACTTGGACTTGATTAGGAAAGTTTTAAGCTTGCTTAGGCTTGTGCAAATGATTAGAGGATGGATTAGGATGGTTTAGGATTAGCTTAGGGATAGGCAAGTGGATGGCATTTAATGAGGGTGGGTGAAGGAGGAGATATTTGTTAGCTTTGGCTTGGGTTAGTAAGTTTTAACCCATGTTTAGGGAATGTGACAAGGTTAGGAGGGGATTAGGATTAGGTTTAAAAACATCTTCTAGAAGAGTCTAGATTTTGGAGGAGGATAAAGACTTTCTAGAATAGTCTAGAATTTCCTAGGATGAGGATGAAGACTTTCTAGAAGAGTCTAGAACTTCTTAGGATGAGGATAAATTAGATTTTTAGGAAATAAATAAAGTTTTATTTATTTCAAGGGTTTGGGTTGAGGAGATATTTATTAAAACTTTTTTAATAAACATGAGGATTAATATTTAATTTTAATTAAATATTTTGAGTTGGGATTAGGGGTAGGAAATGATGGGATTAGCCTTTAATCAAAATTAAAGAAGGATTAGAAGATTTTGGAAGAGGTTATTGGTCATAAGGAAATTGGCCAACTTTTGGGAAAAAAATAAATTTTTTATTTATTTTAGGATTTTTGGTCAATTTATTAATTAAATAATTAATAAATAAGGAAATAATGTTTAAATAAGATTTAAACATTTTTGGGAGGGATTCCTTAATTAAATATTTTTAATTAAGATAAAAGGATTTAATGGCATAAAAATTAATTAATTAATTAATTAAATAATTAATTAATTAATATATGATGATGTCATCGGGAATTTTTCAGAAAATAAAAATACTTTATTTTCTAAAGGATTTTTAGGTGTCTACATTTTGCCCCTCTTTGATGTGATGCCGCAAGTGGCATGACATCAAAGATAAGAAAATAAGATGCCCAAGGCTAGAGCAGAAGAGGAGAGAATGGACTATGAGATGCCCCCTCAAGAAGCTAGCGGGGAGAGAAAGCGAGGCTCGATGGCTTCTTGAAAAATACAAGAATCTGGGATGAGCAAGGAGACTCAGATTGGCAAAGAGAAGGGGCTGAATTAGCTCAAACTCTCACTATGGGAGAATGATAAAGGAGAATCAGATGCAGAAGAGGAAGCAAGCTTAAGACTTTAGGGAAGGTGGAGGATGAAGGAGCAGAGCGCTATAAAAAGGAATCCAGGATAGGGAGATGGATGAGGGGATTATAAAGCTGATGCAAAAGCATTTCAAAGAGTCAGATTGGTGGAAGATGGGCTTCGGAGATCCCTAGGACTAGGATTGTGGATTTTGAAAGATGAGGCTTGGTGGGTTGATTTGGATTGGTGGATCCCTAAGACTAGGATTGTGGATCCCTAAAGCTAAGAGTGATGAGTGATTCAAAGAGATACTGATGCATCAGCTGGGGTAGGAGAGACGGATGCTAGATATGGATGGGGGATAATGGAGATGAAGGAAAACCATTGAAGCTTTTTGAGCGGGGGGATACTTCAAAGAGAAGTACCACCATGTAGTTGAGCACTAGATTTGCTATAGGACTATTGGTTAATTGCCAAGGTTACCAAGAACATCAAGGCCTTTTCACCAATTGTCCAAAGGACTGACAAACTAACTCAAAACAAACACACAAGGATTGCCCCAGCATCACACATGAATCCCAGAGGAAGCAGTGTGGAAATGACACTGGGTAACCCACAAGCAAAAAAGAAAACAAGCAAAAGACATGATCAAGACCTTACATTCTAATTGCCCCATTCGCAGCATACCATGATATGGAAGATCATGGCAACCTTGAGGAGGAACAAGGAGATTGCTTGGAAAAGATACTTCAAGACCCAAAAGGGAAGATCCCAAATCAAAAGAAAGTGAAAATCCAAAAGAGAACCGTTTGCCAACGAGATGGGTAGGACGAGGTACTAACGGACCAAGATCAGACATGAGGAAAGCTATATCCTACAAGGACCTATCGAAGAGCACCTAAGCTGGTGGATTTGGATGAGTGATGCGTCTGGCAAGCTGAACTAAGAAAGATAACACTTTGGTGATAGGAAATCTAGCTAAAGGATGCATTGGAATAGCTAACCAAGATGTGCGATGGGTGCAAGATTTTGATCAAGGACAAACTGACACGAATGCTGGATAGATGCAATGGTACTAAGCTAAAGAGGATGTACAAGCTAACAGACCAAGGTATTTACAAGTGAGCTAATCAAGATATAGTACAAGCTAACAGACCAAGATAGTTACAAGCAGGAAAAAGCTCAAGATGATAGGATAGCGGGATGGTTTGATGTTGTGCAAGATGCGGAAGCTAAGGGTGGGGTGATAGCAAAAGATATAGATTTGGCAGGATGCATCCAATGATGATGAGAGATTTTGTGACCAAGGATAGCTAGAGGAGCAGGATGAGATGGCTGGATAGGATGGTAGATAGCTAGGATTATGATGGATATAAACATATGACATTGGGTTTGCATGAGGATAGCCTAGAGCTAGATACCAATGACAAGGGAGGATGGACAAGACAAGATCTCCAAGGAATATAGTGCCCCCAATCAGAAGATAACATGCGGAAGGAGGTCTTATGATGGATGTGATAGGATTGAAGCTAGGATGGAAAAAGCTGAAGGGGCTACGGAGATGGATGATAGCTGAGATGATTGGTTGAAGCTGCAGAAGATCAGTGGATGGTGTGAGATGGAAGCTGGAGGATGGAGGATAGGTGGATAGATTGGAAGATGGAGGTGGATGTCAAGAGATGACCAAAAGAATGAGGGTGATAGGCTAAGCTGGGGATGGCGGGATTACGCATGAGGCTTGTTTGCCAAGTTTTCATCATGGTACTTGTCCAAGGTGCTTGAATTGCCAAGTTTTCACCAGTGGACGCTTTATTTTTCTTTTCTTTTTTGACTTTTTGACTTTGGACTTAGCTGGAATGATTTTGACTTTCTTCAGCTATTTTGGCTTTTTTGGGATTTTTCACTGGCTGTTGGAATGTTCAATTTTGTTGCTAGCTATTGGTACACCGGATGTGTGATTTATGCAATAGATCGGATTAGATGGGATTGATGGTAGGAGATGGAGGGATGAAAATGCTGGAAAGGAGCATGAGATGGGGATGCTTGCAAGAGCAACATTGGCACATGTTGGAATGGGTGTGAAAAGAGCATATGGGGGATAGATGGTAGATGCAGGCGTGATGGAGGATTTGTGGAAGCATGCTTGGGGATATAGGCACCCAAGATGGAGTTAGGAGATGGGGGACATGAGTCACTAGATGGGGGATTAGCAATGGTGGATGCCATTATGCATTGGGTTTCAACTTTTTTCTTGGGGATCCACATGGTTTTGGATTTTCTTTTCATAGGCTTTTGCATTGTTTTGCATTCTTTGATTGGATTTTGCCTTTTTGGAGTATGTCTTTTAGAATAGACATATGATTGCCTAGGATGTGGATTTTTAGATTTATGCATTTTGAAGTTGGCATTTACATTGCTGTGGTAAGCTTTGGGAAGATGGTTAGGAGAAGCTTTGTGAGATGGAGAGGATATGAAAGAGCATGTAGGGGGATGATGATGGATGATGTGCCCTGATATGTGCATTTGTTGATCTTGCATAGAAATGGATGGAATAGGATTTTTATGATGGCTGATAGGAGGATGGAGGATGGTAGATTTTGGGACATAGGGACCCAAAATGGATTTAGCGGATGAAGGGGGGATATGGTAGGTTGTATTGGGTTGCAAAGATGGTGGAAGGGGGATGACATAAGATTTCTTGAAGGAGTGATAAGAGGCTGGCATGGTGGGCTTGGAGATAGGCTTGGTTTGGGGGTATGGTGTACCAACACCTTTAGATGGTGAGCCTTTGGATACATATCCAAGACCATGAAATCCTAGATTTTTTTGTGCAATAATAGGCTCTCTGATTCCTTGCTCTTGTGGTCCTAAACCTTGACCTTGATAATGCCATCGATTGAGCATTTGAACAAGCTGAGAAAACTTTTTGCTTGCAGAAAATGGTAGAAGTGATTTATTAGGTGTATTGCAATGGGGAGATACTGTTCTTAATTCTTCTGCTGAGAGAGGGCCACCGTGGATGAATGTAAGTGAACCAAGAGGGTAGATTATAGATGGTGGAATAGCTTGGATAGGTGGTAAGATGGAAGCATGGAGTGGGGGAGATGGAAGGATAGGATCTTGATGTAGCTGGTGGGATGACAAGATATCTTGTAGTGGAGGAGATATGGCTCGAGGTTTTGGAGATGGAGGAGATAGTGACTGCACTATGGATGGAAGACATGGTACGATGATATCTTCATTTATGCTTTGGGGGATGTCAACATGCTTTTGGGCAGGATCTTGATAGGATTGGTTTGGAGTGGATGGTGTGATAGGAGGTGAAGGGATGGATTCTTCAAAGGCAGCAGATGGATAGATGGGGGATTCAGTAGTGGAGATGGGTGAGTAGAAGATGGATGCATAAGGGTCATTACGAGAGATTTGGGAAATGCTTGGAGGCGATGTGGATAGGATTTGGAGGGATTTGATAGGTGGTGGGATTTTGATGCTTGCGGGAAGTGGAAGGATTTTAAGTAATTTGATGGATGGTATGGGGATGATAGATATGGGAGATGGAGGTGATATTATAGATGGGGAAGCTTCATCACTGACTACTTCACATGGTTGGATTAGATGACATGGCTTATCGACTGTTGGAGGCAACTTTTCTTGTATTTCCTCTAGGAGATTCCTTGGAGACTCGTGTGTCAAAGGTGGAGGTGGATTGACAGGAATAGCTAGTGTGATGGGGGTGGAAGATTGGAAGCTTGGTTGATGGGGTGATGGAGGGGAAGCTGGAATATCAGATGGCATGACTAGATAGTTTGGAATAACTCTTGGATTTTGGGGGATGCTTGGGGGAATGTTTCTAAGGCTTTCAATATACCCGTCATAGTCAACAAGATTTTCATCATCATTGGAATAGGAGGTGGCGGGAGCAAGGACAATGCGACCAAACACATCATGATAGGATTGGTACTTCATGCTTTGATGATGAGTTTGATGGGGATGGGGTCTTGCGTATGGATGAACACGAAAGCTCATGGTTGGATTTGGATTAAGTACAGATTTTGGATTGGCTGATGAAAGATTTCCTAGGGAGAGTCAAAGCTGTATGACAGACCTAAGGAGGATTGGCTGAAGATTTTTGGCTTTCTTGTGGGTGGAAGACTTCAAGGGTATGCTATCAAAAAGTGAGAGTTTTGCTTTCTTATGTGCAGGATTCGTGGTGATTGTGTCAACTTAAGGATAGACTAGTGATCCTATGGCATGACATGAGATTGACCACTTGTGGATCCCAACCTTTAGCTCAAGGTGATGAGGGATGCAAGTGACAAAGCTAGATTACCCTAGACAATGCTCTGTCAGAGGGATAACCTTGGTGAGATTGGTTGATTGGTAGGATTGATTGGATAGCAAAATCTAGCAAAGTGACAACAACTCTTTAAAGGCTTGGGTGATTTTGGATTGGGTTGCTAGCTGGCTGGGGGGATGATTTGGATGGACTTTGGATTTGGGATTGTTTTAAAGCAAGGAACTAGATAGATTCAGTTGCAGCGGGGGAGCTTGGATGATTTTTTGATAAGGCAGTGACTACGCTAAGTATGCCTTGAGCTGGGAGATTTCTAATTTTTTGGGATTTTGACCAAAGTTGGCAAGAATTCATTCAAAAGCTATGAACAAACAAGCAGACAAAAGTTTGGAGCAAGCACGTCAAACACACCAACAGCCTAGGAAGCTTTCTACAACGATGAAATTTGGTTTAGCTAGGGAGTCCTTGATATACGCAAGGTACGTGAGGCCCAAATCCGTAGATGAAACCAAAAAGATGTCACATAGCCGAGAGGAGCGGTAACCCACTTCTCCTCTTTCACTTCTCAAGGGTATAAAGTTCGTTGAGGCTTAGCCCGAGTGACAAAATTTTGATCCCAAGAGAGGTGTCTTTGGATTCACCTCCCGATCTTTATACTCCACCGGAATGCTGGAGTTGAGGTCGTCCCAAGGGGTGATGAAATCCCCAAGCAGGCCTCCTAAAAAGCTAAGACAAGATTTTGGATCATAATCTTATGCACCCAAGATGGCCTCGAAAGACGACAAGGGGAGAGAAGACTTGGATGATCTTGGGCTAAAAAGCATGCATGTTC
This sequence comes from Cupressus sempervirens, assembly GCA_028749045.1. Taxonomy (NCBI): domain Eukaryota; kingdom Viridiplantae; phylum Streptophyta; class Pinopsida; order Cupressales; family Cupressaceae; genus Cupressus; species Cupressus sempervirens. The sequence continues at coordinate 170,713,486 of CM053791.1, read as the reverse complement.
TTTTACCAACTGACGCTTAAGTTTTTTGATCTAGACTTTGCAACCACTCATGTTTAAGATACAATGTTTATTCCAACTTTGAAGTGTCGACAAAAATAAAATTGATCGAAGAATGCAAACAAGAAGAAGAGTTAGGGTCAACAAGAAGGTAAACCCGTGCGCCCTGAGGCCCTCCACGTCAAGTATCGATTGATTTTTTTTTTAAGGCATTCAAGATTGAGTGTGAGTTTATTTTAAGCCCAAAACAAAGGTGTGTGAGATTCGATTTCAAGCGTGCGCCCGGAGGCCCTCCACATCAAGATTTGTCCAATTTTTATGCCCAAATAAAGTGTGAGTGAGATTAAGGTGCATTCAGGGAAAATTTGATTTTAATCCATGGCATTCAAGAGTGATTTTAGCAACATGCATTCAAAGACAAGTGATTAAACATTCAAGTTTTTTCCTTTGAGCATTCAAGATTGAGATTTTGTGTGTTGTTTTAAGAACTTTGAAGTGCTTTGTTTTAACCTTAGATCATTCAAGATTGTTTTGGACTCAAAAGTGAAAATGACTCTTTGGACTTTGCTTTTCATTCAAGATTTTGTGTTCTAGTTTGCATATTTTAAGCCCAAAAATGATATTCCTAGATTGTTTTGATGCATGAAAAACCTAAGAAACATTCAAGATTTTGCAACAAGACATTTGTTTGGAACAAATAAAAAAAGTTTTAGGACTCTTAGTTTTCATGAGATTTTAAAATAACTTTAAAATATTTTCAAATGAGGTTCATTTTATCCTTGATTGATGCTTTGAGTTTGATTTAGATTTTAGTGTGCACTTAGTGTTGATTTTGAACCTTTTGAAATGGAAACTTGAAGTTCTTTTTAAATTCCCAAAAATGAAGTGCTCCTAACTTTGCATGAATGCATCTAAAACCTTGATGTTGCAAGGATGCAAATGATTAGATTGGTTTAGTTTCACTTGTTAAAAGATTTCTTCTTTTTTGCAAATTTTTAATTTTTAAATGGATTTAAGTATGATTTGGGGGTTCATTTTAAGCACTAAAAAGAAGTGTGTATGATTTTGCTTCCTTAAAAAAAAATGGCCACGATCTCCCACAAGAAGAAGAAGAAGAAATAGATGGAATAAGAAGAATATAGACAAGAAGAGGAAGAAGAATTTCAAGTTCTTTGTCCACCTATAAGCTTGAAAAATCTGCAAACACTATGAGATAGATTATGAGTTCCTTTGTCTTCTTCATGCTCATGTGGAACTACAAAACCAATTTATACAATCCTACCAATCACAAAAACAAAAAAAATTAGCCAAAATCAGCAAATAACATAAAAAAAACTTGACTAAAAAAGCTAATGAAGATGACCCATGCGAGGTCCCACCGGGCGTGCCAAAATGTATATGAGCAATGTTAGTATGCTAATAGAAACCAAATTTAAATAAAGCTTCTACAAACTAAACAAAATTCATAAACTTCAAGATAGACTAAGATGAGCTCTTAATTGAGAATATGAGCCATTAGTGGGCTCTCTCAATAAGAAGCTCTCTTGTTGAGTAGCTTTGTCTAAATAGATAGGATGTATGCTCAAGCTTTATGCTTCAAAAAGGGCTTCAATGGATGATTGTGGATTTTTGGTGTGGATAGATGGCTTTAGTATGGATTTGGCTCTCAAAATAGCATTATAACTTTACTTCATGGATTGTGTTATTTTGCAAAGGGGAAGGATCCAATTTATAGGCAAGAGGCTTGAGGGATTGAGGGCTAAGATGCAAGGATGGGAAAAAGCTTATGGAAGGCTCAGATTGCATGAGAGGAGAGCACATGGATTGTGCTTCCTTACAACCAATCAAGGAGTGACACATGTCACATGGTGAGAGGATGGAGGAAAGGGGAAGGATGAGTCAACAAAGGAGGCTCAAGGGATAAAATCTTCATAAAGACCCTCATAATGACTTGTAAGAGCAATAAAAGAGCTTGTAAGAGTCATTTATGGCCTAGTGGACTTCATAAAGTTTTATGGTTGAGATATTTTGAGGGTGATGAGAGCAAATTCGACTTGGACTTGATTAGGAAAGTTTTAAGCTTGCTTAGGCTTGTGCAAATGATTAGAGGATGGATTAGGATGGTTTAGGATTAGCTTAGGGATAGGCAAGTGGATGACATTTAATGAGGGTGGGTGAAGGAGGAGATATTTGTTAGCTTTGGCTTGGGTTAGTAAGTTTTAACCCATGTTTAGGGAATGTGACAAGGTTAGGAGGGGATTAGGATTAGGTTTAAAAACATCTTCTAGAAGAGTCTAGATTTTGGAGGAGGATAAAGACTTTCTAGAATAGTCTAGAATTTCCTAGGATGAGGATGAAGACTTTCTAGAAGAGTCTAGAACTTCTTAGGATGAGGATAAATTAGATTTTTAGGAAATAAATAAAGTTTTATTTATTTCAAGGGTTTGGGTTGAGGAGATATTTATTAAAACTTTTTTAATAAACATGAGGATTAATATTTAATTTTAATTAAATATTTTGAGTTGGGATTAGGGGTAGGAAATGATGGGATTAGCCTTTAATCAAAATTAAAGAAGGATTAGAAGATTTTGGAAGAGGTTATTGGTCATAAGGAAATTGGCCAACTTTTGGGAAAAAAATAAATTTTTTATTTATTTTAGGATTTTTGGTCAATTTATTAATTAAATAATTAATATATAAGGAAATAATGTTTAAATAAGATTTAAACATTTTTGGGAGGGATTCCTTAATTAAATATTTTTAATTAAGATAAAAGGATTTAATGGCATAAAAATTAATTAATTAATTAATTAAATAATTAATTAATTAATAAATGATGATGTCATCGGGAATTTTTCAGAAAATAAAAATACTTTATTTTCTAAAGGATTTTTAGGTGTCTACACTAGGCTCCCTATCAACATACATTTTCATGAAATGCATTGAGAGGGTTCATAGGCTTATCTATGACCCCTCCCAACGCATTCAAACCTAGGGCCCCTAGGAACATACATTGTCATGGAATGCATCGAGAGGGGTCATAGGTTAATCTATGACCCTTCTCAATACATTCAAATCAACCAAATGCATCCTTAGGGGTACTAGGGCCCCTAGCAAGATATGTTGTCATGAAATATGTCAAGAGGGGTCATAGGTTAGCCTATGAGCCCTCTCAATGCATTCAAACTAACAAAATATGTCCTTAAGGGTCCTAGGACCCCTAGAGATATATTTTATCATGAAATGCATCGAGAGGGGTCACAGGTTAACCTCTGACCCCTGTCAACACATTCAAACCAACCAAATGTGTACCTAGGGATCCTAGGGCCCCTTGGGAGATACATTTTCATGAAATGAAAAAAGACCAAATGCATCTCTATGGGTCATAGATTAATCTATGACCCCTCTTAATGCATTCACACCAACCAAATCTATACATAGGGGTGCTAGGGCTCATAGGGACATATGTTGTCATGAAATGCATTGAGAGGGGTTATAGCTTAACCTATGACTCATCTCAACACATTCAAACCAACCAAATGCATCCTTAGGGGTCCTTTGACACTAAACACCTATGTTGTCATGAAATTCATCGAGAGGGGTCATACGTTAACCTCTAACCCCTCTCGATGCATTTGAACAAACATAATGTGTCCCTAGGGACCTTGGGGACTTTAAGATGTTTGATTTCATGAAATGCATCAAGAGGGGTGATAGGTTAATCTATGACCCCTCTTGACGCAATCAAACTAACCAAATGCATCCCTAGGGTTTCTATGGCCCCTAGGGACATATGTTGTCATGACATGCATTAAAAGGGGTCATAGGTTAACCTATGAGCCATCTCAACATATTTGACCCAACCAAATACATCCCTAGAGGTCCTAGGGCACCTAGGGATATATGTTGTCATGAAATGCATTGAGAGGGTCATATGTTAACATCTAACCCTGCTCAATGCATTTGAACCAACCAAATGTGTCACTAGGGGCCCTAGGGCTACTGGGGACATTTGTTGTCATGAAATGTGTCAAGATGGCTCACAAGTTAACCTATGACCCCTATCAATGCATTGGAACCAACCATATTAGTCCCTAGGGGTCACAGGGCACCTAGGGACATATTTTGTGATGAAATACATTAAGAGCACTTATAGGTTAATCTATGACCCCTCTCGATGCATTCAATTCAACCAAATGCATCCCTAAGGGCCCTAGGGCCCCTAGCAACATATGTTGTCATGAAATGCCTTAAGAAGGGTCATAGGTTAACCTATTATACATCTAAAGGTATTCGAACTAACCAAATGCATCCCTATGGGCTCTAAGACCCTTAGGTACATTTATTGCCATGAAATTCATTAATAGGGGTCATGGATTAATCAATGACCCATCTTGGTGCATTCAAACCAACCAAATGCATCCCAACGAGTCGTAGGGAACCTAGGCACATATGTTGTCATGAAATGCATCAAGAGGGGTCATAGGTTAACCTCTCACCCTTCTCAATGCATTCCTAGGGGTCCTAAGGCCCCTAGGACATTTTCTGTCATGAAATGAGTTGGGAGGGGTGATAGGTTAATCTATAATGCCTCTCAATGCATTCAAATGAACCAAATGCATCCCTATGGATCCTAGGGCCCCTAGGGACATACGCTTTCATGAATTGCATCATGTAGGGTTATAGATTAACCTATGGCACATCTTGATGCATTCAAAAAAACCAAATATGTCCCTTGGTGTCCTAGGGCACCTAGGCGCATATGTTGTCATTGAATGCTTTGAGAGGGGTCATAGGTTAACCTCTAAACTTGCTCAATGCATTTAAACCAAATAAATGCATCACTAGGAGCCTTAGGGCCCCTAAGGATATTTTTTTCATGGAATGCATAGAGAGGGGTCACAAGTTAAGTTTTGAACCCTCTCAACACAATGGAACCAATCGAACTACTCCCTAGAGGTCTTAGGGCATGTAGGGATATACGTTGTCATGAAATGCACCAAGAGGGGTCAGAGGTTAATCTATGATCCCTTTCGTTACATTCAAACCAACCAAATGTGTCCCTAAGGGTCTTAGGGCCCCTTCGAATATACATTGTCATGAAATGTGTCGACAAGGGTTATAGGTTAAACTATGACCCCTCCAGATGCATTTGAAATAATCGCATGCATCCCTAAGAGTTCCATGGCCCTTACAGACATTTTTTGTCATGAAATATGTCGATAGGGCTCACAGGTTAACCTATGACCCCTCTCAACTCATTTGAACTAAAAAAATGAGTCCCTAGGGGTCGTAGGGCCCCTGAGGACATATGTTGTCATGAAATGCATTGAGAGGGGTCATAGGTTAACCTATGACCTATCTCAATGCATTTAAACAAACCAAATGTGTCTGTAGGGGTCCTAGGGCTCTTAGGAACATATGTTGTCATGAAATGTGCCAAGAGGGTTATTAGGTTAACCTATGACCCCTCTCAATCCATTCAAACCAACTAGATGTATGTGTAGGGGTCCTCAAACCCCTAGGAACATATATTAACATGAAATACATTCGGAGGGTTGGTAGATTAATCTATGATCCTTCTTGATGCATTTGAACCAACAAAATGAGTCCCTAAGGGTCTAAGGACCCCTGAGGACATAAGTTGTAATGAAATGCATCAAGAGGGGCAATAAGTTAACCTATGAACCTTCTCGACCCATTCGAACCAACCAAATGTGTCCTTAGGTGTCCTAGTACCCCTAAGGACATCTGTTGTCATGAAATGCATCAAGAGGGGTCATAGGCCCATTTTGACACATTTGAACTAACCAAATGCATCCCTTGGTGTCGTAGTGCCCCTAAGGACATATGTTGTTATGAAATGCATCGAGAGGGGTCATTGGTTAACCTATGACCCCTCTTGATGCATTCAAACCAACCAAATATGCTTGTAAGGGCCTTATGGCCCCAATGGACATACGTTGTCATAAGATACATCAAGAGGGGTCATAGGTTGTCTCAACACATTCAAACTAACCAAATGCTTCCCTATGAGTCTTAATTCACCTAGGCACATATGTTGTCATGAAATGCATCGATAGAGGTCATAAGTTAAACTCTTACCCCTCTCAATGTATTTGAACCAAAAAAAGTGTCCCTAGGGGTCCTAGGGTACTTAGGGACATACGTTGTCATGAAATGCATCGAGAGAGTTCATAGGTTAACCTATGACCTGTCTCAATGCATTTGAACCAACCAAATGCATTCATATAGGTGTTAGGGCACCTAGGGACATATGTTGTCATGAAATAAATTGATGGGGGTCTTAAGTTAACCTATGATGCCTCTCGATGCATTTGAAGCAACCAGATGTACCCATAGGGGGCCTAGGGGCCCTAGGGACTTTTTCATGAAACGTGTCAAGAGGGGTCATAGTTTGACCTATGAGTCCTCTTGATGCATTCAAACCAACTAAATGCATCCCCAGGGGTCTTAGGATCCTTAGAGACATATGATGTTATGAAATGTGTCGAGAGGACTCATATATTAACCTATGACCCCTTTCAATGCATTTGAAACAACCAAATATGTCCCTATGGGTCCTAGGCCCCCTAGGGACATACGTTGTCATGAAATATGACGAGAATGGTCATAGGTTAACCTATGACCCTGATCGACAAATTTAAACAAACCAAATGGGTCCCTAGGGGTCCTAGGGCCCCTAAGAACATATGTTATCATGAAATGTACCGAGAATAGTCATAGCTTAATCTATGACCCCTCTTAACACATTCAAATCAACTGAATGCTTCCCTAGCAGTCCTAGGTCCTTAGTAACATACATTGTCGTGAAATGTGTTAAGAAGGGTCACAAGTTAACCTATGACCCCTCTTGACTCATTCAAACCAACCAAATGCATCCACCAAGGTCCTAGGGACCCTAGGTACATATGTTGTTCTGAAATGCATCGACACAGGTCATAGGTTAATCTTTGACCCCTATCGATGCATTCAAACCAACCAAATGCATCCTCAGGACATTTTTTGTCATGAAACACATCAAGAGGGGTCATAGGTTAACCTATGACTCCTCTTGATGCATTGGAACCAACCAAATGTGTCCCTAGGGGTCCCAAGGCCCTAAGGGACATACGTTGTCACAAAATGTGTCGAGAGGTATCATAGGTTAACCTATGACTCGTTTCGACACATTCAAAACAACCAAATGTGTCTCTAGGGTTCCTAGGGCCCCTAGCAATATTTTTTTTCATGAAATGTGTTGAGAGTAACCTATGACCCCTCTCGATGCATTCTAACTAACCAGATGCATCTGTAGGGGTCCTACGGCCCGTATAGACATATGTTGACATAAAATTTATATAGAGAGGTCATAGGATAACTTATGACCCCTATCAATGCACTTTAACCAACGAAATGCATCCCTAGGGGTCCTAGGGCCACTACAAACATAAGTTGTCATGAAATGCATCGAGAGGGGTCATATGTTAATGTATGAACCCTCTCGATGCATTTGAACCTACCAAATGCATCACTAGGGGCTATAGGGCCCCTAAGGAAATATGTTGTCATGAAATGCATTGAAAGGGGTCATAGGTTAACCTATGACCTCTCTTGATGTATTCAAACCAACCATATAGGTCCCTAGGGGAAATACAACTCCTAGGGACATATGTTGTCATGAAAAGTGTTGAGAGGGGTCATAGGTTAACCTATTATCCCTTTCAACACATTCAAACCAACCAAATGTGCCTAGGGGTCCTACGGTCCCTAGGGGCATATGTTGTAATGAAATACATTGAGAGGGTTCATAGGTTAACCTCTAACCCCTCTCAATGCATTCAAAACAATCAAATGCATCCCTAGGGCCCCCTGAGCACTTAGGGACATTTTTTGTCATGAAATACGTTGATGCATTGGAACCAACCAAATTGGTCCCTAGTGGTCTTAGAGCCCCTAGGGACATACGTTGTCATGAATTGTATCAAAAGGGGTCTTAGGTTAACTTATGACCCCTCTTGATGCATTCAAACCAAATAAATGCTTTCTTAAGGGCCCCAGGGACATATATTTTCATGAAATGCATCAAGAGGGGTCATATATTAATCTATGATCCCTCTTAATGCATTCGAACTACCCAAATGTGCCTCTAGGGGTCTTAGGAACCCTAGAGACATATATTGTCCTGAAATGTGTCGAGAGGGGTCATAGGTTAACTTATGATCCTTCTCAATGCATTCGAACCAATAAAATGGGTCCCTTGAGGTCTTAGGGCCCCTAGGGACATATGTTGTCATGAAATATGTTGAAAGGTGTCATTGGTTAACCTATTATGCCTCTCACTGCATTTGAACCAAACAAATGCGACCCTAGGCGCCCTATGGCCCATAGGGGCATTTGTTTTCATGAAATGCAAAAGGGGTCATAGATTAATCTATGAACCTTCTCGACACCTTCAAACCAACCAATTGTGTCCCTAGGGGTCTTAGGGACCCTAGGGACATAGATTGACATGAAATGCATCGAGAGGGGTCATAGGTTAACCCATGATCCCTCTTGACACATTTGATACAACCAAATGTGTTGTTAGCGGTCCTAAGGCACCTAGGAACCAATGCTATCATGAAATGCATTGAGAAGGGTCATAGGTTAACCAATGACACCTCTCGATACATTGAAACCAAAAAAATGGGTCCTTGTGGGGCCTATGGCCCCTATGGACATGTGTTATTATGAAATGCGTCAAGAGGGGTGAGAGGTTAATTTATGACCCCTCTCTATGAATTTAAACCATCAAAATGAGTCCCTAGGCATCTTAGGTCCTATAGGAACATTTTTTTTCATGAAATTCTTCACGAGGGGTCATAGGTTAATTTATTACCCCTATCAACACATTTAAACCAACTAAATGCATCCCTAGCATTCCTACGGCCCCTAGGGACATACATTGTAATAAAATGCATTGAGAGGGATCATAGGTTAACCTACGAGCTTTCTTGACACATTCGAACTGACAAAATGTGTCCCTAGAGGTCCCATGGCCCCTAGGGGCATATGTTGTCATGAAATGTGTTAAGAGGGGTCATAGGTTAAACTATGATGCATTTTGATGAATTTGAACCAAAGAAATGCAACCCTTCAGGCCCTAGGGCCTCAAGGGACATTTGTTGTTATGAAATGCATCAAGAGGGGTCATATATTAAACTATGACCCCTCTCGATGCAATTAAACCAACCAAATGGGTCCCTAGGGGCATACATTGTCATGAAATGAGTCGAGATAGTTCATAGTTTAACCTATGAACCCTTTCAATGCATTCAAACTAACCAAATGCATCCCTGGGGGTCTTAAGGCCCCTAGGGTCATATGTTGTGATAAAATGCATCGAGATGGGTCATGGGTTAACATTTGACCCCTCACAATGTATTCAAACCAACCAAATGCTTCCCCTTGGGACCTAGGGCCCTTAGGAACATTTGTTGTCATAAAATACATCGAGAGGGGTAATAGGTTAACCTATGAACCCTCTTGATGCATTAGAACCAACCAAATCAGAGCCTAGGGGTCTCAGGGCCTCTAGGGACATATGTTGTTATTAAATGCATTGAGAGGGGTCATATGTTAATCTATGATGCCTCTCGACGCATTTGAACCAAACAAATGTGACCCTAGTGGCTGTAGGGCCCGTAGGGACATTTTTTGTCATGAAATGCATCAAGAAAGATTATAGATTAACCTATGACCCCTCTCAATGCATTTGAACCAGCCAAATGTGTCCCTAAGGTTTTTAGAACCACTAAGCACATATGTTGTGATGAAATACTTTAAAATGGGTCATAGGTTAACCTCTAACCCCTCTTGATGCATTCAAACTAGAAAAATGCATCCCAAGGGTCTTAAAACAATTTTTTTCATGAAATGCATCAAGAGGGGTGATAGGTTAACCTATGACCCCACTTGATACATTGGAACCAACCAAATTGGTGCATTATCATGAAATGTGTTGAAAGGGGTCATAGGTTAACTTATGACCCCTTTCGATGGATTGGAATCAACAAAATATTTCCCTAGGAGCCCTAGGACCCTTAGGGACATATGTTGTCATGAAATACATCAAGCGGGGTCACAAATTAACTTATGACCCATCTCAATGCATCTGAACCAACCAAATGTGTCCCTAAGTGTCGTAGTGCCCCTAGGGAAATATGTTTTCATGAAATGCATCGAGAGGTGTCTTAAGTTAACCTATGATGTGTCTTGGTCCATTTGAAACAAATAAATGTATTCTTAGGAACCATAGTGACATATGTTGTCATGAAATACATTAAGAGGGGTCATAAATTAATCTATGATCTTTTTTGATGCATTCAAACCAACCAAATGTGCCCCTAGGAGTCCTAGGGCCTCTAAGGATATACATTATCATGAAAAGTGTTGAAAGGGGTCATTAGGTAACCTATGACCCCTCTTGATGCATTCTAACCAACCAAATGTGTCCCTAGGGGTCCTAGGGCCAATAGGGACATACGTTGTCAAAAAATGCATCAAGAGGGGTCAAAGATCAACCTATAAGCCCTATTGATGCATTCGAACCAATGGAATACGTTCCTACGAGTACTAGGTCTGCTAGAGACATTCTTTCATGAAATGCATCGATAGGGGTCATAGGTAAACCTATGATGCCTTTCAATGCATTCGAATAAATCAAATGCATCCCAAGGGATCCTAGGGCCCCTAGGGAGATACATTTTCATGAACTGTATCAAGGGATTTCATAAGTTAATCTATGACTCCTCTCAAGGCATTCAAACCAACCAAATGCATCTCTATGGGCCCTAGGGCCCCTAGGTGCATATGTTGTCATGAAATGTGTCGAGAGGGGTCACAAGTTAACCTCCAATCCCTCTCAATGCATTCAAACCAACCAAATTCATCCCTAGGGGCCCTAGGCCCTCAAGAACATTTGTTGTATTGAAATGCATTGAGAGGGGTGATAGGTTAATCTATGACACCTCTCAGCGTATTCAAACCAAGCAAATGTGTCCCTAGGGGTCATTGGGCCCCTAGGGACATACCTTGTCATGGAATGCAATGAGAGTGATCATAGATTAAACTATGACCCATATATGATCAAACTATGACCCATCTCGATGCATTCAAACAAACCAAATACTTCCTAAGTGATCCTAGGGAAACTAAGCACATATGTCATCATGAAATACATCAAGAGGAGTAACAGGTTAACCTTTGATTCTGGTCAACACATTCAAACCAACCAAATGCGTCTCTAGGGACCCTAGGGCCCCTAGGAACATTTGTTATCATGGAATGCAATTTTTATTGTATTAGACCTAATCAAATACATCCCTAGGTGTCTTAGGGAACCTATGGAGATACATTGTCATGAAATGCATTGATAGGGGTCATTGGTTAATCTATGACCCCTCTTGATGCATTCAAAAAAACCAATTGCATCCCTAGGGATCCTAGGGAGCCTAGGCACATATGTTTTCATGAAATACATCAAGAGGGGTCATAGGTTAAACTATGACACCTATCAAGGAATTCAAACCAACCAAATGTGTCCCTATGGGCCCTAGGGCCCCTAGGGACATTTTTTCTAATGAAATGTGTTGAGAGGGGTCATAAGTTAACCTATGACCCCTCTCGATGCATTCAAACCAACCAAATGGGTCCCTAGGAGTCCTAGGGCCCATAGGGACATACTTTGTCATGAAATACTCTTGATGCATTCGCACCATCCAAATGTGTCCCTCAGAATCCTTAGGCCCCTAAGGACATACATTGTCATGAAATGTGTCTAGAGGGGTCACCGGTTAAACTATGACCCCTCTAAATACATTCGAACCAACAAAATGCATCCCTAGGGGTCCTAGTGCGACTAGGCACATATGTCCCTAGGAAATGCATTGGGAGGGGTCATAGGTTAACCTCTAACCCCTCTCGATTAATTAAAACTAATGAAATGTGTTCTTAAGGGACATATGTTGTCATGAAATGAGTTGAGATTAACCTATCAGCCCTCTCCACATAGTCTAACCAACTAAATGGGTGCCTAGTGCCTCAGGGACCTTAGGGTCATACATTGTCATGAAATGCATCAAGAGGGGTCAAAGGTTAATCTAAGATCCCTCTCAATGCATTTGAACCAACCAAATGCATCCCTAGGGGTCCTCGGGCCCCTAGTGACATACGATGTCATGAAATGCATCGAGAGGGGTCATAAGTAATCTCGATGCATTCAAACCAACCAAATGCTTCTCTACGGATCTTAGGTCACTTGGGCACATATGTTTTCATGAAATGGATCGCAAGAGGTCATAGGTTAACCTCTTACCACAATCGATGCATTTGAACAAACCAAATGCATCCCTAGGGGACTTAGGACCACTAGGGACATTTGTTATCATGAAGCGTGTCAACACGGGTCATAGGTTAATCTATGACCCCTCTTGATGCATTCAAACCAACCAAATGCATCCCTAGGGGTCCTAGGCCCCTAAGGAGATATGTTTTCATGAAATGTGTTGAAAGGGGTCATAGGTTAACCTATGATCCATCCTAATGCATTCAAACCAACCAAATGCATCCCAAGAGGTCCTAGGGCACCTACACACATATGTTGTCTTGAAATACATTGAGAGGGGTCAAAGGTTAACTTGTGACTTCTCTCGACACATTTCATGACACCAAATGTCCTTATTAACCTCTGAATCTACTCGAGGCATTCAAACCAACCAAATGTGTCTCTAGGGGCCTTGTCATCCCTAGGAACATTTAGTGTCATGAAATGCATTGAAAGGAGTCATTAGGTGTTAACCCATGAACCCTCTCAATGCATTGGAACCAACCAAATAGATTATTAGAGGTTTGAGGGCCCCTAGGGACATATGTTGTCATGAAATATGTTGAGAGAGGTCATAGGTTAACCTATGACTTGTCTTGAAGCATTTGAATCAATCGAATGTGTTCCTAAGGGTCTTAGCGCCCCTAGGGACATATGTTCTCATGAAATGCATCGAGAGATGTGATAGACTAATCTATGATCCCTCTCAATGCATAAGGTTTCCCTACAAGTCCTAGGTTAGCTAGGCACATTTGTTGTCATTAAATGCATTGAGAGAGGTCATAGGTCAATCTATGACCCCTCTCGATGCATTTGAACCAACCAAATGCTTCCCTAGGGGTCCTAGGGGTCCTAGGGACATACGTTGTCATGAAATGTATTGAGAGGGGTCATAGGTTAACCTATAACCTATCATGACACATTTGAACCAACCAAATGTGTCCCTATGGGTTGTAGGGCCCCTAGGGATATATTTTGTCATGAAATGCATTGAGAGGGGTCTTAGGTTAACCTCTGACCCCTCTCGATGCATTCAAACCAACAAAGTGCATCTTTAGGGGTCCTAAGTCCACTAGGGACATATGTTGTCATGAAACACATCAAGCTATGAACCCTCTCAATGCATTCAAAACAACCAAATGTGTCCCTAGTGGTACTAGGGCCCCTAGGGAAATACATTGTCATGAAATTCATTAAGGGGTTGTAGGTTAATCCAGAACCCCTCTCGATGCATTTAAACTAGCTAAATACATCCCTAGGGTCCCTAAGGCCCCTAGGAACATACATTGTAATGAAATGCTTTGAGAGAAATCATAGGTTAATCTATGACCCCTCTCAGTGCATTTGAACCAACCAAATGTATCTTTAGGGGTCCTAAGGCCAATAGGGACATACGTTGTCATAAAATTGGTCAAAAAGAGTCATAGGTTAACCTATGAGCCATCTCAAATCATTTGAACCAACGAGATATGTGCGTAGGTGTACTAGGGCCCTTGAGACATATGTTGTCATGAAATTCATTGATAGGGGTCACAGGTTAACCTATGATGCCTTTCAAACCATTCAAGCAAACCAAATGTGTCCCTAGGGGTCTGCGGGCCCCTAGTGAGATATGTTGTCATGAAACACATCAAGAGTGGTCATAGGTTAACCAATGACTCCTCCCAAGTCATTCAAACCAGCCAAATGCATCTCTATGGGCCCTAGGGACCTTAGGGACATTTGTTGTCATGAAATGCATCAAGAGGGGTCATCGGTCAATCTATGACCCCTCTCGATGCATTTGAACCAACCAAATGCACCCCTAGGGACATACATTTTCATGAAATGTGTCAAGAGGGATCATAGGTTAACTTACAACCCGTCTTGACACATTCAAACTAACCAAATGTGCCCATAGGGGTGCTTGTAGTCCTAGTCACATATGTTGACATGAAATACATTGAGAGGGGTCATAGGTTAACCAAGTGCATCCCTAAGGGTCCTAGTGCCCCTAGGGAGATATGTTGTCATGAAATACATCAAGAGGGGGCATAGGTTAACCTATGACCCCAATCGAGGCATACAAACCAAACAAATGTGATCATATGTGCCCTAGGGCCCCTAGAGACATTTGCTATCATGAAATGAATCGAGAGGGGTCATAGGTCAATGTATGAACCCTCTCGTTATATTCAAACCAACCAAATGCATCCATAGGGTTTCTAAGGCCCCTAGGGATATACGTTATCATGAAATATGTCGAGAGGGACCATAGGTTAACCTATGCACATATGTTGTCATAAAATGTGTCAAGTGGGGTCATAGGTTAACCTCTAACCCCTCTTGCTGCATTCGAACTAACCAAATGCATCCCTAAGGGTCCTAAGGCACCTAGCCACACATGTCATTATGAAATGCTTAAAGAAGGGTCATAGGTTAACCTCTGACCCCTCTCAATGCATTCAAACCAATCAAATGCATCCCTTAGAGGCATAGGGACCCTAGGGATATTTGTTGTCATGAAATGCATTGAGATGGGTTATAGGTTAATCTATAACCCCTCTCAATGCATTTAAAGCAACCAAATGCACCTCTAGGGGTCCAAGGGCCCCAAGGGACATACGTTGTCATGAAATGCATCAAGTAGGGTCATAGATTCACCTATGACCCTTTTCGATGCATTCAAACCAACCCAATGTTTTCCTATCAGTCCTAGGGCCCTTAGGGACATACATTGTCATGAAATGTGTCAAGAGGGCTCATAGGTTGAGTATTAGGGTAATCTATGACCCCTCTCAACACATTTGAACCAACCAAATATGTCCCTAGGGGTCCTAGGAACCCTATGGACATATGTTGTCATGAAATGCATCAAGAGGGGTCATATATAAACATATGAACCGTATTGATACATTTGAACCAGGAAAACAATCCCTAGGGGTCCTAGGGAACCTAGGAACATATGTTGTCATGAAATGCATTGAGAGGGGTCATAGGTTAACCTCTAACCCCTCTCGATGCATTTGAACCAACCAAATGTGTCCCTAGGGTCCCTAGGGCCTCTAAAACATTTATTGTAATGAAATGCATTAAGATGGGTGATAACTTAATCTATGACAACTCTCAACATATTCAAACCATCAAAATGCATCCTTAGGGGTTCTTGGGCCCCTAGGGACATACGTTGTCATGAAATGCATCCGAAGGGGTCATAGATTAACTTATGACCTATCTCGATGCATTCGAACAACCCAAATACATTCAAAAGGGTCCTAGGGGTCCTAGGCACATACGTTGTCATGAAATGCATCAAAAGGGGTCATAGGTTAACCTCTGACCCTGCTCGATGCATTCAAACAAAAGAAATACATACCTATGGACCCTAGGGCCCCTAAGGACATTTTTTTTCATGAAATGCATCGGGAGGGGTCATTGGTTAATCTATGATCCATCTTGATACATTTGAACTAAAAAATTATGTCCCTAGGGGTCCTAGGGCCCCTAGGCACATACGTTGTCATGAAATACATCCAAACAGGTCATAGATTAAAATAAGGCATTCAAACCAACCAAATGCATCCCTATGGGCCTTAGGCCCCCTAGGAATGCATTTGGTTGGTTTGAATGCATTGAGAGGGGTCATAGCTTAAGGGCCACTAAAGACATGAGTTGTCCTAAAATGCATCAAGTACAGTCGTAGGTTAACCTATGACCCCTTTTGACACATTCAAATGAACCAAATGCATCCCTAGGGAAACATACATTGTCAAGAAATGCATTGAGAGGGCTCATAGGTTAATCTATTACCCATCTCGATGCATTCAAACCAACCAAATGGTATGTTTTCATGAAATGTGTTAAGAGGGGTCATAGGTTACTCTATGACTGCTCTTGATGCATTTGAACCATGAAAATCTATCCCTAGGGGTCTTAAGGCCCGTAAGGACATATGTTATCATAAAATGCATCGAGAGGGGTTATCAGTTAGCCTATGACCACTCTCAACATATTCAAGCCAACCAATACATCCCTAGGGGTCTTAGTGCCCCTACGGACATATGTTGTTATAAAATGCATCTGGAGGGGTCATAGGTTAATGTCTAACCCCTCTTGTTGAATTCAAATAAACCAAACACATTCTTAAATGCCCTAGGGCCCCTAGGGATATACGTTTTTGTGAAATGAGTTGAGAGGGTCATATGTTAACCTATGACCCCTCTTGACATAGTCCAACCAACTAAATGGGTCCCTGGGGCCTTAGGGTGCCTAGGGACATACGTTGTCATTAACTGCATCAAGAGAGTTTTTAGGTTAATCTAAGACCCATTTTGATGCATTTAAACTAACGAAATGCATCCCTAGGGGTCCTAGGACCCCTAGCAACATACAGTGTCATGAAATGCATCAATATAGGTCATAGGTCATCTTAATGCATTCAAACCAACCAAATTCTTCTCTATGGGTCCAAGGTCACCTAGGCACATATGTTTTCATGAAATGCATCGTGAGGGTTCATAGGTTAACCTCTTACCACTATCGATGCATTCAAACCAACCAAATGTGTCCCTAGAGGCCCTAGTGCCAGTATGAAAATTTGTTATCATGAGCAGCGTGGAGATGGGTCATAGGTTAATCTGTGAACCCCCTCGACACATTCAAACCAACCAAAAGTGTCCCTATAAGTCCTGGGGCCCCTAGGGACATATTTTGTCATGAAATGTGTCAAGACAGGTCATAGCTTAACCTATGACTCATCTCGACACATTCAAACCAACCAAATGTGTCCCAAAGGGTCCCAGGGCACCTAGGCACATATGTTGTCTTGAAATGCATCGATAGGGGTCACAGGTTAACCTATCACTCCTCTCTACACATTTCATGACACCATATGTCCCTATTAACCTCTGACCCTGCTCGAGGCATTCAAGCCAACCAAATGTGTCCCTAGGGGCCCTTGGGTCTCTAGAATCATTTGGTGCCACAAAGTGCATCAAGAGGAGTCAAAGGTTAACCTATGACCCTTCTCAATGCATTGGAACCAACCAAATAGATCCTTAGGGGTTTGAGGGCCCCTATACACATACATTATCATGAAATGCATCTAGAGGGGCCATAGGTTAACCTATGACCCCTTTTGATGCATTGGTTCCAACCAAATCAGCACCTAGGGGCCCTATGGCCCCTAGGGACATGTTTTAATGAAATGCATTGATAGGGGTCATAGGTTAACCTATGACCTATATCAATGCATTTGAACCAACCAAATACATCCCTAAGTGTCTTAGGGCCCCTGCGAACATATGTTGTCATGAAATTCGTCGATAGGTGTCTTATGTTAACCTATGACCCATCTCGATTCATTTGAAACAAATAAATGTGTTCTTACAAGCCCTAGGGACATATGTTGTCATGAAATACATCAAGAGGGGTCATAGATTAATCTATAATCCCTCTCGACACATTCAAATCAACCAAATGTGCCCCTAGGAGTCCTAGGGCCTCTAAGGACATACATTTTCATGAAATGTGTTGAAAAGGGTCATAGGTTAACCTATAAGCCTTCTTGATGCATTCAAACCAACAAAATGCATCCCTCAGGGTCCTAGGGCCCCTAGGGACATATGTTGTCATGAAATGCATTGAGAGGGATCATTGGTAAACCTGTGATGCCTCTTGATGATTCAAACCAAATAAATGAGACCCTAGGCACCCTCGGTCCCTTAGGGACATTTGTTTTCATGAAAGGCAAGAGGAGTCATAGATTAAGCTATGACCCCTTTTGACACATTCAAACCAACCAAATGGGTCCTTAGGCATCCTAGGGCCCCTAGGGACATACATTGTTATGAAATACATCAAGAGAAGTTATAGGTTAATCTATGATCCCTCTTGATGCATTCAAACCAACTAATTAAATCCCTAGGGGTCTTAGGGCCCTTAGGGAAATATGTTCTCATGACTTGACACATTCAATACAAGAAAATGAATCGCTAGGGGTCCTAGGGCCCCTAGGAACATATGTTGTTTTGAAATGCATCAAGAGGGGTCATAGATTAACCTATCACCCATGTAGATGGCTTTGGACCAACCAAATGCATCCCTAATGGCTCTAGGGCCCCTAAGGACATACATTGTCATGAAATGCATCAAGAGGTGTCATAGGTTAACCTATGATCCCTCTTAACATATTTGAACCAACCAAATATGTCCTTAGGGGTATTAGGACCCATAGGGACATACGTTGTGATGAAATGCATTGAGAGGGGTCATAGGTTAACATATGATCCCTCTCAACATATTCAAGGCAACCAAATAAATCGTGTCAATAGGTGTTCTAGGTTAACCTATGACCCCTACATCAAGAGGGGTCATAGGTTAACATATGAACTCTCTCCAAAAATTTGAACAACTCAAATGGTTCCCTAGGGGCCCTGTGGCCCCTAGGGACATACGTTGTCATGAAATGCATCAAGAGGGGTCATAGGTAAATTTATGACCACTCTCGATATATTTGATCCAACTAAATTATTCCTCGGGGTCCTAGGGCACCTAGGGACATACATTATCATGAAATGCATCAACATGGGTCATAGGTTAGTCCATTACCACTCTCTATGCATTTGAACCAACCAAATGTGTCTCTAGGAGTCCTAGGGCCCCTAGCGACATATGTTTTCATGAAACACATCGAGAGGGGTTATAGGTTAACTTATGACCCTTCTCAATGCATTTGAACCAACAAAATGCATCCCTAGGGGTCCTAGGGACTTTAGGGACATATGTTGTCATGAAATGCACTGAGAAGGGGATATGTGCACCAAGTTGTGGTGCCGAAAAGGTGACACCCTTTTTTTAAAAAATTTTCAATAGCGTGTATACACTTTTAAAAAAGAAAAATATTATAAATGGGTTGCATACTTGCAACCCATTCATTTTCACTTCTTTTTCTTACCTCTCCTCATAGTAGCACATATGTGAATTGCAAGAAATCAAACTTTTTAGCACCCGCCTTGCCAATATGCCTTCTCATCGACGAAGTTCAAGATCACGAGCACATTGTATGTTATGTAAATTTTTTTTGTATTGTTTGATTTATTTTTTAAATTGTTTTGTAGGTTTTCTATATTGTTTTGTAGGGTTTTTACAATTTTTCTTTAGGTTTGTTTATTTATTTAGATTTCAATTGATTTCTTATTAGGAAATATCAATAATAACTAGCAAATCCCCAAGAAGATCAAAACCCTCAATAAAATCAAAATGAAAACCCTCCACAAGAAGAACAACAAATTCTACAGCCTGAACCAATTGCAAGACCTCCACCTTGCACACAAGAAAATATAGTAAATGAAATAGAAAGAGAAAAAACTTAATTAGAAGGACTCATTGGTCAGTTGAAAGAATGTGGACAAACCAATCCAATGATAGCTCAATAGGAATCATCCCTCAAATCCATTAAGACCTAGATAGCTTCTGTTAGTGGTCAGTTAGATGTTTGGCAGGTTAAGAGGGATGAACAAAAATGATTTTATGCAAATAAATTGTCATATCAAGATGTTAAGAAAAAAAGAAATACCAAAAGGTACAATATGTGCATTATTTAGAAAACCCAATGAAGAAAATACTATTAGAGAGGGTACTAAATAGTTCCCCATCCATTGGTGCATACACAATGCTATTAGAGATAATTTTTGGGATAGATGGTAGATGGTTTTTGATGCCCCTCCTTGCAAAAATCATGAGGTCCCCATGTATTTTTTAAAGAAATTGTATTGTGAGTTTTTCCTTAGAGAGATCCCAAATTATTTTGATATATTAGACTCCCAGGGTAAAGGTGGGGGGTCATCATTTGAGAGGCTGGGGGCACATCGTGACCCTAATGTAGCTAGGGCACCTGTGATCAAGCCACAATGTAAGCATGTAACTATTCTTTCTGTTGTGAAGGAAGATGTAGAGGCTAGCACTCTAGGGACCATTAATGCTTTGACATAGACCCTCATCCATTGTATGAGTCCATTAGTTGAGGGGGAGCCTTTTGTGCATCACGGTCGCATGTGCACATCATGCGGATCCTTATGCACATTTGGCACTCATGCTGGAGATGGTGTGGATGATGGGCTCATCACTGATCAGTTCCTGAATGACACATTTGGCATTGACACACAAGTAAATTACAATTATAACCTACTAATTTGATCACATTTCATATGTATAGTGAATGATTAATTAATTAGCATCTATTGATATTGTTCAAAATTTAGGGTCAAAGTGTTGGCAGGCCTAGTAGCGATCCCTCGACCCCATTTTTATCCCTATCCATGGGTCCAGAGGTATGTATTAATTTAATCATTTAAATTAATACATATATTTATTAAGTAATCATATTAAATATTGACAAAAAAATTTATGCATGTGCATTAGTTCTCTATAGGACCGTTGACATTTACTATAGACTCAGAGCATTGACATCATACGAGCTTCATAGAGGTACATTTGTTTGATGTTAATTTAATTCATTTGATTATATTTGTTTCATGTTTCATGTTACATGTAACATTTATTGTATGATATGTAGCTCATGACATCGAACACTCCTCATCTCCAATAGTCCATCAATCGTGGAGTGGTTGCAGCTATGGCTAGTTCACAACCATTGACTAAGGTATGAAAGAATTTTCTTCGTTTTAGTTTTTGTTTATAATAGTTAGTATTGAAATTTCTAATGTTATTTATAAGTGATTATATTGATTGAATTGTTGTAGGGTCTCATTACACTTGATCATTCATGAGCCTTCGAGGTGGACTTGCAGAGTGACTATTTGATGGTGGTAAGAAAATAATTAATTTTGTATGTATATTTGATTTCAATGTATAATAATTGTTGATTCATATCTACTTTGTTTGTTTCAGCTCGAGATAGAGAAAAGCCTCAACAAGAGGATGAGCGAGTGTGTGAGGAAGACCCCATCATCACCACCATCTCCCTCCACATGATGACAAAAGACCTCGAGAGATTTGTTTCCTTCCTCTCATGGGAAGGAGAAGATATAGTTGATAGACGTGTATATATATAGGAATCAATGGACATATATGTTGGATTTCATGTCAGTGGACATATTTGATATACATTTGATGTATATATGACATTTTATATTTGATGTATGACATTTATTTGATGCATGACATTACTAGACTTATGACATTATTGGTTATCATTTTATATTATATGTTTGTTCATGTATGACATTAAATTAGATATGTTCATGTATGACATTAAATTAGATATGTTCGTGTATGAAATTAAATTAGATATGTTCATGCATGATATTAAATTCAATACCTAATCAATTTTCCTTCTCTATCATTTGTTTATCAGGTTTAATTCAATACCTAACTAGTTTGAATTTTTCATACAATATTGATCAGCAATAAACTTTATCAGTGTTAAAATAGCTATTTTATCCCCTTTCTTATGTTTGAACTTGGTGTGGGGCCTTGTCTTATTTACTAGCTTAAGGGAGTGGGGCATGGTTGGGTGGAAAATCTTTTATCCATTGAGTATTTTTTAAGAGTTTTTCAAGAGCCTTGGATGATCTTTCTTCACACATTCCAATTTTGCATCTTTATTTGTGTGTGACTAGATGTTGCAACATCATATTTTTGTATCATGACTATGATATAATACTTATGTATCCATTTTGTATAGAGATCGTGTTGGAGAAGAAAAATGTTAGAAGTATATGAAAACATGATATATAATGATCACTTGCTCCTTGTAATATGTATACGTACACATGCTTAGTTGCAATAAAGAAGAATGGGTATATCAAGATGATTGTCCTTGGTATGCTTATGTGGTTTTTATGCTATCTAATTGTAATAATGGATTCAATTATTTATAATGAAATCATGTTCATATATTTATGACAATTTTTACTTATGGGAACTTATGTATGCATTTCTAGTAGTGATGTTTGGGAACCTATAAGAACTTGGTTTTTGAGTTAATATAGAATATTCATATATTTAATCAATGAGATATGTGAAAATATTTAATGTTAGAAGAATTGAAAATGAAATGTCTGTGTTTCAATTTTGTGTTAAAAATAGAATAAAACTTATTACACTTTTACCCTTATTAGTTATGTGATCTCTTAGGTTCTCTGCCAGGGGATACAAGGAAGAATTACTCTCTAGATTTCTTAGATTATTGGATGGATTTCTTGTAATATTGTGGTTATTTAAATTGAGACTTGTGATTCCTTTGATTCTTTAGGTGTAGATAGGTCACAAAACTTACAAGTTAAATTTACTACTAGTCTATTTTAATTTTTAAATAACTTATATATATATATATATATACATGTCATAACAAGCCCATTTGTAAAGGCTCAAGGTTCATTTGGTGTTCATATAAACCATGAATCCTTAGAGACCCATAAGGGAAAAAATAGGTTTAGAATAAGGAATACACTCCAAAGAAGGTTGAAAAGACCTTATAATAGGTTTAGGTAAGTCTTAGGTAGGTTTGAAAGTCTTAGGACTTCTTTGATTGAAAATTGCAAAAATGCAACAAAAGTTGCTAAGCAATTTTTTGTCAAAAGTTGCTAATTAGGGAGGAATTAGGCCTATGGAACAATTCAGTTTTGAGAGGCTTGTAATTGGTTCCAAAACTTGTCCTTTTGAAGGTTTGAAAAACTCCATAAAGGGTATTTAGAATGTGAATTGGTTGGGGAGGTCCTTTGGAAGTTTTTATAATTATTGCACTTTTTGTCTAGGGACAGGCTAGTAGCCTTAATTGTTGCATTCTCAATAGTGCTATGAAACCCGTGTTTAATGTGTTGTTTGATCTTGATTCTTGGGTTTTACTAACATATTGAGTCCCTTATCATGCTGTTCAACTTTATTTCAGAGGATCCACCATTTTTGGGGAGTTGAGTCAAGTTTGAAGTTGCATGGATTAATGCTAAGTGCTGCATTGTTTGGACAGAACTATGAAATCTGAGTTTTGGTTATTGTTGGGCCTTGATTACTGGGTTTTGGTGTTATGTTGAACCCTCTTAACATGCTAAGAGTCCTAGTTTGTGAAAATCCATCATCCATAGGTATTGGTTCAAGTTGCTAAGCGTCTAGTTGTATGAATTAATGTTGATCCATTAGCATTGTCATTGTATCATAGTGTAGAAGTTGGGTGTTTGGTCTATCCTTGTGGATTGAAACCAACATTTTTCTTATTCCTACCTAACCTCTACATCACCCCCCACAACATTACATTAAATAATAATAAAAGTATAACTTGTAAGGGTTATTGACCCAAATCTTTGAAGAATTTTATGAAGTTCCTTCATCAATCCTCCTTTCTCTCTAAATAAACATTGAACTAATCACATGAGTAGATCTATTGATAGTAAAATCTAAAGTTTCTTTCACAATATGAAGTTAATTTGACTCCAAGAGGTTTCTAGGTACCAAAGCCCAAAATTGTGCCCTCTTTCCACTTTCTAGTAGGCCTAAAAGGAAAATTCTTCCTAAATGAGTTTAGAACTCATCTTTTCTAATAGAAAAGGTTTCTATGGACCTAATCCAACAAGAAACTCCAAACTTTGAAGTTCTCCAACACCCAACAACTGATTTGCATAATTGTTACCAACATTTCTAATAGGGCTAATCCTAGCTCTCTCGGTCAAACTCCCAAAACTTGCAAAGGACCACACTATCTTTTCACTTATTTAAACACATTTCAACTACCTCTTAAGGATTCCAAAATATCAAACTTAGACTTTGTTCTAGCACCAACTTACACCCACTTTGAGTCACAAACCTAATTGGCCAGATTAGGCTGGGTTACAAAGGAAGTATGAGAAAATGGGTTCACGTACCTAGCTCTATCCTTTGGAAGTCTTCTTAAAATAAAATTAATCCTCCTACACCATTCACTTGGGTCAAATCAATCAGTTTGGAAGCCTGAACCTTCTTTCTTCTTCAAATCTAGAGTAGACATATTACCATGTTTAGTCTAGGGCTTGCTGGTAAAAATAGGTACCCTACTCCTATAGTTTTGAATCTCTACCATATTAAATTACCCTCTCCTAACTTTTATTACCTAAAGTGGTATTAAAATCCCATGGTGAATTTTCAAGTTAGGAGGCCATCTTGAAGAAACCCTCTGATTTATCGTAAATCTGACCAACCTCTACAAAAACTGATGTAACTTTTGTTTTATGTATGATAAAGACTTAAAACCAGATGCAATGGAACACTAACTCAAACCTCTATCAAAAATATGTAACTTTCACTACTATCAATTCATACAGGCTGTACAAAATTGGAACAGCAGAGAAAAAGGCAGAAATTCTAAGTTTTATACAATGTTTGTTGTTCACCCATTCGTGCAATGGGTTTCTCCAATTTTTGAAACGTTAACTAGATGTCCTCCAATGGTCACAACAATTTTTTGAATGGTTTTGATGACTGTACAACTCCCTAAAATTTTGACAACTTATTTTTCAAAAATTGTTGTTTAGCAACTTTTCTTGCATTTTTGCAATTTTTTGCTCTTTTGCCAATTGTTGTTCCAATTGCCCACCTATGCTTCTAAATCATTCCAAATGACTACTAAGGCATGTAAAACCTCCTAGGAAACTATAAATTTCCTATTCCCTCCTAAAACAATCTAGATTGACCAAAAATGACCTTTGGTTAAAATGGCATCCTAGTTTATAATGGCAACAAGGATTCATTTGACCTTACATGTGGTCTTGACTCTCAAAGTACAAGCTATTATGTTTCTAAGACATTAATTTATTACTTTAATTACAAGCTATAAGGCCTCAATTTTTGTTAGGTTTTATTAAAATTGAGATTACTTTGGGTCTATAAATTGCTTGATCCCAAAATTAAACTTCTTTCAATGCGGTTTAAGAATATGCATTCATAATGTTCTTTTAAATGAAACTTGTTGTGTTTCTCAACTATTACAATATGTTATTAAGCTTTAGGGCCACCATTTTAATTTGGTGATGTTAAAATTAAGATTTATGTAGGTTTGATAAATAGATTAACTTCAACCATATGGGTTTATAAATACATATTCACAATGGTTTTTCCAATGGAATATATTATGTGTTGTAGAAAGTGAGGACTAAGGTTTTAAGAAAGAACATAAATGATATTTGTCCTTTCATTTACTACAATATAAATTTTTTGTTCTCAAAATTGTAATATATTAATCTAAATAAATTTTATTTCATTTCAACTATTAAAATAAGTCCACTAGTACTTATGGTTTTGTGTTTTTGTTTAGGAAGTGTTTGACTAGGATAGATGAGTATAGATTACTAGATGGAAAATATTAAAGTGGATATGCATGATCTTTCAAATGCTATTAGAATGCTCTAGATGAACCCATAATCATCTTTGGAAATAAATAAAAAGGATATTTCTCCATTGTATTAAGTTTGTGGATGGACATACCAGTGTGTTTGAATCTTTAGAATTTATAGTTTGGTCAACTAGAATTGCATATCAAATGGGTTGATCTAGCCCATTTATCCCCTTGCTTATCTTTTTAAGAAACAATACCTCTTTATTAGATGGTATTTTATGATATTGGGAGGAAGATCTAGGGTTATATAATAATAAATGAATCGTCCTACATCAATATGTTAGGCATAATCAAATGATATTTTAACTATTTAACACCTTAATCACAATAGGGAGAGGTCATATATAGTTGTTACAAATGGTGTAATTGTTAATAACCAGTCATTGTGAAGGTTGAGTTTCTACATTTTACTATAGCTAATGCATTTATACAAGTACCAATGACCACAATATTTTATATGCATCATTATTATAAGTGGTTGTGTCATCAATAAGAAAGAACTGGTCTAGCACACAAGAAAAAAAAGTAAAACTATCCCACATGCACACAAGAGAAGAAAAACATGATAAATCACTCCCTTTGATCCAAAAATGTACACATTAAGGCTACATCAACTTAGGAGTTAGTCATAGATTACTTGGAAAAATGGCTCCCGCCCATGACATTTTTGAAAATTTGCCTCATGTCTATGATGCTTCGGCTCCTACTCACTATTCCTATGATGGTGTGTGGGAGGATCATGGTGTGGTGGCTACCTCTATTGCAGCTAAGCTCCCTATATAAAATATTGTTATGGCTTCCTCTATCAGGGTTCCTAGGCTCCCTCCTACTATGGTTCCTGCTAGATCTGATGTTGTTCCTACTATGGTCACCTCTCCTACAATTTCTTGTGTGGTTGAAGGTTGATCTACTATCTCTTATGCAAATGTGGTAGCCTTTGAAGTAGGTATTGCTTCACTCCCTCTCCTCCCCCCCGACCTATTTATTGAGCTCATTTAGTAGACTCTTGTAGTTTTCTCTCAACTACACAACTACATGTCTACTATTGCTAATATATCTACAATTCATAGTTCTTGTTTTTTCTATGAGAAGATTTGGTATTTGAATTTCTATTTTGCACCTCTTTTTTAATATCATTTTATTGCTTAACTAAATGGTCACCTCAAAATCATAGTATGAAATAATTTCAAAAAATTTGGCATGGAAAATTTAATGTGCACAATCTAAGAAACCTCTTTAAATGCATTTTTCATTGACTATTTTTAGGGATCTAGACATGCTTAAACAAAACTACTAAGTTCCACTCATAATATTTAGTTTCATCAAGTGTTGACATTATTGCAAACAAAAACCCAAAAATATCAAAATATCAAAAGTCTTTTGGTTCTCTCAACATTATCCTTAGAGACAACTATAGTTGTAACTGTCCCATTATCATCAGATCAAGGCTTGTTTTCCTTCTTACTTTTTGATGATTGTGATCATCGGCAATCCCAAGCATAAGATGATTAACACACAATGGTACTTGAACAAAAAGAACTAATAAACATTGAGGATGTGAATTGATAATATCATTTCATAGATGATGTTGGCATCTCACCCTTTATCACTAGTGCTTCAACTTTATTAGCCCTCTTCTTTGGTGATCTGCAAATGAAGAATTGCCATAGTAAAAATCTAAGATAAGATTAATCCACTAAAATTGGAGAATGACAAAAATTAAATCTATCTTGTCATTAAGAATTATCCATTTTTAAAAATCCTTTCTTTCTAAGTTGTATGATAACCCTTGTTTGATGAGTATTGAAAAATTCTCCCATTGTATCCTTGCTTTTGCCAGTTTGAAGTTTTTGGTTACATGCACACAATCATGACTTTACATCACAAAGCATTCACATTCTAACAATTTTCATGTTGTTTCATTACATTTTGATCTAATCAAAAAATTCTAAACTTTCACTTATTCAAATGACTAATCTAAAAGTGGGTCCTATTAAAGAATCTAATATAAATTCAAATAATTTATCTAGATCCTAAACAAATCAAACTATAAAATATGTGATTTAAACTTATCTCCTCACTTATACATAATAACAATACCCATCTTTCCATGTGGACAGTCTTGGGGGAGAGGTTGCAACATTGTGTTTGGATCTTGGGATCTCTCTCTCTCTCTCTCTCTCTCTCTCTCTCTCTCTCTCTCTCTCTCTCTCTCTCTCTCCCTCTCAATCTAATGAGCCAACTGGATCTGCTCTACATTTTAATGTCTCAAGTATTGCCTCATGGTCTAACTCGCGAACTTTCCAAAGAATCTTATTATGTGATTTTCCACCATATTTTATCAAGTGGACATTTTATGCAACAACAAGGTTTGAATAAAGAAAAATCTTCCTCTCTATTTGTTAATCTTTGAATAACCACAAGTTAGGGTTCTTCATTGGATATCATCTAAGCCATGTGCTAGTTACAACCACCACACCAATATGGTACTCTAAACCTTCACCATCTATAACCGAGTGATCCAATTTCTTTTTGGCTTCGACACAATGAAACAAATAATAATCTATCCCTTCTTCATTTTCTTTAGGTGCAATAATAGAAAAAAATGGCTTGTAAGGACAAATGGACAAAATGGGGTCATTAATTAAGAAAATACTTAGGTAAAAGTTATAAAGTTACATATTGAAATTACAAATATATATATATATATATATATATATATATATATATATATATATATATATATATATATTACCAGGGTCCACTAGATCAAAAAAGTGGTCAAATTCAATAGAAAAATCCATCTCTACCATTTTTAGTGCTTGTGGGGGATGATAAGTGTCAATTGGGTCAAAAACTTGTATACCACATTTGTCCACCCATTCAGTTGACTCCCAGTCATCCAAATTTTCCTCTACACATGATGGACAATAGCATGCCATTTTTCATGTGTGGATACTTGATGAACCTGCATCAAATCTTATAAAAGAGTGCAACTCACTAGATCTTGTTAGTGTGCAATAATCCTAATATGGTGCAATGTTAGTATTATCTATCAACTAATGAAATCTATGAACCATAGACTCACCTTCCTTACCTAGATCCATTATAGCGTTACACTACTGGACGATGGATTTTTCATCTATCAATATTGCTCCATCTTTGTACTTTATTTCTTCACAAGCTAGGGCTCTTTTGATGCATGCACCTTCACGATTGTGCTCTCCATTTCCATGACCAGTCTCTATGAAATTTCACATATATTGAATTCTACAGAACCTATGCATCCTACTCAACCAATAGAACATCTCTGCATTCTTGAATTGAGATGCACAATTTTTTGACCAAATAATATGCTAGCGATATGTTATGCCCCTATTAGCCAAATCTCCATAAAATAGTTAAAAACAACCATGTATGAACTTCGTAGAATTTGATCAATCATCGCTGATGTAAAAATGGTACTCCCTCAAAATCTTCATATCATCCTCTATACTTGTAGCTAAATGCATGAATGTTATGTGAACAAATATAGAAACTTGTTGAGAAGTATAATACTTTGCTTACACCTCATTTTGTGGTTGTAGTGTGTAGTTCTCTATGAAATCTATAACTGAAACAATGTTATCCAGTGGAAATTTATCCTTGCACAACTTGAATTGCAAATCGAACCATCGAGCTCTATATGTATGCCTTGCATACTCGTAAATAATCTTTTCATGAAAAATCTTCATGAACTTATACATTAGAATCTTTTCGATGACTAAATCACATCTTTTACCCTATTTCCCATCTTTTAGAGCATATGTCACTATCTTAAATTTTTCATAATCTACTATTTCATTTCCAATTGCATGTGTACCATCCATATGTTGACAAGTTGATAAAAGTTGCAAAGAACCACAAAATAAGTATGTACCATCCAAGCATGATGCCTTGTAAAATTGTTGGTCATCCCCTATTTCACATAAAATGTTGGATATGAATTTTTTTGAAGATCTTGGTGGCTCATTCATGTCACAATCCTGCAAAACAAACTCAGAATGCAAAAGCATGCATATATGCCTAAAAATCAAAATGGTTAGAAAATTCAATATGTATCCTACAACAAAAAGTTGTGCATGTGTGATTTATCTTCACATAAAAAGGATTACCCATCTCTAAAAATCTTTGACTTATTCAAATTTGAGGATACATACTAATAAATTTTGCAAAAAATTGTTTCTGAGCTGAGTCCAAAAAATGTTTCATCTACCAATCCCCCTTCTTACAACATATCTTTGATTAGGGGAAACATGTGTGTTATTTTTTCAAAAATATTCGATCAATGATTTCAAAGCTTCACTAATTTCTTTATCTTTTCACGGTAATCTACTGCTAAATGCCCATAACTCATTTTTTGTTGGATCTTCTAATCTCTCATGCCTTAAGCATGGCTCTCTTTAGAGTACCTTTACCAATTTTTAATGTTTTCCTTGTCTTTCTCATGATTTGATCTTTCTCATTTGGCTAGTTACTATTGTCGATCTAAGTACTCATCTTGTGATATTACTATCTTTGGTGTGTGACTTAGAACCCACTTTGTCATAAGCACTCATTAGATTCTTTACAATATTTTTTCTTATTTGAATTGTCCATTGTTCTTAGCCCAAGAATCTTCATGATAGGCCTAAATTTCAAATATCTCATTATTTCAACAAATAATTGGCATTGACCTATAATATTTAATTCTTTGAAAAAGTAATCTTTAGATACAATTAACTTTTCTTTGACAAGTATGCTTGCTAATCTTGTTAGTTATTGATTTCAAAATTTTAGTATCAATATCAATCAAATATTTTGGTCCTGTAAAATGAATTCTAGAAGGTGTTATAATCTCTTCCATTCCCTCAACATTTTGAACATCAACATAAGGTTGAGTGTATTGCATACCTTGAACTGAAAATGATGTGCCTTGGCAATAAGATACAAAAGATGGAATATGACCTACTTGATGTGTTGATGTTGTGCCTTCAACATGACATGATGGAGTGTGTACATCATCGGATCTACAAATTAGTGTCTCTTCAATATGAGAGGATGATATAACTCCAACATTGGAAGATGGTGTAGCTTCACAATTCAATCATCTTTTTGAGTGTAATAGTCTCATTCATTCTCTTTGTCTTTCCAATTCTTCCTCTTTGTTTCTTTGTATTGGTGGTTCTTGATCCTCTTTGAAAGTCAATTCTTCATTATTGCTTTGCAATTTTCTTTGTTCACATAGTAGTTTCATTTTATCTCTTTTAATTTCCAAATCTCTCTCCCTATCTTCATTTGTTTGAGTTTTTGGTTTCTTCCTTGGCATGATGATGATTTCTACATGTCAAATTATTCAAGCATCTGAATTACTTATAATGTGTAAATTAAAAATTATTCAAATACATATAAAAATTATAATTATTTGAATGAATACACAATATCTATCAAACAACTTGTCAAAATTCTAACCATTTCAAAATAACATTTCATTCAAACATACAAATTTCAATGAATTCACTATATATTAAACATGTCAAATTATAATCAAATTTATATCTATATATTAACAAACAATATTTAAAAAAGATTTCACTAACCTTTTCTGTACAAGGAATATTCAAAAAGTCTTCAAATCGTGTATCCGATGATTGAATTTGATGTTTGCTACCTTCAAAATGTCTTCAAATAGTGTTTTCTATGTTGAAACATGTGATTTCTGTCAAAATAACAGAATGCACAATAGACCAAAAGTAGAGAATGGATGAAATGGGCCCCAAAGTTTCTTTTTGACCACTTTTGAGTTATTTCACATAGTGCATACACACTATAGCATGTACACACTATAAAGCACATATGCACTATGTCAAAACACATCTCTCTCTATCCCACCAAAACTATCTCTCCCTATTTTGTCTCTCCTCTCCCATCCCCTACTCTCTCTTAGTCTCTCTCTCCTCTCCCATCCCCTACTCTCTCTCTCACTCTCCCTCTCCCATTTCCTACTCTCTCTCACTCTCCCTCTCCTACTCCCTCTCCCATCACCTACTCTCTCCCATCCGCTACTCTCTCTCTCCCCTCTCCAATCCCCTACTCTCTCGCTCTCCCTCTCCCATTGCCTACTCTCTCTCTCTCACCCTCTCTCCTCTCCCATCCCCTAATCTCTAGATCTCTCACACACACTCCCATCCTCCCTCTCCCAATGCATGTTATCTCTCTCTCTCCCCCCCATCACCCTACTCTCTCTCACACTCTCTCCCATCCCCTACTCTCTCTTACACACACTCCCATCCTCCCCTCTCTCCCTCTCCCACTCCCTCTCTCACCACCTAGTCTCTCTCTCCCATCCACTACTCTCTCTCTCTCTCTCTCTCTCTCTCTCTCTCTCTCTCTCTCTCTCTCTCTCTCTCTCTCAGGATAATCTCTCTCTCCCCTCTCCCATCCCCTAAACTCTCTTTAACAGACCAACACTCCCATCCCCCTCTCTCTCTCCTCTCCCTCCCCTATTCTCTAGATCTCTCACAAAAAATCTCATTCCCCCTCTCTCTCCTCCTCTCCCACTCCCTCTCCCAACACCTACTATCTCTCTCTCTCTCAAGTTTTCTCTCTCCCTCTCTACTCTCTCTCTCTCCCATCCTTTACTCTCACTCTCTCCCTCTCCCACCACCTACTCTCTATCCTCCATCCCCTACTCTCTCTCCCCTCTCCCATCTCCTACTCTCTCTCTTTCATAGACACACACACTCTTATCCCCCCACTCTCTTCACTCCTATTCCCTACTCTCTAGATTTTTCACACACACTCCCATCCCCCCATCTCTCTCCTTCTCGCTCTCCCACTCTCTCTCCTACTACCTACTATCTCTCTCTCAAGTTCTCTCTCTCCCTCTCTACTCTCTCTCTCCCATCCCTTACTCTCACTCTCTCTCTCCCATCCCCTACTCTCTCTCTCACTCTCCCATCCCGTATGAGCTCTCTCTACCACCACTACTCTTTCTCACACTCTCACACTCTCTCCAATCCCCTACTCTCTCTCTCTCTTACACACATTCCCATTCCCCCTCTATCTTTCCCTCTCCCACTCCCTCTCCCACTGCGTACTCTCTCTCCCCCATCCCTTACTCTCTCTCTTTCATAGACAAACATACTCCCATTCCCCCCTCTCTCTCCTCTCCCATCCCTTACTCTCTAGATTTTTCACACATACTCCCATCCCCCCTCTCTCTCCCTCTCCCACTCCCTCTTGCACTGCCTACTCTCTCTCTCTCAAGTACTCTCTCTCCCTCTCTACTTTCTCTCTCCCATCCCCTACTCTCACTCTCTCTCTTCCATCCCTTGCTCTCTCTCACACTCTCTCCCATCACCTACTCTCACTCGCTCTCACACTCACTCACTCTCTCTCTCACTCTCTCTCTCTCCCATCTCGTACGAGCTCTCTCTGCCACCCACTACTCTCTCTCACACTTTTACACTCTCTCTCATCCGCTACTCTATATCTCTTATGCACATTCCCATCCTGCTCTCTCTCTCTCTCTCTCTCTCTCTCTCGCTCTCTCTCTCTCTCTCTCTCTCTCTCACACACACACACACACACACACACTCTTTCTCTCCCACCGCCTACTCTCTCCCATCCCCTACTCTGTCTCTCTTACACACACTCCCATTCCCCCTCTCTCTCCATCCCACTCCCTCTCCCACCACCTACTACCTCTCTATCTCTCTCACTCTCTCCCTCTCTACTCTCTCTTTCTCCATCCCCTACTCTCACTCTCTCTCTGCCACCCTTACTCTCTCTCACACTCTCTCCCAAACCTGACTCTCTCTTATACAAACTCCCATACCCCCTCTTTGTCCCTCTCCCTCTTCCTCTCTCATTGCCTACTCTCTTTCTCTCTCATCCCCTACTCTCCCTATCTCTCTCCCCTCTTCCATCCCCTACTTTCTCTCTTTCACACACACACACACCCATCCCACCTCTCTCCTCTCTCATCCCCTACTTTGTCTCTCACTCACTCTCCCTCTCCCACTCCCTCTCCCACTCCCTCTCCCACTACCTACTCTCTCTCTCTCACTCTCTCCCTCTCTACTCTCTCTCTGCTACCCCCTACTCTCTCTCACATTTTCACACTCTCTCCTATCCCCTACTCTCTCTCTCTTTCACATACACACACACACACACACATTTCCATCCCCCTCTCTCACTCTCCCACTCCCTCTCCCATCACCTACTCTCTCTCCCATCCCCTACTCTCTTTCAAGCTACACTCTCCCCCCTCTTCCATTCCCTACTCTCTCTCTTTCATAGACATGCACTCCCATCCTCCTCTCTCTTTCTCTCCCTCTCCCACTCTATCTCCCATTGCCTACTCTCTCTCTCTCTCTCCCCCATCCCCTACTCTCAATCTCTCTCTCCCCATTGCCTACTCTCAATCTCTCTCTCTCCCATCCCCTACTTTCAATATCTCTCTTCCATCCTATACTCTCTTTTCCACCCCTACTCTCTCTCACTCTTCCTCTCTCTCCCATCCCGTACTCTCTCTACCACCCCTACACTCTCTCACTTCCTCTCTCTCCGATTCTGTACTCTCTACCACCCCTACTCTTTCTCAATTCCTCTCTCTCCCATCCCCTACTCTCTCCCCTCTCCCATCCCCTACTTTCTCTCTATCTCTCTCTCTCACACGCCACACATAGCCATCCTCCCTGCTCTCTCTTGCTCTTCCTTTGCATCTCTTCTTCCTTCTCTATGCACTATTTAGGTCTCAATAGTGCATGTGCAAAATAGCGCGCATGCACTATTAAGACCAAAATTTAAATGTTTTAAATAATGTGTGTGCACTATAGTGTGCACATGCTATAGGGCATACATGTTATTCAAAGCTCTACATTAAAACCAAGCCTAAGGCTTGGTTTTGCCTTGGAGATCCAACCCAAAGGTTTTGAGTTTATAAATAGGTTTGAGATGTGTTTTTTTGAAACCATACAAAAAATGATTGATTTTTCTTGTGTTTTCTCCTTCAAGATTCCTTGTGGTTGGGCATCTATAAGGACATGTTACATGACATTCTAGGTCTCTGTGTTAGCTATATAACTATATAATTTATTTCTTTTGAATGTATGTTCATTTTTTGTGAAAAACCACCATGTACTAATTGGGCTGTAGATTTTAGCTTGTTCATTGAATTTTGCAACAACTTTGTTTTTTAGAAACTAGACTCCATTCTACACAATTTGAAAAAAAAAAATTTGATTTTAGATTATTTTTCAATTATTTCTAGTGGGAGCACATAGATATTTCACATTTTTGGGATGTGTCTAGTTAAAAAATTCATATAAAATAATACACATTATAAAATTACCTGAAAAGTCTGGGATAAACTACATAGTGTTAAGTAACTTTTGACCAAAGTGATTAAAGAATTTCAAAAGAAAAGTTAAAATTTTAGGGGGGCCACAGTTTGTACTGTGTTATGTTTTTTTAGAATAAACAATACCACTTTCTGTGGCCCCTTCTTATAGTACCTAAAACTAAACCATTTTGAAAAAAATTAGTAGTTTAGAAACTAGATTCAAAAGACTACGACTTTTGTTTTCGTCATATCTTAAAATTTTGATCATAACTATCTTCAAATTCTTATTGAAGTTCAAAAATTGCTAATTTTTGGAAAATGTGTCCACTTATGCCTCCCTTTTGGTACCACAACTTGGTGCACTTACCCAGGGGTAATAGGTTAAATTACGACCTATCTCGATGCATTCAAACAAACCAAATGTGTCTCTAGGGGTCTTTCGGCTATTAGGCACACATGTTGTCATGAAATGCATTGAAAGGGGACATAAGTTAAACAAGTGTGTCCTTAAGGGTCCTAGGGCCCCTAGGGACATATGTTATCATGAAATACACCGAGAGGGAACATAGGTTAACCTATGACCCCAATCAATGCATTCAAACAAACCAAATGTGACCCTATCTGCCCTAGGGCCCCTAGGGAAATTTGTTGTCATGAAATGCATTGAGAGGGGTCATAGGCCAATCTACGACCCCTCTTGATGCATTCAAACCAAGAAAATGCATCCCTAGATTTTCTAGGGCCCATAAGGACATATGTTGTAATGAAATGTATCAAGAGGGGTCATAGGTTAACCTAAGACCCATCTTGATGCATTCAAACCACCCAAAAGCATCTCTAGGGGCCCTAGGGTACCTGCACAGATATGTTGTCATAAAATGTGTCAAAAGGGGTCATAGGTTAACCTTTGACCCCTCTCAATGTATTCAAACCAACCAAATATGTCCCTAAAGGTACTGGGGCACCTAAGCACATATGTTGTCATGAAATGCATTAAGAGGGGTCATAGGTTAACCTCTAACCCCTCTTGATGCATTCAAACCAACCAAATACATCCCTTGGGGCCATAGGGGCTATAAGGAAATTTTTTGTCATGAAATGCATTGAGAGGGGTCATAGGTTAATCTATCACCCCTCTCAATGCATTCAAACCAACCAAATGCACCTCTAGGATTCCTAAGGCCCCAAGGGACATACATTTTCATGAAATGTGTTCAGTAGGGCCATAGGTTAATCTATTACCCCTCTTGACATGTTTGAATGAACCAAATATGTCCCTAAGGGTCCCAGGGCCCCTAGGGAGATACGTTGTCATGAAATGCATCAAGAAGGGTCATATATTAACAAATGAACTTTATTGATGCATTTGAACCAACCAAATGCATCCCTAGGGGTCTCAGGGCACCAAGGCACATATGTTGTCATGAAATGCATTGAGAGGGGTGATGTTGGGTAAAATTGAGGTTCACTGTGATAGCCTTTTATGGATATAATTGAATCAAAATTACCTTTACAAATGTCAATCCGAGATTTGTAAACTCATGAGAGATATAACGACTATTTGCTCAAGGGGTGAAAGTAATAAATCAAGGGTTTTATGAACATTTTTTGTCATGAAACACATCAAGAGGGGTCATAGGTTAACCTATGACTCCTCTCAAAACATTCAAACCAACCAAGTGTTTCAATAGTTGTACTACAACCCCTAGGGACATGCATTGTGATGAAAAGTGTCAAGAGGGGTCATAGGTTAACCTATGACCCGTCTTGATGCATTTGAACTAACCAAATGTATCCCTAGTGTTTATAGGGCCCTTAGTGACATACATTGTCATCAAATGTGACAAGAGGGGTCATATGTTAACCTATGACTCCTCTTAATGCATTCAAACTAACTAGATGCATCTGCAAGGGTCCTAGGGACCTTATGAACATATGTTGTCATAAAATGTGTTGAGAGAGGTCATAGGCCCTCTCAATGCATTCAAACAAACCAAATGCAACCCTAGGGGTCCTAGGCCCACTAGGGACATATGTTGTCATAAAATGCATCGAGAGGGGTCTCAGGTTAACCTATGACCCATCTCAATGAAATCGAAGCAACCAAATGCATGACTAGGCGCCCAAGGGCCCTTAGGGAAATATGTTGTCATGAAATGCATTAAGAGGGGTCATAGGTTAAACTATGGCCCCTCTTGATGCATTTGAACCAACTAAATGCATCCCTAAGGGCCCTAGGGCATGTATGGATATATGTTGTCATGAAATGCATCAAAAGGGGTCATGGGTTAATCAATGACCCCTCATGATGCATTCAAACCAACCAAATGCATTGTTAGGGATCCTAGGACCTCTAGAGACATACATTGTCATGAAATGCATCAAAAGGGGTAATAGATTAACCTATGAGCCATCTTGACATATTCAAACCAACCAAATGCATCCCTAGCGGTCCTAGGGCACCTAGGCACATCTATTATCATGAAATATGTCGAGAGAGGTCATAGGTTAACCTATGACCCCAATTGAGGCAATTAAACCAACCATGTGCATCACTAAGGGTCCTAGGGCCCCTAGGTATATATGTTATCATGAAATGCATCGAGAGGGGACATAGGTTAACCTATGCCTCCAATTGAGGCATTCAAACCAACCAAATGCATCCTTATTGACTCTAGGGCCCCTAGGGACATATGTTGTCATGAAATGCATTGAGAGGGGTCATAGGTTAATCTATGACCCCTCTCAATGCATTCAAAATAATCAAATGCAACCTAGGGTTCCTATTGCCTGTAGAGACATAAATTGTCAAGAAATGCATTGAGAGGGGTCATAGGTTAAACTATGCCCCATCTTGATGCATATAAACCAAACAAATGCATAGCTAGGGTTCCTAGGGCACCTAGTCACATATGTTGTCATGAAATGAATTGAGAGGGGTCATAGGCTAGCCTCTGACCCCTTTCAGTGCATTCAAACCAAATCATTTTGTCCCTTGGGGCCATAGGGGTACTAGGGGTCCTAGGGCCCCAAGGGACATACATTGTCATGAAATGTGTCGAGGTGGGTCATAGGTTAACCTACGACTCATCTCAACTTATTTGAACCAACCAAATGCATCTCTAGTGGTCCTAAGGCCCCTAGGGTCATACATTTTCATGAAATGCATCCAGAGGTGTCATAGGTTAACCTAGACCCATCTTGATGCATTTGAACCAACTAAATGCTTCTGTAGGGATCCTAGGGCCCCTAGGAACATATTACCCCTCTCAATGCATTTGAACCAACCAAATGCATCTGTTAGGGTTTTAAGGCCCCTAGGGACATATGTTGTCATGAAATATGTAGAGAGGGGTGATAGATTAACCTATGACCCTTGTCGATGCATTTCATGACAAGATATGTCCCTAGGGGCCCTAAGACCCCTAAGGAGCAATTTGGTTGGTTCCAATGCATCAAGAAGGATAATAGGTTAACATATGACCCCTCTCCACTCATTTCATGACAACAACTATCCCGAAAGGCCTTACGGCCCCTCAGGATGCATTTGATTGTTAACATATAACCCCACTTGGCATATTTCATGACAACATATGTGCCTAGGGGCCTTAGGACCCCTAAGGATGCATTTGATTGATTCGAATGAATGGACAGGGGTCATAGGCTAACCTATGGCCCA
Organism: Cupressus sempervirens; assembly: GCA_028749045.1. Lineage (NCBI taxonomy): Eukaryota > Viridiplantae > Streptophyta > Pinopsida > Cupressales > Cupressaceae > Cupressus > Cupressus sempervirens. The sequence goes on along the minus strand of CM053791.1, from coordinate 170,674,713 downwards.
ACTCGATGCATTTCATGACAATATATGCCCCTAGGGGCCCTAGGACTCTTAGAGAAGCATTTGGTAGGTTCAAATACATTGAGAGAGGTCATAGATTAACCTATGACCCCTCTTGATGCATTTCATGACAACATATGTCCCTAGCGGCCCTAGGGCCCATAGAAACCCATTTGATTGGTTAGAATGGGTCAATAGGGGTCATAGGTTAACCTATGACCCCTCTTGATGCATTCAAACCAACCAAATGCATGCATAGGGGTCCTAGGGGCAATATGAAAATACATTGTCATAAAATGCATCAAGAGGGGTCATAGGTTAACCTATGTCCTCTCTCAATGCATTAGAACCAGCCAAATGCATCCCTAGGGGTCTTAGGGCCACTAGGGGCATATGTTGTCATGAAGTGCATTAAGAGGGGTCATAGGTTAACGAATGACCCCTCTCGATACATTTGAACCAACCAAATGCATCTGTAGGGGCCCTAGGGTCCCTAGGGACATACATTGTCACGAAATGCATCGATATGGATCATAGGTTAATCTATGACCCCTCACGATGCTTTTGTACCAACTAAATCTATCCCTATGGGTTCTAGGGCTCATAGGGATATATTTTGTCATGAAATGCATTCAGAAGGGTCATAGGTTAATCTGTGACCCCTATAGACCCATTCAAACCAAGAAAATGCATCCCTAGGGGTTCTAGGGTCCCTAGGGACATACATTGTCATTAAATGCATTGAGAGGCATCATAGGTTAACCTATGAGCCTCCTTGATGCATTTGAACCAAAAAAAATGTGTCTGTAGGGTTCCTATGGGCCCTAGGGTCATATGTTATCACAAAATGTGCTAAGAGGGGTCATAGATTAACCTATGACCCCTTTTAATGCATTCAAACCAACTGTATGGGTCCCTAGGGGCCATACGAAACCTATAAACATATTGTTGTCATGAAATGCATTGAAAAAAGTCATTGGTTAACCTATGACCCCTATCAACACATTCGAATACATCAAATGCATTCCTAGGGTTCCTAGGGGCCCTATTGGCATACATTGTAATGAAATGCATTGAGAGGTGTCATAGGTTTACCTTTGACCCCTCTCAATGCATTCAACATAACCAAATGCATCCCCAAGAGCCCTAGGGCCCTTAGGGACATTTTTTGTAATGAAATATGTCAAGAGGGGTCATAGGTTAACCTATGACTCCTATTGATGCAATGGAACTAACCAATTTGAACCCTACCTAAGGGTCTTAGGGCCCTTAGAGACATACGTTATCATGAAATGTGTCAAAATGGATCATAGGTTAACCTATGACCCCTTTCGATGGGTTGGAACCAACCAAATCTTTCCCTAAGGGCCTTAGGGCCCCTAGTGACATATGTTGTCATGAAATTTGTTGACAGGGATCATAGGTTAGCATATGACCTGTCTTGATGCATTCAAACAAACCAAATACATCCCTAAGAGTATTAGGGACCCTAGGGACATATGTTTAATCTATGATCCCTCTCTATGTATTCAAACCAACCAAATGCATCCCTAGGGGTCTTAGGGCTCCTAGGGACATGTCTTGTCATCAAATACATGTAGAGGAGTCATAGGTTAATCTATGGCCCCTCTTGATGTATTCAATCCAAACAAATGTATCCTTAGGGGTCCTAGTACCCCTAGGGACATATGTTGTCATGAAATGCATTAAGATGGGTCATAGGTTAACTTATGATCCCTCTCAATGCATTCAAACAAACCAAATGCATCCCTAGAAGCTTTAGAGCACCTAGGGACATATGTTGTTCACCTCTGACCCCTCTTGACACATTTAAACAACCCAAATGGTTCCCTAGGGTCCCTGTGGCCCCTAGGGACACATGTTGTCATGAAATACATTGAGAGGGGTCATAGGTTAACCTATGACTCCTCTCAATGCATTTGAACCAACCAAATGCATCCATAGTGTTCCTAGTGCCCCTAGAGACATATGTTGTTATGAAATGCATCAAGAGGGGTCATAGGTTAATCTATGACCCCTCTCGATGCATTTGAACCAACCAAATGCATTCCTAAAGGCCCTAGGGCCACTAGAGAGATACATTGTCATGAAATATGTCGAGAGGGTCATAGGATAACCTGTAACCGCTCTAGACACATTTGTACCAACAAAATGGTTCCCTAGGGCCCTAGGGCACCTAGGGACATATGTTATCATGAAATGTGTCAAGAGGGGTCATAAATTAATCTATGACCACTCTAGATGCATTTGAACGAACCAAATGCATCCTTGGGGATCCTAGGGCCCCTAGTTACATACATTGTCATGAAATGTATTGAGAGGTGTTATATGTTAATTTATGACCCCTCTCGATGCCTTCAAACCAACACAATGTGTTCCTAGGGGTCCTAGGGCCCCTAAGGGTATACGTTTTCATGTAATACATTGAGAGGGGTCATAGGTTAACCTATGACTTCTCTTAATGCATTCAAGATAACCAAATCCATCCCTAAGGGTCCTAGGGCACCTAGGCACATATGTTGACATAAAATTGTCAAGACAGGTCATAAGTTAAACTCTAAACTCTATCGACACATTCAAACCAATCAAATGCATCCCTTAGGGCCATAGGGACCCTAATGACATTTTTTTTCATGAAATTCATCGAGAGGGGTCATAGGTTAATCTATGACCCCTCTTGATGCATTCAAACCAACCAAATGCATCAAGTGGGGTCATATGTTAGTCTATGACTCCTCTTGATGCATTTAAACCAACCAAATGCATCTCTAGGGGTCCTAAGGCCCCAAGGGACATACGTTGTCATAAAATGCATTGAGAGGGGTCATAGGTTAACCTATGATCTATCTCAATGCATTTGAACTAACCAAATGTGTCCCTAGTGTTCTTAGGTCACCTAAAAATGCATTGAGAGGGGTCATAAGTTAATCTATTGCCCGTCTTGATGCATTTGAACCAACTAAATGCATCTGTAGGGGTGGTAGGGCCCCTAGTAACATATATTGTCATGAAATACATTAAGAGGGGTCTTAGGTTAACCTATGACCCCTCTCAATGCATTTTAAATAGCCAAATGAATCCGTAGGGGTCCTAGGGCCCCTAAGGGCATACGTTTTCATGAAATTTGTCAAGAGGGGTGATAGGTTAACCTATGACCACTCTAGACACATTTCATGACCATGTATGTCCCTATGGACCCTAAGACCCCTAAGGACCAATTTGGGTTGTTCAAATGCATTAAGATGGGTAATATTATAAAATATGACCCTTGTGAATGCATTTTAGGAAAAAAAATGTCCCCAAGGGCCTTTGGGTCCCTAAGCATGCATTTGGTTGGTTTGAGTGCAACAAGAGGGGTCGGAGTTTAACCTATGACTCAACTTGACACATTTCAAGGAAAAATATGTCTAGGGGCTCTAAGACCCCTATGGAGGCATTTGGTTGGTTTGAATGCATCGAGAGGGGTCATATGTTAATAACCTATGACCCCTCTTGATGCATTTCATGACAACATATGTAACTAGGGGCCCTAGGACTCTTGGAGAAGCATTTGGTTGGTTCAAATGTGTCAAGAGGGGTCATAGATTAACCTATGACCCCTCTTGATGCATTTCATGACAACATATGTCGCTAAGGGCCCTAGGGCCCCTAGGGACCCATTTGATTGGTCATGAAATGCATTGAGAGAGGTCATAGGTTAATCTATGACACCTATCAATGCATTTGAACCAACCAAATGCATCCCTAGGGGTCCTAGGGCCCCTAGGGACATACATTGTCATGAAATGTGTCAAGAGGGGTCATAGGTTAACTTATTAGCCTTCTTAATACATTTGAACCAACAAACTGCATCCCTAGGGGTCTTATGGCCCCTAGGGGCATATATTGTCATGAAATGCATTACAAGGGATCATAGGTTAAACTATGATGCCTCTCGATGCATTCAAACCAACCAAATGCATCCTAGGGGCCATAGTGCCCCTAGGAACATACATTGTCATGAAATGCATCAAGAGGGGTCATAATTTAATTTATGTTCCCTATCGACACTTTTTAACCAACTAAATGCATCCCTATGGGTCCTAGGGCCCCTAGAAACATATGTTGTTATGAAATGCATTGAGAGGGGTCATAGGTTAATCTATGACCCCTATCAATGCATTCCTACCAACCAAATGTGTCCCTAGGGTTCTTAGGGCCCCTAGTGACATACATTATCATGAAATGCATTGAGAGGAGTAATAGGTTAACTTATGAGCCTTTTTGACGCATTTTAACCAACAAAATTTGTCCCTAGGGGTCTCATTGCCCCTAAGGGCATATGTTGTCATGAAATGCATTAAGATGGGTCATAGGTAAAACTAGGATGCCTCTTGATGCATTCAAACCAAACAAATGTGACCCTAGGGGGCCCTAGGGACATTTTCTATTATGAAATACATCAAGACGGGTCATAGATTAACCTATGACCCCTCTCGATATATTAAAACCGACCAAATGGGTCCCTAAGGGCCCTAGGGCCCCTAGGGACATATGTTGTCATGAAATGAGTTGAGAGGGATCATAGGTTAACATATGAACCCTTTCAATGCATTTGAAACAACCAAATTCATCCCTAGGGGTCCTACTGCCCTATTAGTGAACTGATTGTCTTTTTTATTATTTAATAAAATCACTCTATGCCCAAGGTATTGGAAAACATAAAAATGTTCACAATAGTTGAGAAAAATTCATATTATTTTATTTTCTCTCTGTATTTTAAAGGTATAGCTACCTTGTAGAATTTTCAATGAATTCAAAGATGATCTTCACATTTTTACTAGAAAACACATAAGGTTCTCTCACATACTCCTAGGTAGTGAGGTAAGAATTCATTCAAATAACAAAAAGGAAATTTATCAAACTCTACTTCCATAGAACATCTATTTCAAAGAAATGAATAATACCACAACTTGATATCAACCACTCAAGAATCTTAGTTAAAATGAACTTACAGTAGGAACAACAACATATATCTTGAAACAATAACTCAGAGCTCACAAAGTAACAATGATTTAAACACTTTGAATGCTAAGTTTCCAAGCAAATCCATGATGATATATATATATATATATATATATATATATATATATATAACTTCCTTCATGTACACTGTCATTCAAAAAATAAACATATATCTGTTATCTTTCAATCATTGTTTTTAAAGTATCTATCTATCAGAATTTCTAGCTATCTATTTTCTAACCCCTAATTAGTTCATTGCCCCAACATTTATAATTTCATTATAGATCCGAAAGGCCTCCATCAAAACCAAACCATTTCAATTTAAACAAGGAACAGTTGTGAACAAGAAAATAGTTATAGAAACAGCTATCAAAACATAACTAAAAATTGACTATCTTGTTCAAGCCTCGTTGCCAATTTTCTCTTCTTCACCCATAGTCTGTCACACCAACTTCCATCTTCTAAAGGTGTTCATGAACTCTTGCATTGCATGGGAATGCAGATTCTTTAGACTCATCAGCCTAGCCCTAGACGCATCCGTTTTCCATTTGAACTCCTTGATTTTTAGGCTCTAACGTGGCATGAGATTTTTCTGAAGGCATAGCATGGATTTGATATTTGCTAGTGTAGTGAAATCATTAGCAATAGGCAACTCATTATCCCTGATCTTCTCAATGACTTCATTGAAGCTTTTAGTCAATGTTTCAAAATTTATGTTCCCATCTTCAAACTATAGAATCCCTATAGGGTTTACTATATTCATGTCTTTAAGGAGTTCCCCATGCATCCTGATGGCTTGCATTTCTTTGATTGCTTCCTTATAAACTGATTCTTTCCAACTCATGTTGTTTTCCATGATGAATAACATGCAAGGATCTACATTCTTCATTGGATTTCAATTTAGAAACTTAAGCACTCCAAACTTCTCAACTTCAATTACCTGGAATACAACTAGCTGGCACCGGCTCTGTTTAGTTTCTCATCCTAGTATCAAAGTTTGAATTTCCCCCAAAAATGTTTCTCCTTCAGCATATACATTGGTGAATTCTAGAATGAACTTATTATCTTCATTGATGATAGCATGCACCCAACCTTTCATTGCATCTGAAAGAAGCTTCCCCTTTTGCATTTATTTTACCAATTGTTGGCTATCTGCAGAGTTCAGGTCGAAGGATTGAGGGGCTTGAACAATCGGTAGAGCTCTAAGATTCATCAAAGAATCGATATAGGTAGCCATAGTCATCACTAAACCTTTTAGTTCCTTTTTCTCCTTGCTATCTTTTTCAAACTGAGTTAACATATGGTCAATAGAAAACTTGAAAAAGTGATTGCCCATGCTCCTATTAATGGTTCCCAGTTTGACTGAAGTGACCTTAAAACCTTCACTATCAATCTCCCTAGACTTTGTCTTCAGCTTATAATTAGCTACTTTAGTCATTATCTTTCCAATCACTAGATCTTTAGTTAGATGAGCATCAATTTTCAATTTCTTATCTTTTAAACCTTGAGTAGCATACTTGATTACAATATCCTTTACAGGTGTTGAAACCAGCTGCAGATTTCTTTTCTTATTGATTGTATTGGATAATCATGATGGGGTAGCAAGGCTTACAAAGATTTCCTAAGCATCTCTATTGGGAGTCATGAACCTTGGCTGATCCACTTTGGGGGCTTTGATGAACTGCACATCACCATCAACACCATCCAAGAAGTTGAAACCATCATTTGAATCTTGTCCTTAAATTGATATCCTTTCTTTTTGAACCTTGTACTGCTTAAGGGCCTTAGATTTGGCTTTAGAACTAGTTCTAGGAGATGTGTTTTGTATATGGATTGGCATTCCCTTCTTCTTACCTTGAACCAACACACTACCTGCAATAGGAGACAAAAGTTGGGTGTCAGATGTTGATGGTTTAGAAAAAGAAACCACCCTTTAAGAGGGTTCATTGGAAAATTTCTTGCTCTATTTCTTTAGCCAATCATCTATGTAAGTGAGTATAAATCTAGCCCTTAGATTTATATCCTCTTCCTCATCTTGATTCTAGTCTACTTCTAGTGATTTCAATTCATTGGATTCTCCCCATCTTGGTTCAATCATGTCTAAGCCATCCTCAATTATCCCTTCTATTAGAAATTTCAGTTTCAAGGAATTGATTTTTTGTAATGTCAATCTTGAATGGTCTCTTCTCAATACTTCTTCCTCATCTTTATAGTCCTACCATAAATCCTTTGATTGTGGAGTTGTTGATGGGTGACCTTTAAGACCAAGAATTTGAATTGCAAAGCCCTTACTGTCAAAATTTATTTTTCCTTGGCAAAAACCAAAACTAAATCTAAGCAGATTACTTCCTATAATAGATGCATTGATCATACTATTTCAAACCAAGGAACCAAGTTTGATAGGGAAAAATGTCTCCCAATTCTTTTGTCGTATGTTATCTTTAATAATAGAGAATAATTGTTAACAAATTTTAGCTAAAACAAAACAATCCAATGCATATCATGGAAGCTTTATTGGATCCTCTTTGAATCCACCTATTCTCAAATAGGTGAATTTGGAAAATTGTATGAAATAGCTTCCGTATTCTTGAACCAATCTCTGAGCTTCAAAAGACAATCTGGGCATGGGTGCTTTCTTCAAAGATACATGCATGTTTTCAATCAATACATTATGAACCTTCCTAAAATTTCCAACACTTTGTCTTTTTGTAGTAGGGGGCAATATTGATAAACTGTTATTTCTTCATTCCAGACTTCATAAGGGAGAGGAGAAATATCACTAATGTAGGCAATGTAGTATGTCAAGTATGAGGCCATGTAGAAGCTTTCCCTAGATTCTTTGGCATGTCTTAGTTGTGTCCTCAATGAATTAGTGATAATTTTAGCCTAGTACATCCATTTCTCTCCTTTCAAGATGATTTCTACATAATGATACATCCATTCTTCAAAGAGGAAAACACTAGTCAAACCCTCGACTTGATGCAACATCAATACTAGGTCGTGAATATGAGGCTTAAGATGGTCCTTGGTGACTATATTAGGTAACCTAGAACCTCCACCATATTTAGTTTAAGTCCATTTCCTAGCTAGAATATTGTGGTATTGGTTTGGAGTTTCTCGGTATTCTGGCAATGCTTGAATGGGAGAGAATGTGGCAAATGTATTTTCTTGTAGATGCAATATAGAGGCAATGGTTTCCCTTAAAATTGATAACACTAGTTCACCATCCTTATTTACAATACTTTTACTCCTTACATCATAATGATCAATACAAATTTGAAGCAATTAAGGACTCAGAAGGGCAGGGTGAAAAGCTGGGGCTTCAACTAGAGCACTGGTCAGAATTTCCATAAACCCATTTGATTCATCAGCATGCTCAAGAATTTTTTTTTGAAATTTCTCTAGCTTAACACCCTCTAGGTTGGTATCACATATGACAGGCCTTTTACATTCTAAACTTGAAATATTACCAAGGAAATGTAACACAAATTTCATCTTTAAATCAAATATAGCAAGGCTTCGAACTGATTATCTTGGAAAACATAGAGATTGCAGAACAAGAACAATAATTTCTATGTTTCTCACTTATAATCTACTGAAAAACAATGGTTTTCCTTTCTTTCCTCCTTAACAACTTCTTCTCCAAATTCTTAATTCTTCGTATGAAAAAGAGAGAGGGAAAACCAAGCTGATTTTAAGAAGGAAAGAGTACTTATGTGTGAAAGTATAGCGTCATTATGAGGCATTCATGACAAATCACTTACATTAAAGTTCACATGTTCGAAGGCCTTCTGACATAACCATATTATTTAATGACTCCCTTTGTGGCTATATCAATAGTGATTAGCCTAATTATAATATCTAATCCCCTTTCTAGCGAAAGATTTTCCACTTTTGATCATAATAATGATTCTTCACATTGGGAATTAAAACACCCTTTTAATTATTATTCTCTCACATTGCAATCAATTCCTTGTGAGATGATGGCTCATTTGTACAACATGATCCACTTTCACAAAGAAGTCTTTATCATTGAACAACTTTGAACTACTTTGAACTGAGGTTCAAAATGATTCAAAGTGATTCAAAGAACACCCCACTACTTTGGCACACATTTCTTGCAAGAAAATTGTTAAAGAAAAATCCTTTCATTAAACTACTTTGAACTACTTTGAACTAGAGTTCAAAGTGCTTCAAAGTGCTTCAAATGAAGAGACAATGATGGGAAGTATTCAGGAACTTTGTACAACACTTCGAATGGTAACAAATACAAGGAGCAATAGAAGATGAAAGATTTTTAAATATGGCACCTCATTGGATAACTAACAGGCCCCTAGGGTCATACATTATGATAAAATACATTGAGAGGGGTTATAGGTTAACCTCTAACCATTCTCATTGTATTCAAACCAACCAAATGCATCCCCAAAGGCCCTAGGGCCCTTAGGGACATTTTTTTTCATGAAATATGTACCTTCTTGATGCATTGGAACCAACCAAATCAGTTCATAGGTGACTTGGGGACCCTAGGGACATATGTTGTCATTAAATGCGTCGAGAGGGGTCATATTGTAACCAAATGCATCCCTAGGGGCCCTAGGGCCCCTAGGGACATTTTTTGGCATGAAATGCATCGAGAGGGGTCACAAGCTAACCTATGACCCCTCTTAACGCATTGGAACCAACCAAATCAGTCCCTAGGGGTCTTAGGGTACCTACAGACATACGTTGTCATAAAATGCATTGAGAGTGGTCATAGGTTAATCTATGACCCCTCTTGAGGCATTCACACCAACCAAATGCGTCCCTAGGAGCCCTAGGACCCCTAGAGACATATGTTGTCATGAAATGCCTCAAGAGTGGTCATAGGTTAACATATGACCCCTCTCGAGGCATTCAAACTAACCAAATGCATCCCTATGGGCGTAAGGACCCCTAGGGACATTTATTGTCCTAAAATGCATCAAGATGCCTCTCAACACATTCAAACCAACCAATTGCATCCCAAGGGGTCCTAGGGACCCTAGGCACATATGTTGTCATGAAATGCATCAAGAGGGGTCTTAGGTTAACCTATCACCCCTCTGACTGCATTTGAACCAACCAAATGCATCTGTAGGGGTTCTAGGGTCCCTAGGGACATACGTTGTCATGAAATGTGTCAAGAGGGATCATCGGTTAACTCATGAGCACTCTTGACACATTTGAACAAACCAAATGTGTCCTTAGGGGTCCTAGGGCCTCGAGAGACATAAGTTGTCATGAAATGAGTTGAAAGGGGTCATAGGTTAGCCTATCACCCCTTTCAATGCATTCAAACCAACCAAATGCATCCTAATGGGTCCTAGGGCCCCTATGGAGATACTTTGTCATGAAATGGGTTAAGAAGTGTGATAGGTTAACATATGACCCCTATCAACGAATTCGAACAAGCCAAATGGGTCCCTAGGGGCCCTAAGGACATATGTTGTCAAGAAATGTGTCGAGAGTGATCATAGGTTAATCTATGACCCCTCTAAATGCACTCAAAACAACACAATGCTTCCCTAGTAGTCCTAGGGCCCCTATAGAAATACATTGTCACAAAATGTGTCAAGAGGGGTCACATGTTAACCTATGACCCTTCTTGACATATTCGAACCAACCAAATGTGTTCATTGGGGTCCTAGGGCGACTAGGCACATATGTTGTCATGAAATGCATTGAGAGGGGTCATAAGTTAACCTCTGAACCCTATCGATGCATTCAAACAAACCAAATGTGTCCCTAGGGGCCCTAGGATGTCTTGGGACATTTGTTGTCATGAAATGGATTGAGAGGGGTCATAGGTTAACCTATGACTCCTCTAAACATGTTTGAACCAACCAAATGTATCCGTAGTGGTCCTAGGGCCCCTTGGGACATACTTTGTGATGAAATGTTTCGAGAGGGGTCATAAGTGAACCTATGACCCATCTCGATGCATTCGAAGCAACCGAATGTGTCCCTAGTGTTCCTAGGGCCCTTAGTGACATTTGTTGTCATCAAATGTGATGAGAGGGGTCATAGATTAACCTATGACTCCTCTTGATGCATTGAAACTAAGTAGATGCATTTGTAGGTGTCCTAGGGCCCTTAGGGACATACGTTGTCATAAAATGCATCAAGAGGAGTGATAGGTTAACCTATGACCCCTCTCAACACATTCAAACCAACCAAATGAAACCCTAGGGGTCCTAGGCCCACTTGGGACATATGTTGTCATGAAATGCATCGAACCTATGACCCCTCTCGATGCAGTTGAACAAACCAAATGCATCACTAGGGGCTCAAGGTCCCATAAGAAAATACGTTGTAACGAAATGCATTGAGAGGGGTCATAGATTAATCATGTATTTGAGCCAACTAAATGCATCCCTAGGGTCCCTAGGGCCTATAAGGATATATGTTGTCATTAAATGCATCGAGAGCAGTAATAGGATAATCTATGACCACTCTTGATGCATTCAAACCAACCAAATGCATTGCTAGTGATTCTAGGGCCCCTAGGGACATACATTGTCATGAAATGCATTGATAGGGGTCATGCATTAAGCTATGACCCATCTTGACACATTCGAACCAACCAAATGCATCCCTAGTAGTCCTAGGGCACCTAGACACATATGTTGTCATGAAATGCGTCAAGAGGGGTCATAGTTTAACCTCTAACCCCTCTCGACACATTTGAACCAACCAAATGCGTCCCTTAGGGCTATAGGGACCCTAGGGAAATTTGTTATGAAATGCATTGAGCAGGGTTATAGGTTAATCTATGACACCTCTCAATGCATTCAAAGTAACCAAATGCATCTTTAGGGGTCCAAGGGTCACAACGGACATATGTTGCCATAAAATGTGTTCAGAGGGGTCATAGGTTAACCTTTGACTCATTTTGATGCATTTGAACCAATAAAATGTGTCTCTAATAGTCATACGGCCCCTAGGGACATACATTGTCATGAAATGTGTCAACAGGGGTCATAGGTTAACCTATGACCTATCTAGATACATTTGAACCAACTAAATGTTTCCGTAGGGTTCCTAGGGCACCTAGGAACATATGTTCTAATGAAATGTAATGATAGGGGTCTTAGGTTAACCTATGATCCCTCTTGATGCATTTGAACCAACCAAATGCAACCATAGGGGTCCTAGGGCCCCTAGGAACATAGGTTGTCATGTAATGCATTGAGAGGGGTGATAGGTCAACCTATGACCCCTCTCGACACATTTCATGACAACGTATGTCCCTAGGGGTCCTAAGACCTCTAAGGATTGATTTGGTTGGTTCGAATGCATCAAGAGGGGAAATAGATTAACCTATGACCCATCTTAATGCATTTCATGACAAAAAATACCTCAAAGCACCTTAGGTCCCTTGGGGATGCATTTGGTTTGTTCAAATGCATCAAGAGGGGTCAGAGGTTAACCTATGACCCCACTTGATTCATTTCAATCCAACATATGTGCCCAAGGGCCCTAGTACCCCTAGGGATGCATTTGATTGGTTTGAATGCATTGAGAGGGGTCATTTGATTGGTTAGAATGCATTAATAGGGGTCATAGGTTAACCTATGAACCCTCTTGATGCATTGGAACCAACGAGATATGTCCGTAGGGTCCTAGGGGCCCTAGGCACATACATTGTTATAAAATGCATTGAGAGGGGTCATAGGTTAACCTATGACCCCTCTCAATGCATTTGAATGAACCAAATCCATCTCTAAGGGTCCTAGGGCCAATAGGGACATATGTTGTCATGAAATGCATTAAGAGGGGTCATAGGTTAATCTATGACCCCTATGAATACATTTGAACCAACCAAATGCATCCCTAGGGGTCTTAGGGCCCCTAGGGACAAACATTGTCATGAAATGTTTTGTGAGGGATCATAGGTCATCCTAACACATTCAGACCAACCAAATGCATCCTTACGAGTCCTAGGCTACCTAGGCACATATGTTGTCATGAAATGCATCAAGAGGGGTCAAAGGTTAATCTCTTACCTCTATTAACACATTCAAGCCAACCAAATGTGTCCCTATGGGCCCTAGGGCCTCTAGGGATATTTGTTGTCATGAAATGTGTTGAGAGGGGTCATAGTTTAATTATGACCCATCTTGTTGCATTCAAACCAACCAAATACATCCCTAGGGGTCCTAGGGCCCCTGGAGACATAAATTGTCATTAAATGTGTTGAGATGGGTCACAAGTTGACCTATGACCCCTCTCAATGGATTGGAACAAACCAAATAGGTCCCTAGGGGTCTTAGGGCTCCTAGGGACATACATTTTCATGAAATTTAACTAGAGGGGTCATAGGTTAACCTATGACCCCTTTTGATGGATTGGAACCATCCAAAATCATAGGGACATGTGTTGTCATGGAATGCATTGAGAGGGGTCATATGTCTACCTATAACCCCTCTTGATGCATTTAAAACAACCAAAAGCATCCCAAAGGGTCCTATGGCCCCTAGGGACATATGTTGTTATGAAATGCATCAAGAGGGGTCATAGGTTAACCTATGACCTATGTTGACACATTTGAACCAACCAATTGCATCCCTATGGGTCTTAGGGCCCCTAGGGACATATTTTATCTATTAGGATAAACCACAGACAAAAATAAAAACTACATGCAAATATAACCAATAACAGAAAATAATAGATCACATAGAAATGAACACAAGGCACCAAGATTTAACGTGGTTCACCCAATCCCTGGGCTATGTCCACCAAATAGCAAGTCTGATCTTATTGCAATCCAGTGATTACAACCTGATTACAATCCGTAATCCCTTACAGCTCAATACTACCGCAAGAACAAATTTTGCATCACAACATAATGAAAATACCTAACCCTAAACCCTTTTATACAAGTATTTTATTCATTTTAGGGTTACAACATGTCGGCCATATGTCGGCCATAATATGTTGACTACCATGTCGTACATGGCCCAAAATTTTATTTATTTATGAAGTATGTACAGTACTTTCCTTATCAGTCACCATAATCTAACATTATCATGAAATTTGTTAAGAGGGGTCTTAGGTTAACCTATGACCCCTAGATGCATTTGAACCAACTAGATGCATCTGTAGGGATCTTAGGGCCCCTAGGGACATACATTTTTATGGAATGTGTCAAGAGGGGTCATAGGTTAACCAATGAGCCCTCTCGATGCATTCAAACTATCAAAATGTGTCCCTAGGAGTCCTAGGCCTTCTAGAGACATATGTTGTCATGAAATACATCGAGAGGGGTCATAGGTTAACCTATGACCCTTTCAACACATTCAAACCAACAAAATGCATCTGTACAAGTCCTAGGGTTTGTAAGGAGATACATTCTCATGAAATGGGTCAAGAGGGGTCATAGGTTAACATATGACACCTCTCAACACATTCAATCCAACCCAATGCTTCCCTCACAGTCCTAGGGCCCCTAGGGACATATGTTGTCATGAAATGTGTTGAGAATCGATGCATTTGAACCAACCAAAAGAATCCATTGTGTTCCTAGGGCCCCTAGGCACACATGTTGTTAATAAATGTGTCAAGAGGTGTTATAGGTTAACCTCTAACCACTCTCAATTCATTCGAACCAACCAAATGCTTTCCCACGGTCACTAGGGCCCTTCAAAATTTTTTTTGTCATGAAATGCATTGAGAGGGGTTATAGGTTAACCTATGACCACTTTTGACACATTAGAACCAAGAAAATATGTCCCGAGGGGTCCTATGGCTCCTAGGGACATACATTGTCTTGAAATGTGTCGAGAGGGGACATAGGTTAACCTATGACCCATATTGATGCATTCAAACCAACCAAATGTTTCCCTAGGGTTCCTAGGGACCCTAGCAACATATGTTGTCATGAAATATGTTGAGAGTGGTCATAGGTTAACCTATGACACCTCTCAATGCATTTGAACTAACCAGATGTGTCTCTAGGGGTTCTAGGGCCCATAGTGACATACATTGTCATAAAATGCATTGTTAATGCATTCAAACCAACCAAATGCATCCTTAGGTGTCTAAGGGCCACTAGGGACATATGTTTTCATGAAATACATTGAGAGGGGTCATAGGTTAACCTATGACCCCTCTTAATCCATTTGAAACAACCAAATGCATCACTAGGAGCCCTAGGGCCCTTAGTGAAATAACTTTTTTTTATGAAATGTGTTGAGAGAGGTCATAGGTTAATTTATGACCCCTCTTGATGCATTTGATCCGATAAAATGTGTCCCTAGGGGCCCTAGGGCCCGTAGGGACATATGTTGTCATGAAATGCATCAAGAGGACTCATTGGTTAATCTATGACCCCTCTCAATGCATTTGAACCAACCAAATGTGTCAAGAGGGGTCATTGGTTATTTGATGACCCCTCTCGATGCATTCGAACTGACCAAGCATGTCCCTAAGGTCCTAAGGCCCATAGTGATATACATTGTCATGAAATGCATTGAATGGGGACATAGGTTAAGCTATGATGCCAATCATGGTATTCAAACCAACCAAGTGTGTCACCAAGGGTCTTAGGGCCCCTAGGGACATACATTGTCATGAAATGCATCAAGAGGGGACATAGGTTAACCTATGACCCCAATCAAGGCATTCACACCAACCAAATCTGCCCCTATGGGCCCTAGGGTGCCTAGGGAGATTTGTTGTCATCAAATACATCGAGAGGGGTCATAATTTAATCTATGAGCCTTCTTGGCACATTCAAACCAACCAAATGCATTCCTAGGGTTTGTACGGCCCCTATGGACATACGTTGTCATGAAATGCATCGAAAGTGGTCATAGGTTAACCTATGACCCTTCTCAATGCATTTGAACCAACCAAATGCATCCCTAGGCATGCTAGGGCCACTAGGGACATATGTTGCAATGAAATGGATTGAGAGGGGTCCTAGGTTAACCTATGACACCTCTCGACACATTCAAACCAACCAAATGCATCCCTTGGTGTCCTACGGCCCCTATTGGCATACATTGTCATGACATGCATCGAGAGGGGTCATAGGTTAAACTATGATCCTTCTTGATGCATTAAAACTAATAAAATACATCCATACTTGTTATATGACTCCTACTAGCATATGTTGTCATGAAATGTGTTAAGAGTTATAGTTTAAAATATGATGCCTCTTGATGCATTCAAATCAAACAAATGTGACACTCGGGGCAGTAGGGCCCTAGGGAAATTTTTTGTCATGAAATGCGTGAAGAGGGGTGATAGATTAACTTATAACCCCTCTCAATGCATTTAAACCTATGACCCTTGTCGATGCATTTTATGACAACGTATGTCCCTAGGGACCCTTAGACCCCTATGGATGCATCTGGTTGGTTCAAATGTGTTGAGAGGGGTCATAGGTAAACCTATGATGCCTCTCAATGCATTGGAACCAACCAAATTGGTCCCTAGGTGTCTTAGGGCCCCTAGGGACATATTTTGTCATTAAATGCATTGAAAGGGGTCATAGGTTAACCTATGACCCATTTCGACGCATTGGCACAAACCAAATCTTTTGGTATGGGAACTAGGGCCCCTAGGGACATATGTTGTCATGAAATGCATCAAGAGGGGTCATAGGTTATCCTATGACCCGTCTCGATTTATTCTAACTAACAAAGTTCATCCCTAGGCATCCTAGGGCCCCTAGGGACATATGTTATCATGAAATGCATCGAGAGGGGTCTTAGGTTAACCTATGATCCCTCTTGATGCATTTGAACCAAATAAATGCATTCCAAGGGGCCCTAAGGATATATATTATCATGAAAATCATTGAGAGGGTCATAGATTAATCTATGATTCCTCATGACACATTCGAAACAAAAAAATGCACCCTTAAGGGTCCTAGGGCCCCCAGAGACATACATTGTCATGAAATGTCTAGAGATGGGTCATAGGTTAACCTATGAGCCTTCTCAACACATTCAAACCAACAAAATATTTCCCTTGGGGTCTTAAGGCCCCTAGGGACATCTGTTGTCATGAAATGTGTCGAAAGGGGTCATTGGTTAAACTATGATGCCTCACATTGCATTCAAACCAAAAAAATATTACCCTAGGCACCCTAGGGCCCCTAGGGAAATTTTTTCATGAAATGTAAGAGGGGTCATAGATTAAGCTATGACCCCTCTCAACACATTCAAACCAACCAAATGGATCCCTAGGGGACATACCTTTTCATGAAATGCATTGAGAGGAGTCATAGGTTAACCTATGACCCATTTCAACACATTCAAACCAAACAAATGTATCCCTAGGGGTCCTAGGGCCCCTTGGGATATATGTTGTCATGAAATGCATCAAGAGGGCTCATATACAAATGCATTGAGAGGGGTCATAAATTAACCTATGACCAATCTCGACATATTTCGTGACAACATATGTCACTAGGGGCCCTAGGGACCCATTTGTTTGGTTTGATTGGGTCGAGAGGTGTCATAGCTTCTCTTGACCCAATCAAACCAAAGAAATGGGTCTCTAGGGACCCTAGGGACCTTGGCCACATACGATGTCATGAAATATGTTGAGATTGGTATAAGTTAATCTATGACCCTTCTTGATGCATTCAAACCAACCATTTGCATCCCTAGGGTTATTAGGGCACCTAAGGACATATGTTGTCATGAAATGCATAGAGAGGGGCCATAGGTTAACCTATCACCCCTCTTGATACATTCAATCCAACCAAATGTGTCTATAGGGGTCCTAGGGCCCCTATGAACATATGTTGTCATGAAATGCATCAAGAGGGGTCATATGTTAACTTATGACTCCTCTAGATGGATTCTAACCAACCAAATGCATCCCTCGGGGCCCTAGGGCCCCTAGGGACATATGTTGTCATGAAATGCATTGAGAGGGGTCACAGGCCAGGTCATATGTTAACCTATGACCCCTCTTGACACATTCGAACCTACAAAGTTTGTCCCTATGGGGCCTAGGGTGCCTAGGGACATATGATGTCATGAAATGCATCGAGAGGGGTCATAGGTTAATCTATGATGCCTCTCTATGCATTTGAACTAATCAAATGCATCCCTAAGGTTCCTAAGGCCCCTAAGGACATGTGTTGTCATGAAATGTGTTGAGAGGAGTCATAGGTTAACCTATGACCCCTTTGGATGCATTCAAACCAACTGAATGCGTCCTTAAGAAGGGCATACATCATCATGAAATGCATCGAGAGGGCTCATAGGTTAACCTACGACCCCTCTTGACACATTCAAACTGACCAAATCACCCTTAGGGGTCTAGGGACATATGTTTTCATGAAATGTGTCAAGAGGGGTCATAGGTTATCCTACTACTCCTCTCAATGCATTCAAACCAACCAAATGCATACCTAGTGGCCGTAGGTCCCCTAGAGACATACATCATCATGAAATTCATCAAGAGGGGTTATTAGTTAACTTATGAACCCTCCTGACACATTTGAACAACCCAAACAATTCAGGGCCCCTATAGATGTATGTTGTCATGAAATGCATCAAGAGGCATCATAGGTTAACCTATGACCCCTCTCAATGCATTTAAACCAACCAAATGGGTCATATGTAGTCATGAAATGCATCAAGAGGGATCATAGGTTAATCTATGACCCCTCTCGATGCATTTGAACTAACCAAATGCATCTCTAGTGGTCCTAGAGGCCCTAGGGACATACCTTGTCATGAAATGCATCGTGAGGGGTCATAGGCTAACCTATGATCTCTCTTGATGCATTTAATGATATTGTATGTCCCTAGGGGCCACAAGGCCCCTAGGGACCCATTTGGGTTGTTTGAATGCATTATGTGGGATCATAGGTTAACCTATGACCCCTCTTGATGCATTTCATGATAATGTATATCCCTAGGGGCCCTAGGTCCACTAGGGATGCATTTGGTTGGTTTGAATGCATTGAGAGGGGTCATAGGTTAACCTATGACCCATATCAATATATATCATGACAATGTATGTTCTTAGGGGTCTTAGGACCCCTAAGGATGCATTTGGTTGGTTCATATATGTCAAGAGAGGTCATAGCTTAACCTATGACCCCTCTCGACACATTTCATGACAACATATGTCCCTAACGGCCCTAGGACCACTAGGGATGAATTTGGTTGATTTGAATACATAGAGAGGGGTCATAGATTAACCTACGACCCGTCTTGACACATTTCATGACAATGTGTTAGGAAATATTTGGGATAAGATAGGTTACTAAGAGGGGAGGGGTGAATCAGTAACTTATAAAACTTTTATACAATTCAACATTTTAACCTTTCACCATTCATTCATCTAATCTACTGCATAACTGAAAGAACAAACATTCATTGTAGATGTACATAGAGATTTTTGACCCAGAAACCTTCCAAATAGAAAGTAAAACTGGGGTGATGATGATGCCCACAAAACTTCAATACTATAGTATAAAGTTGGCCTGTTAAGGGTTACAATGATCACTTTTGGTGATCTGCCCTATTAGGAGCAAGTAGGACTGCTACATCCACCTTGTTAGAGGATTTCCAAATATATAGTGAAGTATGCACTCTATTAGGAGATTTACAAAAAGACTGTTAAGTCTACCTTGATAAAGGATTTATAAACTGATTCACCTGTTAGAATGAAGCAGTGGTTCTGCTTACAACTATTTGCTGATAAGATCCTGTTTGCATTGATCACCTAATGTGATAGATATAACTTTTCTACTCCTATGTTGACCTTGTTGTATCCCTTTTACTTTGTTGTTGATTTTCAATATCCTCTTTACATGCGAACATCAATCTCTTCCTTTATATCTTTTTCACACACACCATATATCATACTACAAATGATATCATACATTACATATATACCATTCCATTATTTACAACTGCAAGGTCGGCCAAAACATAAGTGAACAAAACATTACTAAGTCGGCCAGATAGTAGAAAACTCAGGTTCCTCAAGCTGACTCGGTGACCTTTTGATACTCGGCATCCACTGCATTACTCGGCATCATCATGCATTTGGTAGAAGTAGAACCTCAGTTCATACTAGCCACACAACACTGCTTGGAACTCGGTAACCATTGGTGACATGGTAGATATAGTGTCACTCAGTAGAAACTAACTTCTTCATTTACCTTGCTTTTCTCGATGAACATTGAGTTCTTCATTTACCTTGATTTTCTCGGTGAACACTGAGTTCTTCATTTACCTTGCTTTTCTCAATGAACACTGAGTTCTTCATTTACCTTGCTTTGCTTGATGAACACTGAGTTCTTCATTTACCTTGCTTTGCTCGGTGAACATTGAGTTCTTCATTTACCTTCTTTGCTCGGTGAACACTACTAAACTTATAAGGTAAGCACTAAATGCTTGGTATACATGATAAGCTAGATAAGCATTCAGAATTGAATAAGTGTTTGCACTAATGACAAATATATCATGATTCCAACAATCTCCCCCTTTGGCATTAGTGAGAAAAACACTTATGAGCCAAAAATTATGTGCAAAATTTGACGTACTGATTTACATATATCTCCCCCATACAATTTTCATAGAATATTTACAAATATTTCTATCTTTACACAAGGCTTCCTTATTTACATATATCTCCATCTCTTCTCTCTATCTCTTCTTTGGTACTCTATCTCCCCCTTTTTGACAATAATGCCAAAATAAACAATATGTATTTACACAGAAACACCAAAATGAGAGATAAACTCATAATGTACCTTGAGAATAAGAGCCAATGGCTTATCCCAATTTTCTTACAAAATTTTGCAGGTGGAGAGTGTTATTTGAATTTTAGCTGAAAGTTCAATCATGTGATCTGCAACTAAAAAATTGTTGTCATGGATCAATGCTTTGGATTAGACAATGTGTTTCGACATTGTGTCCATGATAGGAAGGATCATATTCGAAATGTCAATCAACGTAGATTTGATCCTTGATTCCTCTCTCAACAATTCTGCCTGCTTTTCTGACAAAAATCTGATTCGGAGGTGATGGGATGAACTTGAATTGGGGTCAAGTTGTAGCATTTTTGCACTGACCTTCATATCCTCATCAATTTTATTTAATTTTTCTTTCTCCTTGGTATACTCGGTAACATCACAAAGTTTGGAAAAAAATGAAGTTACATTATTAAAAGAATTTTCAAGATTGACCAAAATTGTGGACAATTCTACCTATTTTATTGCAATGTGCTGAGCAATGTGCTCAAGCACCTTATTATAAAATTTTCTTTCAGCCTTTTCAATCAATTTTTCTTGACCAAAGGTGTCCTCATTGAATTTATTTACAACATCTTCTAACTGAATCAAAATGTGTTGAGTAGAATCTACTTCAACACCTATAGTTTCTGTAATTATATTCTTGGCATTCTCAATTATTCTGTACTCCTTATCCTTTTCAGACCTTAACTGCTTCTGTGTAGCCTTCATCTCTATTACTTGACTAGCATACCTCATCTCTTCAATGGTAGCATTTTCATAGTCAATTTTTGGAATCACTATCTCTATATCTAATTCAATATCTTCAAGAATTCCTTTCTAGTGATCAGAAGTCTTAATGGTTGCTTTTTTTTGACTTCTATGATGATTGGTTTGACCTTAGGAATAGACACAATAGTGGAGATGGAAGGACTAGTAGTGAAAACTGGGATAGGACTTGAGGATTAAGTGCCAACAGGAGTATTTACTAGATCCAAAACTTGAATACATCCCAAAAATGATGATATACTTGGTAATGCAGTATCTGAACTAACCGAATTTGAGGTAGATGCATATAATGCTGACAAAATTGTAGAACAAGCTGGAATCAAAATTATAGAACTTACTGTTACACTGACTGGTGATGATGGAGCTGAGGAGACTGGCTCGATAGCTAAAGAAGAGGGTTGTATCTCAGTAGATGAAGTGGTAGACACTTCTATTGATGTTACTTGGAGCTGCGATGTGGCAGGTGCAGATGATAAATTTGATGTAGATGCTATCAAACCTGTTGAAGCTGTCTCCAACCTTGATGATGTGATAGTTTTAGGTGGAGAGTGAGGAAGGGATGCAATAACTTCTGCTGCAATTTTTACTAGATCATCTTCCTCCTTATCTTCCTCTTCATCTTATTCCTTCATTCCTTCTTCCTCCTTGTCTTCTCCCATTATTGCATGCAGCTCTCCTGGTGAGACTTTGATGGATAGAGTGCCATCAATATCATCACTATCACTTCTGTCATCATCCTTGATTTCCACTAGGTCTTCACTGGGCTTATGCAGATGACAGATATTTTTCCACTTGTTTGTAGCATCATTTACAACATGCTCAATGTCTTTGATCAAAATTAAACATGTGTGGAATCTGATAATCATTTTACCTTCATTGTTTTTCATTGCAGTCTTTACTTCTACTCTAGTGAGACTTGGTTGAAGATTCTTCAGGGATTTCTCATAGATGTCTTTTACCATTTGGGTGGCTGACTCCCATCTTGGTTGCAATCTCTCCAATAGTTCTTTTGAGATTTGGGAGGCAAGTTGGTTCGGGGATTATTTCCATTTACCCATCTTGCTGAGTACTAGTTCCTCTATCTGCATTTTCTCAGCATCTGTTCTAGTTTCAAATTTCAATGCCTTGAAATTTGTGATGCCTACTCCTTCCAATTTTTTAAGCATTTCCTCAAATGTGGGTGCAGGCCTGACTAGTATAGGTTCCTGCTTACCTTTTCTGGTTCTTCTTGTGAATACTATAGTAGGCTTCTTCTTAGGTTTGGTAATTATTGCCTTACCTTTCTTCTTCGAAGGTTCTTCTTCAGTTTCTTTTTCTCATTTTTCTTCTTCTCCTCCTTCTTCTTTATCATCTCCTTCATCCTTACCTTTACCTTTTGTTAGCATAAGAGGGCCAGATGTAGTTTTCAATTTTTCTATCTTCCTCTTGCCTTTGCTTATGGCCTATGGTAGCTTGATTTCAAGCTCAATTTTGGTCTTTTCTTCATCGTAGGTTCCAAAAATTGGTTGCCTTATGTCTAATGGCTCATTTACCAATGCTTCTATGATGTCTCTAGCTTCATCAATATTTACCTCATAGGGAAGAGGTTTTGCCCATGCAACTCGGGGTCTGACTACCTGGATGTACACCTTATCACAGTAAACCATGAAACATACATCATCTCTGTAATATTCACTAATTTTGGTGGAATTTGGAACCTGTTATTCATTCTCTCCTTGAAATCTTCAAAATAATTGTCCATAATGCTATCAAAAATTTCACCCATCTCTGCTATAAACTCATTTATCTGATACAAAATTAGAATGCTTTTCCTCCATAAAATAGTTCCTTTAGATGGAAAGAATTTTTGAATGTATAAAAATAAACAAATCAACAGAGAACCGAATTTACAAGGGTTATTCTTGGAAGTCCTTATACTAACCATATGTTTATTCAATTGTTTCAGCAATACTTCAGACAGATCAAATTCAAGATTTTTCTTTACAATCTTGAGGGCCAAATCCATAGCTTCACAAGGTACACTATTGAATCTATTGGAACTATATAATTTATATGTAATTACATGAATTTTAAATCTTAGTTCGACATCTGATACAGTGTTGACCTTTAAACCTCTACCATCCCACTCAGCTAGGGTTTTCTTCTATAGCTCCTCTCGACCTAGGATTTTGGTGGCTTTTGCTTTACTGAGCATAGGGAGACCTGTGATTTTGTGAATAATCTTCTTTGTGATTAGCACTAGCTGCTCTAACCATAATTGTCCATTATGCACCCAACTCAAGATATACCTAATCCATTTGGTTTGGAAGTTTCTAGGCATATGTGAGATATGAGTCAAGCCTTTGGTTTCAAGATGCTTGAACTCAGGTTTCAAAGATCCATCTACGCTCATTTCAACTAGGGCACTATCCATCTCTAGGTTTCTAATTTCTTGAATAGAACATTTGAAATAAGTACAAATATCATTGATAAGAAGTACTTTAGGTGGTATTTGTGATTGAGCTCCAATTGGGTCAAGTGATTCTGCAACGGCTAGAACAATCTTGAAGTTGGGCGCTTTCCATTCTGTACCCTTTATCAACATTTCTGAACCTCTTTTTCCCTTGGTGCTGCTGGTGCTTGCGGATGCCATAGCCACTCGGTGAGTATAAGAAAATCTTGAACAAATTCTCCACTTGAAAATTGCTTGAAATTGCTTAGAATTTTCTTTGGATTCACTGGAGATCTTTTAGCTCTGAGTATTCTTAAGTCACGGTGAAAAATGAAATCGAATTCTACCCTTTTAATGGAAATAGTGTAATTAATGCTCAGTACCAAGGTAGATGAGATGACATAGTGCTTGCCAGTGTGTCATTGATTTACTCGATAAAACCTTGCAACTCGGTGGTCAAACAAAATCTTTGATACTCTCAACCTAGCTCGGTTAGGTCTTTAACCAACCTTGCTTGGTAAATGCAACACAATGAATGATAACTTTTCTTTGGTCCTTGAATCTGAAATACTGATTTGATCATTTGCACTCTTTCACTCTGGAACTGCTTGAGATATGGCTTCATGATGCAATTCTTGATTCTTCTTAAATCTAATTGGAAATGGTGGAGTCACCCATTTCTAGAGTGACATGACCATCATTTGAATTGTCTTGCTTTGTAGATTTAGGAATCCACTGTTGTCTCATCTACTTTCGAATGTTATCAGCTTTAGCTTTCTTTTCATCTTCAATTCTTCCAATATTCATGCAATTCTTGGCTATATGACCAAGTTCAATACATATGTAACATCTTATGGTTGTATCATTTTTTCTTAGGTGATGTCCTGCATAGTTTATCCCAATGTGCCCATATTCTCCACAATAGTGACACCTACACCAAGTATTGTAGTCTCAACCAAATATTGCTTTGATAATTTGATCTGCTGGATTGAATGTTTTTTATTTACATTCAGATGCCTTGTGACCTTGTTTCTGGCATTTGTGACATTTGCCTTCAAATTTTGGTTTCTCTTTGCATTCATTAGCTTTGTGACCATGCTGATTGCAGTTGAAGCATTTGCCATTGAATTTTCCTTTTCCATTACTCCAACATGTGTTTGATGTATGACCTGTAGGGCCCATTTGTCATTGCACCAAAAGCCATGACTATTAGTGAACATGGAACACCGCATAATTAACCACCTGTGGGCAGGGGAGCGCATTGCATCACCCAACAATCTCCCCCTCGACACGCATACCAGGTGCTTACGCGGGTCAGGAAGGCACCAGGGAGATTTGAACCCATGACCAAGCCAAAACCAGGCTCTGATACCAATTTGTAGGGCCCATTTGCTATTGCACCAAAAGCCATGACTGTTAGTGAACATGGAACACCACATAACTAACCACCTGTGGGCATGGGAGCATGTCGCATCACCCAACATGACCTATCTTGCCACAGTGATTGCAAGTGGTTCTTTGATTCCTTTGGGCACCTTGTTTGGAGGATTCACCATCTTCCTTAT
Organism: Cupressus sempervirens; assembly: GCA_028749045.1. Taxonomy (NCBI): domain Eukaryota; kingdom Viridiplantae; phylum Streptophyta; class Pinopsida; order Cupressales; family Cupressaceae; genus Cupressus; species Cupressus sempervirens. The sequence continues at coordinate 170,649,170 of CM053791.1, read as the reverse complement.
ATCCAAGACCGACTTTACCTTTTTGTCTATGAAAGTTTTTCTCATTTTGCTGATTTAATTGAGTCATGTCTGCTTGAGATTTCATCATTCTCTCATTGATTTTCTTTTCAGTGATCAAGTCATTTTCCAAGCTTTCATTGATTTGTCTTTCAAATCTTAGATCACTTTGTAAGCTTGCATTGATATGTCTTTTAGTGATTAAATCAGTTCTCAAACTTTCATTCTCAGATCTTAGATTCATAATTTCTTCATTTGCATTAGATAGTTGACCTACAAGATTTTCATGCTGAAGGAATTGATTATTTCTTACCTCTAAGTCTTCAATTTCCTTGTTTCTATGTTCCAAAACTTCACATAGCCTGATTGATTGGATTTCTTGTTCTCTTTTAAGCTTCCTTACTTCTTCTTGCAAAGAACCATTCTTTGCTAGGAGTTCCTTGATTGCTTCATTAGCTTCATTTGAACTGCTTGATGGTAAAAGGTCTTCAATCTTTTCTTCAACATACTGATGATCATTCTTTTGTCTTGCAAGTTCCTTCCTTCTTTTTAGATATTAAGAAAGATGCTCCTTTGCTTCTTTGAGTTGAGCTATGGCCATTTCTAGATCTAGCTTTTCATTTTCAATAGATTTATCAAGTCTGAATATCTCCATTGTCCTTGATCTTTGCTCAAGCCGTCAAACTTTATCCTAAGATACCAATTTTTAAAAATATTTAGGATAAGATAGGTTACTAAGAGGGGAGGGGTGAATCAGTAACTTATAAAACTTTTATACAATTCAACATTTTAACCTTTCACCATTCATTCATCTAATCTACTGCATAACTGAAAGAACAAACATTCATTGCACATGTACACATAGATTTGGTGACCTAGAAAACTTCCAAATAGAAAGTAAAACTAGGGTGGAGATGATGCCCACAAAACTTCAATACTACAGTATAAAGTTGGCCTATTAAGGCTTACAATGATCACTTCTAGTGATCTACCCTGTTAGAAGCAAGTAGGACTACTAGATCCACCTTGTTAGAGGATTTCCAAGCATACAGTGAAGTATGCACTCTGTTAGGAGATTTACAAAAGGACTATTAAGTCTACCCTATTAAAGGATTTATAAACTGATTCACCTGTTAGGGTGAAGTAGTGGTTCTGCTTACAACTGTTTGCTGATAAGATCCTTTTTGTATTGATCACCTGATGTGATAGATATAACTTTTCTACTCCTATGTTGACCTTGTTGTATCCCTTTTACTTTGCTATTGATTTTCAATATCCTCTTTACATGTGAACATCAATCTCTTCCTTTATATCTTTTTCACACACACCATATATCATACTACAAATGATATCATACATTACATATATACCATTCCATTATTTACAACTGCAAGGTTGGCCAAACATAAGTGAACAAAATATTACTGAGTCGGTCAAATAGCAGAAAACTCAAGTTCCTCAAGCTGACTCGGTGACCTTCTAATACTTGGCATCCACTGCATTACTCTACATTGTCATGCATTCAGTAGAAGTAGAGGCTCGGTTCATACTAGCCACACAACACTGCTTGGAACTCGGCAACCATTGGTGACTCGGTAGATATAGTGTCACTTAGTAGAAACTAACTTCTTCGTTTACCTTGCTTTGCTCGGTGAACACTGAGTTCTTCATTTACCTTGCTTTGCTCGGTGAACACTGAGTTCTTCATTTACCTTGCTTTTCTCGGTGAACACTGAGTTCTTCATTTACCTTGCTTTTCTTGATGAACACTAAGTTCTTAATTTACCTTGCTTTGCTCGGTGAACACTGCTGAACTTATAAGGTAACCACTGAATGCTCGATATACGTGATAAGCTAGATAAGCATTCAGAATTGAATAAGTGTTTGCACTAATGACAAATATATCATAATTCCAACACGCGACACATTTCATGACAACATATGTCCCTAACGGCCCTAGGACCCCTAAGGATGCATTTGGTTGACTTGAATGCGGAGAGAGGGGTCATAGATTAACCTATGACCCATCTTGACACATTTCATGACAACATGTGTCCCTAGGGCCCCTAGGGCCCCTAAGGATCCATTTTTCTGGTTCAAATGTGTCGAGAGGGTTTATTGATTATTGAGAAATTTAAAAATGCTTCATTAGAAGGAGTTTTAGTATATTTTGTGTGATATAAGTATATATAAGAAACTACTAATAGAATTTTTAATACTAGTAGTGTGTTTTTAGAGGATTTGTATATTCAAGGTTTGATGAAGATTATGTAAGTGAACTTTCTATTTGTGTTATATTTATGAGACTTTTAAGGGTGGATATTACTCATAAACTCTTTTTAAAAAGATATAACTATAGAGTGCAAGATATATTGTTCTTTGGTCACAATACTGCAAAATTATATATTTATATCGATTGATATTTATTTTGTTTGATTAGATTAATATTTTATAAAACTCAAAGAAGTATACTATATTTTATAATTTCTTATTGTTGAGGAAATGCTGAAGATGCATTGACCATAAGAAATATTGATCATTCTTGAATGCACTTTCTACAATATAATTAAACATTAGAAATAATAATGGAACTTTCAATATTGTTTATGTTTTTCTATAAGTATGATGAAGATTATATAAGTAGATTTTCTATTTGTACTATTTGTATGAAACTTTTAAGGATTAAATATTATTGAAAATCCTTGGGAAAAATTCTAATTATAGAGTCTAATACTCCCTATAAATTGTAGATTCATATATACTAGAATTTCACATTCATTAGAAAAATAACACAAATTTTAGAGTATGAAATTTAACATAGTTAAGATTTTGTAGTTTTAGATAATCCACCCAACAAATTACTAGTCTATTATTGCTAGCCCACTACAATTTGATTATTGAAAAAATCTTATTTCAAATATTTTAAAATTGTATTTAAAGATTTTATTATTATTTTTTAAACAATCATTGTAAGATAAGTTTTAAACTGTTAATAATTTTTTTATTATGATATTTTTTGAATTTTTCAAGATGGAATGTAAAATAAATTTTACTTGTATGTCTAAAAGATAAATCTATTGTTTATAAACATAGCTAACCATGGAGGTAACCATTAACTATAATATAATTTTGATTAGGAAAATTAACATCACATCTAAATTGCCTACAAAATTGTACATACATAGTGTTTTCCCATAAATTTCTTTATAAGACCCAAAGTTTTTGGCCAATAAGATAGGTGAAAATTATTTTTTTAATTTATAAATTAAAAAATATGCATCTATACTATAAAATAGTGATTATATGACAAAATTTAAAAATAATCGATTTTGATTGGTTGAAGAAAATATTTGTAATCATTAGAAAAGAAATAGTGATTATAATAGTATCATGCCTATGACAAGTACTAATATTATGCCTATGACAAGTACTAACAACTACCACTTACTAGCTAGTACTTATTATTGTAGTTTTCATTTTGTAGTGCAAATATTTGATAATAACTAACATTTTCATATTTTATAATTAATTAAATTGTTTCATACAGAAAATATTGTGCTTTGTAATAAATTTTCTCATTAGTCAAATGCTTATGAAAAAGTGAAGTAACTAGAAAATGAATATAGATGCATTTCTTATACATATTCTTTATTTTTAAAATTAAATGTAATTTTATATAAAATTTAATCAAAATTTTAATTATTTTATTAATCTTATGAAATATGATATTATTCAATTTTTACTTAAAATTTATATTGATATCACACGAATATATTTATATCTTTCAAGTTTAATTTTATAGTTGTTAATAAATCATATGAAAAGTTTCTTGTGTTAAAATAAATTATGTATTAATTATAAGACAATTTAGAATGTTGTCTTATTTATTATTTATACTTTAGAATTAAGTTGGAAAATTCAATGAGTATTTTAGAATGATAGTTGTTGAATGAAATTTTTGTTGTAATATAACTAGCACTTGCACCTTTGAAGGGTGCAAGGGTTAAGCCGATAGTCTTGTATACTTTTTGTGATATTCTTAAATAGTTATTCATAAAATTTCTCTATCTAATTCCCTACCCCTATCTTTATATATCTTTTATTTACAAATACATGCACTTCTTTCTTCCTCCCTACCTCAGTTTATCTTACCCTTCTTTACCATTTTCTCCTATGTATCTATATCTTATTCCCTCCATTTCTCATTGATTATTCAATGTATGTTCTATGTTTATCTATCTACTATTCATATCTCTCTCTCTCTCTCTCTCTCTCTCTCTCTCTCTCTCTCTCTCTCTCTATCTCTCTCTACCCCACCCTCCCTCCCTCCCTTCTTCACTCTTCCTCTTTATCTTCCTATGATGCAACTATCTATACAATATCTCTCCCTATGTTTCCCTATCCATATTTATCATTATCAATATTTTGAATTCTCTACCCCCTTTTTTCTTTATATTGTTCATCTTACTCACTCTCTCTTATCTCTCATTATAATTATCTATCCCCCCCAACTCTCATTTCCTATATGAAATAGACAATCTAACTATTTAAAATCAATAATTTAACATTATCTTTATCTCATCATCTCCATCTATTCCTCTCCATCTTATATATATATATAGACACACACACACACACACACACACACACATGTCTCTCACTAATTCATACATTCTCCTTACCTACCTCCCTATCCTTTCCTTTATAGTTTTATTATACACACATACACTCATTTCTCTATTCCTATTTCTATATTATCTTACCTCTGTCTTTGTCATTCACCTCTCACTATTTATATTTTGTTTACCTAATTCATTTTTCTTTGACTTCACTTCATATTTATTTTTGTCACACACAATCTCTCTCTCTCTCTCTCTCTCTCTCTCTCTCTCTCTCTCTCTCTCCCTCTCTCTCTCTCTCTCTCTCTCTCTCTCTCTCTCTCTCACACACACACACACACACACACACACACAACACACACACCAGTTATCTTATTCACTCTATGTGGCCTCTCTCCCTTATCTCTCCCTATATTTTCCTACCACTCTTATTATATATTCTTAAATAGTTATTAATAAATTTTCTCCACCTAGTTCCTATCTTTATATATCTTCCATTTAAAAATACATACACTCCTTTCTTCCTTCGTATCTCAGTTTATCTTACCCTTCTTTACCATTTTCTCCATGTATCTATATCTTATTCCCTCCATTTCCCATTGATTTATTCAATGTATGTTCTATGTTTATCTGTCCACTATTATCTCATCTCTCTCTCTCTCCTCTCTCTCTCTCTCTCTCTCTCTCTCTCTCTCTCTCTCTCTCTCTCTCTCTCTCTCTCTCTCTCTCTCTCTCTCTCTCTCTCTCTCTCTCTCTCTCTCTCTCTCTCTCTCTCTCTCTCTCTCTCTCACACACACACACACACACACACACACACACACACACACACCAACCAGTTATCTTATTCACTCTATGTGGCCTCTCTCCCTTATCTCTCCCTATATTTTCCTACCACTCTTATTATATATTCTTAAATAGTTATTAATAAAATTTCTCCACCTAGTTCCATACTCCTATCTTTATATATCTTTCATTTACAAATACATACACTCCTTTCTTCCTCCATATCTCAGTTTATCTTACCCTTCTTTACCATTTTCTCCATGTATCTATATCTTATTCCCTCCATTTCCCATTGATTTATTCAATGTATGTTCTATGTTTATCTGTCCACTATTCATCTCTCTCTCTCTCTCTCTCTCTCTCTCTCTCTCTCTCTCTCTCTCTCTCTCTCTCTCTCTCTCCCTCCCTCCCTCCCTCCCTCCCTTCTTCACTCTTCCTCTTTATCTTCCTATGATCCAACTATCTATACACTATCTCTCCCTATGTTTCCCTATCCATATTTTTCATTATCAATCTTTTGACTTCTCTACCCCATTTTTTTCTTTATATTTTTCATCTTACTCACTTTCCCCCCATCCCCTCACTCTCTTCTTATCTCTCATTATAATTATCTATCTCCCCAACTCTCATTTCCTATATGAAATGGACAAACTAACTATTTTAAATCAATAATTTAAAAATATCTTTATCTCATCACCTCTATCTCTTCCTCTTCATCTTACTTTATATTTATATATATTTCTCTATCTTTATATACACATGTCTCTCACTAATTCACACATTCTCCTTATCTACCTCCCCGTTCTTTTCTTTATAGTTTTATTATACACACATACACTCATTTCTCCATTCCTGTTTCTATATTATCTTACCCCAGTCTTTGTCATTCACCTCTCACTATTTATATTCTATTTACTCTATTTTTCTTTGATCTTGTATATGTATTGATCTATATGCTATCTATCAACTCAAATATCTTCATTATATCTCTTCATTTCTCCACTCTATGCTCACCTCTTCCTATACCTCCCCATCCTGCTTCATTTTTCTTTGACTTCCCTTCATATTTATTTTTGTCATACACAATCTCTCTCTCTCTCTCCTCTCTCTCTCTCCTCTCTCTCTCTCTCTCTCTCTCCTCTCTCTCTCTCTCTCTCTCTCTCTCTCTCTCTCACACACACACACACACACACACCAGTTATTTTATTCACTCTATGTGGCCTCTCTCCCCTTATCTCTCCCTATATTTGCCTACCACTCTAATTGTCACAACATATTGTATTTCCATAAAATAAAATAAAATAATCATTTACAAATCTATTGATTAATATAACTAAGTTATTTGATAAATGTATTGAATATTAACTTTGTAAAAATGTTTCATTTGTTTTCTAACTATATTAAGGGTTGTTTAGTTTGAATTTAATTGAACTCTTCTCTAGCTTTAATCATTTCTAGAACTACAAAAACAACTCTCATCTAAATTTATCCTTACTCAAAAATCTATGTTTGAATTTAATCGCAATAACATCCCACATATAATGAAAATATACCATATGAAAGCCTTTCGAAAACAATTATATACATTATAAAATACCAATTTATATCTATTAGAAATAAAAATATTCAAGAAAAACTTTGAAAATTATTATTTTAAAACATTTATTCTTCTCGCGATAAATAATTTCTACAACATATTAAATTGGAAAAGATATAAGATATATAAATTTTCCTAAAACAAATAGTTATATAATTATTAAAAATAAATAAATATAATATTACTTTCAATTTCAAAAACTTATTATAAAATATGATATATTGTATTTCCATTATATAAAAAAAATAGACATCTAAAAATCTATTGATTAATATAACTAAACTATTTGATAAATGTATTGAATATTAACTTTCAAAAAATGTTTCATTTGTTCTCTAATAATATTAAGGGTTGTTTAGTTTGAATTTAATTGACTTCTTCTCTAACTTTAATCATTGTTAGAACTACAAAGACAACCCTCATCTAAATTTATCCTTACTCAAAAATCTAAGTTTGAATTTTAATCACAATAACATCCCACATATAATGAAAATAGACCATATTAAAGCTTTCAAAAAATAATTATATACATTATAAAATACACATTTATATCATTTAGAAATAAAAATATTCAAGAAAACCTTTCCAAAATATTATTCTAAACATTTATTCTTTTCACAATAAATAATTTCTATAACATATTAAATTTGAAAAGATATAAGTTATCCAAATTTTCCTAAAATAAATAGTTATAATTATTAAAAATAAAGAAATATAATATTACTTTCAATTTCAAAACTTATTATAAAATACGATAATTTCAAAAATAATTTTAAGCATATAAAATATATATATATATATATACATAGATTTAATTAATTTGAAACAAAAATTAAATCTAAATTTCTAATCAATAACTAAAGTAGCATACATTATATAGAACCAACTTGTATAGATCAAGGCTCTAGTCAAATGGGAAAAGGCACCAAATTTTTGAATTTCTAAAATAGAAAAATATATTGGATCTTTGAAAAGATCCACCATATAAAAGTAGGAAAGAAGAGAGCAATAGTGAGAAAATTGTTTTAGCCAACCAATATGTCCAAGACCATTGAATTAGTTGCATGGACATTTCATTTAAATTGCATTTGAAATAGTTTTATAAGCCCTATATAATTATCCAGCTCTATTGGAAGATTACCACATGCATACCAAGCTCCCAACACAATTCAATGCTGAAATGTTTTCTATCCCTTTTCCAATTTTCGAGCATTATTTATGTGGTGACAACATCGGTACATTCATTTGGTGCTAAATTATATTTTTAAATTTTTTTACCGTTAATTTCAGACATTTCACCAACTGCTTTCACATTTCTCGACAGGCTTTCTTCTCTACAATGTTTGACAATGTCAAAAGCTTTGAAAATTCTGACAAAAGTCTCATAGGGAGAAAGCCTACTTGCTTAATTATCTATGTTTAAATATAAATCCCAATGTACTATTTATAAAAAAAAATGTTTGAATATAAATCTCAATGTAGTATTTTAAAAAAAATGTTTGAATGTGTTTAAAAATGTAGTATTTATACATAAGTATTATTGGTTGATAGGGGTTTGAGATACTTGTTATTGAGTAAATTACTATAATAGTTTTATTTTTTTTTTTTTGATAGGTAAATGGCCGAAGCTTAGGTTATTTTTTATTATTATTAAGGTTAATTATAATTATGTGTTAATTGTGAGTAGATTCAAACTCAAGACCTCCCGGATGAGAGGCTTGCAATTTTTGATGCATTGTAGGCTTTTCCTAAATTACTATAATAATTATTATATCTATTTAAAATAATTAATTTTATTTCATTGAGTATATTATTTTTTATTGTTTATTTTGTTTTAATATAATTTTAATATAAATGGAAGAACTTAGTAAAATATACTAAAATCTAGGTAAAAATTGAGAAATATGGAGTATGTCAAAACTCTAGTTTGAAACTTTATAAAAAACTATGACTATTTTCAAATGAAAAAAAAAAAGCTTTAATTGGTTGAAATTAATTCACTACTTGCAATAAGTGATTGCAATAGTATCCTTGCTGCAAGTACAACAAGTGTCAGCTAGTGTATGCTAATTCTAGTTATAATATTAAATATTAAATTATAATAGTATAGTGTACAAATAATATTGATTATACAAATGGAAATGTAAAAATCTAATATAAATATATACAATAACATTTACTTTAATATCTAAATCTATTCATAAATAATAAAAAGTAAAAAGTAATAACTAGTTGGTACTAATATTATGAATTTAGAAGTAATTTTATAATAATACATCAAAATAATATTTATGTGAAATATATTTATGTAATAGTAGAAAATAAAATTATTTCAATATTTTTTCATAACATTATGGAAATTTAAATGAGGTAGTGGATGTGAACAAATTTGAATGAGAGTGAAGAAAAATTATTGTTTTGATTTTGTTATTTAAATATTTTACACATTACTTTATAAAATAATTTAAGAACTCTAAAAACATAAACTTCATTCTAATTGGTTGAAATGAGTTTGTTTAATAACTAATTAAAGCAAATTGATTACAATCTATATAGTAATTGTTGGATTTTCAAATCTACTACAAATGTACTAAGCAGTGTCATTTGATTTTGGTATGTGTGTTCCAAATGGTAGCGACCTCTTATTTATAATGAGAAAATGATAAGAAGGGATGTGTCCCTTCATGGGACATGTCTATTCATTAATTTGATAATTAATATAATAAATATAACCATAATTTTATATGCATATACATATACATACACACACACACACACACACACACACATAATTATTATATTAATTTTTTTCACATAATAGACTTATATCTTATATGTAATTATATCTAATATATAATTATATATAGCCATAGTTTTATTCGACTGTAGCTACCAAACATCAACAATCCCTCTTAGCTAGGGAGGATGAACAAAAGACAAATATTACATCATTGGTAGTATTACAAAATTTAAGGATATCTCATTAGATACATCAAAAGTTTTCCACCATATGATATTGCATTCAACATCATGAGTATTCGCCTCCCAAAATATCAATGATATTCACCAAGTACTCAAAAGGTTTTGATATCATATCTGATATCAAGAGCATTGGCCTCTCAGAATATCGACATTTGATATTCACCAAGTACTCAAATAAGGTGTGGTGTCACATTTGATATCACAAGTATTGGTCTCCCAAAATATCATAAGTTATTCACCAATTACTCAAAATAAGGTTTGATATTATATATGATATCAAGAGTATTGGCCTCCTAGAATATCAAATATATTCACCAAATACTCTAAGTAATGGTCTCCTAGAATGTTGAGATGCAAGACATTCACCGTTTACTCAATTTATTTGATCTCATAATACAAGTTATTGTAAGATCGTCGCCTTACAACAACTTCCCAAGTACAAGTGTCATCATTTGAAAGTCGTCAATTCTTCATGATGTAAACAGTGGGTATGCCCATTAAAATCACATAGTGATAAGGTATATTGATGAATTAGAGTCCTCTTGAATGCTATAGCTTATTGATCACTAGAGAATCCATCACAACATGGTTTACTCCCTTTGGATCAATATGATCGAAATCACTAAAGGTTGACTGAATCATATCCTCTATCTTGCTCCCTCTCTTTCAAGGTTGTTTGAAATATCAACCTCCCTCTGAGTCTCATTATCCCTCTTTTTCCTACAATAACATTATCAGAAGAAAAGATCAAAATACATAACTCTTAATAGTATATATAAGAATACAATTAAAAGATTAATAAGTAAAGCTAATTCTCAAGATATAATAATAAAAATACTTATCTCTTATTAAATTGAAAGTTTAACTATTTCTTATATGATTCTCTTCTAACATACCTCGTTCACTTTTGTTGACGTCACTAGGCCACTTATATAAGTTGGTAATGTCGTGGGACCATTTTAATCCATTTACTAGATGTCTCATATAAATTTTTGATGTCTTAGTTCTAATCCATTTTAATGAAGCTGCTTTGCCCTTGTTAAAAGGGCATTATATATTGTTGCACAATGGCTCCGCACTCGTTTCTTTCGTAACTATTCAAGCAACCCTATCATTATTTATCCATATTTCGCCATGTTGTTGGTCTTGTACTTCAAAGTAGTGTAATTAATCGATCCCAATATCACACTACTATCTACGTATTTTTCTTGTAACATGTATTTGGATCAGAAATTTTTATGCTAACTGATGAAGCTCGAATGCTCTTTTCAAGCACAGGAAGCGATACGAAGCATAGTCAAGACTTTAATTGTTCAACACTCTCGTCTCCCAACGCCACTCTTCTCTTCCATATTTCATTAATAAGCCATCGACAAGTGATTCTCAACGGAGTGATAAAGGATGTCTTCGCAAGCAAGAATGACCTCCCTCTGTAATTTGTGACTCCCTCCTTATGAGTCATAGCCTCACAGGTATCAACATCAGAAGACTTAAGCCCACACTTGCTACCAACATTTAGTTGAATCACCGCATACATCCCTTATTTGCGTAGGCTATTTTGAGAAATGATGTGCACAAGTTAATTAAAATGGGATATAACTGTTGGGTGCTCTGTCACCTTCGTCTGACCTCCTTCATATTCTCTTTCAGTAGACTTCCACACATGCTGACCTCTCCAACTTTTAAGTATCACTGTAATTTTTGATGATATAGGAGATTTGATCTAAAAATGGCTATGCCCCCATACGTAAGCATCCAAGCGCGATAGTTTTCTTAGATACACAAGTCCTACAGATTATTATCTCAGTTCTTAGTATAACTTAGCAACAACGTTTGAGGACTGGTAAAGTCCATGCGAATCACAAAGACTGGTAAATTTTCCAGTTCTTGACATTCAAGAAATATCTTTCCTTTTCATTTATCAAAATTATCATATAACATTTGTCCCAAAAGATGGTATGTAGTAGAACTTCCCTACATTCGTACTATTCTAATAAAAGAGAAGAATTTCAGCTACAGACAGATCTATACAAAAAAAAAAAGTACTATTAATCATCGCCTACCTAGTTTAGTGTCAAAATCACCTTTCAATATTTTTTCAGTATCCTAATATTTAATAATCAACTAGAAAACGACTTCAAATGTTTTCAGAAAATATTCTTTCTTATCAGATATTACAATATGGTAAGCTGTATCATATGATGAAGTCCAGTTTAGGCTGTGGAAACAATTTTGCATTCTGGACATGTAGATAAAGATGGATCCAGAGCCCTTGTGCTTTTCAGAATGACATGAGAATTGCTGGTAGAGCACGAATACTTGCAGGAGAACAAAGAAGCTTTGGCCTTGTGGTCTTTTCTTTCTTTGTCTTTGTCTTTGCCGCATTGTACCATAGCTGCTACGAAGGGATCTCTCTGGTAGAGTTTCTTGTGCTTCTTCTTCTGTTGCAGCTTTGACATATTCAGAATGACTTGAGAATCACTGGTGGAACACGAATACTTGCAAGGAAACAAAGAAGCTTTGTTCTTCTCTTTTCTTTATTTGTCTTTCCCGCACTGTATCATAGCTGCTACAAAGTGATCCCTCTGGTAGAGTTTCTTCTGCTCAATCCTTTGTTGTACCTTTAAATTATTCATTGGAGGAGGCGGTGGAATATGATCCTCACTGCCAAAGCTCCTTTGAACGCCAGGAGCACTACTTCTCCTTGCTATTTCCACTTTTTTGGCATGTGAAATGGGCAGTACAAATCCATTCTGAACAGGATGACTAGAAAATACCCACAAACGCCAAATTGATGAAGAGCGCAGCGAAGCCATGAAATCGTTGGAAAAGAAATTGAGTAAAAAATAGAAATTACAAATCACTATAATGTTTATTTAGTACATTTATGTAATACATTTGCTATCAAATATAATAGACATTAGAATTAATATTTAATTAAATGACACTAATTAAAGTGTACAAAAATATCAACTATTAAATTGAAAATTGTATAAATTAAATAAAAAATACTATAATTAGTTTATAATCTAAAGCTTATAAATCTATTTCTAGTTACAAATAGTAATTCTAACCCAAATCTTATATAAAACTAGAAGGAGAGAATAGTTACAATAATAATCCAAAATCCAATCCTAACTCTAATACCAATTCTATCTAAAATCCTATATTTCTTAATCTGTTAGTAAATAATAATTGAGGTTTTAGCACCTTCCAGGATCTAACCCCATGTGCGATGAAAAATTAGGGTCACTTGATAAATGAATCCTTAAATATAATCCTAAAACATATGCTTAAAAAATTGAATCTTAATCTATATACAATCTAAATGAATCATTGAACCTCACTTTAAAACTTATGCTAAACAAAATTAAGTTTTAATCTATATACATTCCAAACAAATTAACTAAATCTTATTGCACTTAATAGTCCACTTTTATTCCACATATTATTAATTAAAAAATTCCATAATTTATTAAGAGAGTTCTAATCTATCACTTTTTACTTAAATTTTAATTTTTTAAATTAAATAATTTATTTTTTGATTTTAAAAGATGATAGACTTTATTTCCTTATTCATATCTTTAACAAACATAACTTTTTTAATATTTTAAATACTAAATAGAAAAATAAAGAAGTTAATTTTATTTATTAAAACAATAAAAAATTATAAACTATTCTAATATTTTTTTTAGCCTTTAAAAAAAAAAAAACTAAACAAGTTAATTCTATTTTAAACTAATATTCTAAATGAAGAATTCTCAAATGTCATTATATTATCTTGAAATAGGTAAGTAAAAAATCCCTTAGATTTGGTCTTGGAAGGTGACCAACTAGGTCAAAACTCAAATACAAAGAGGTTAAGGTTCATTCCACACCATACGTCATCCTTGTCAAAATAGAGTTAAGTACAATATAGTACAATTTTTTTGAAACTAATAGTCATGTTTAATATAGTGGTGATTAGGGTTGTAGTGTAGCATAGTTCCTAGTTCATGCCAAGTGCTATTAGGATAGATTTACAATATAGACTCTTGTCAGTGTAGTATGGTTTAAGAGTATAGGGGAGAAGGAAGGAGCAAGACGATTTCAATCTATAAAGTAGACAAGAGGATTAATATTATGTGTTGTATTTACTAAAGATTTATAAAGTAAACTAAATTAAAAAAAATGCACTAGTCCAAGACTAGAACAAACAAACAAGCTCTTTAACATAATTGACCTATTATTTGAAACTTATATAACAATGCATTCCAAAAATAAGTTATAGATTATCAATTTCTAAATGCTTATGTGAGTTTATGTTGTAACCCTTTTATTTCATCTATTAATAAAAATTCTGTTGTATAACTTGAATAATGATCTTGTCAAATAAAGACTAATCAAGCTATCAAAATGTTTATGAAGCACTATTTTAAAAAATATATTCAAGTTTCAAAAATCACTATTTCTAGCACAACTTGATAGGGAAGAGTATGTTGGAAACCTATTTGAAACATATTCATAGAGAAAAATGTTTATCTCAAGAGAATTCTAATATTTTAATAGAAATGCATGAGTTTCCATCCCTTTTTGCTCTATCTAGGAGAAGCTAAATCTATAATTTTAAACTTTATATATGGCTAGAGCTTAAATTGCCTATAATTTTTTAAATATAACAAATAAAAATTAATTTTAATTGGAATAATGATGAACATTGCAATATGCCTCTTCGACAAGTGGTATTACTATCTAAGAAATACAAATATTATTATCTAAGATTTTTTTTTAAACATCAAATTTAATAATTCATATATAACATCTACAGAAAATTTGGTTGAAAAAAAATGAAATATGGAACAACATATAATAGATAGTAATACTAATTGATTGAATTGGTTGAAATTAATTCAAAAGTAAATTTAATAATACATTATGTGTGTGATAGGTACAATAACAATATAATCTTAATTAATATTTAAAACCTATTTTCATTATAACTCTATTAAAAAATACATTTTATCGAACCATATAATGAGAATAAATCAAATCATAATTGAAAGCTCAAATCAATAATAGTTATGGTTGAAAAATTTCCATTTTCTTGTTCAACCCATTTGGGAAGCCATTTCACTAAATAATGCCAATGTCAAGACAGGTGGACCTCCTCTATAATGCATAATATAAGATTTTATAAATTGAACATTCATTGCCAAAAACATCCAACCCATGGCATTAAAAAAAGTCCGACCCTATAATTGACAAGCAAATAGATACACTTATGTCAATTAATGAGATATGGGAAACCCCTATAACTTACATTTTCTCCATATTTTTTTCTCTAGTGCTATCAAATATTGAAAACACCTTTCATGAACTAGCATGGTTGTTGGAAGTTATAACTTACATCTCTATTGGCCTCCCATCCTTGGTACTTCATCTTGTAATCAGTGGATATATTTTTTCATTGGCTTTATTACCACAATGGATATCCTTAAACATCACATACTAAGGAAAAAATTAAGCTTGAAAAAAATAAGTCAACTTTGACTATTTAACACCTTTAGTCTTAGAATGAAGCTTAGTGTGTGATGTTTATGTGGTAAGTTAACAACGTGCTCTCCATCCAAATTTTATTCTTAATTATCCATCTTGAATAAGTAAAACCAAATGTTCTCTAACTCAAATTTTCCAATTTTTAACATTCAAGAAATATCTTTACTTTTCATTTATCAAAATTATTATATAACCTTTGTCCTAAAAAATGGTATGTAGTAGACTTCCCTACATTGGTACTATTCTAACACAAGACAAGATTTGCAACTATATGATGGATCTATACAAAAAGTATTATTAAGCATCAATCACCTAGCTTAGTGTCAAAAACATCTTTAAATATTTTATTTCAAGCTTTAGCATTTTGTTGGTGGCCACTAGACATAGCAAGAAAACAGAAAACAAACTACCCAATATATGTTTCATGATTGATTAGAAAAAGATTTCAAATGTTTTCAGAAATGCTAAAATTAGAACTGCATTATAATGTGTAAAATGAATTCCAATAAGAACTTCACTACAATTTCCAGAAAGAGAAGCTCAATAAAATTAGAAATGCATTGGCTTATCTGAACATGGCATGCATTGGAAACTATTAGAGTTATTACTATTAATTTTAATAGTTTGATCTGTTACGTCCATAATTTATGAAAGGCTATTAGGTAGGTGCAAATTATATGGTGATTGGTGTGATTGACATAGAGATTGCTCAGTTCTGATCCATAATTTTTGGATTGCCACTACTTCTTCTCATTCTTCACTTTTTGTTCACCTAGTTTTACCATCGATACTTGTCATAGTTTATTTATTATATAACTTATGCACCTGTTGCATATTGTATTAAGTTTTCAATATTTTTCATAATGGAATGAGAGATGTGTGTCATTCTCAATACTTTGTTTTCTTTGTTTATTTTAATCTTGCAATTATGGAAAAAAAATTTCATGGTATTAGAGCATAGGTATTAGGAGATAGCATATTTCATTTGCTATTATTGAAGATTAGATTTGTTGGACGGAATGGAATTTCCAACCTCTCGCTCCCTTACACCATACAACTATTTCAAATGGAAGCCTAAGATTCTGTTTCAACTTAGAAGTAAAGACTTGTATTGAATAGTTATGAGGACAAAGGTGGAACCCAATTCCATAGTTCAAAATTCTAAATACTTCAACTGCATGGATGAAGCCTTTGGTCTGCAATGCTTATCCATCTCTCTAGAATTTTTGTTTCATGTTGAAGCATGCACAACTCCAAAAGAAGTTTGGACTACACTGGAGGGTCTTTTTGGAAAGCAAGATGAGATTCGGGGTCACATCCTTGAAAATGAGCTCAACTATTTAGATCTAGGAACTTTTGAGAATATTCAAGACTTCTTCACAAAGTTCAAAATTTTATTACTTCAGCTAAAAGAATGTGGAATCAACAAATCCACAGAAGGAAACAAATTAGTTCTTGCTATTTTGTCAAAATTGGGTCCACAATATGTTTTGTTTGTCTCTACTTTTCACACCATCAGGCTTACAATAGGAAAAACTTGGAAGATGCCCACTCTTGATTCTTTCATTGAGTATTTGGTACATGAGCAGGATAAGCTTATAAAGATGGGTACTTTGAAAAGTTCCAAAGCTCATGCTCTTGTAGTGCATACAAGTGAGAAGAGTAATTCCAAATCTAATCTGCAATCAAAGATAAAGAAGTTGGATGAGCCTTATTGTTTATGTGGTAAGGTGGGACATGTGGTCAATAGATGTTGGATGAGACTAGAGACCTTGGAAAAGGCTATGCAACAACATGAAATTTCAGCCCCAGAGTCTTCTTTGTCGCAGACTAGCCAAGGCCATGCTCTTACAACATGGGCCTCATCTTCATTTCCTTTTTAATTATAATCTATTGCATGGTCTGGTCATGCCTCTTGGTACAAATGGTTTCTTAGTTCCATAGTTGATAAGATTTATAGACTATTGACACCTGTATTTTAAATTAGCATTTTATGCTTGCATGGTTGAGTAGTGTCATTAGGGTCACTCATACAGATTTATGTTTCATATGCATCCCTTATAGAGAGATGTTTAGCCTTTGTTTTCCATCTATTCCTTGTTTGGGGGAGCTATATAGGTTATTGTCTTATGTATCTTTGATTTACAGATATTTTACCTTAGTTTTCCATTTGCTCATTGTTCAAGTAGTGTTATTGGGGGTACTCATGGAGACTAATCCTGGTCTTCACCTTGGTTTCAGAAGAGATTTTTCATTCAAAACTATGATGGTTATCATTTGACTGATGTCTGCAACTTTCTTGTCTCAAAGGCTTTATATTCTATCTTGTAGATTTTGAGGGGGGGTTTTATTCCCACTAGGTTTTACCACTTTCCTCATTTCCCGTTTCATTAGTTTTTTGTTCTCCTTAGTTAGAATAAGGAGGGGTGTTAAAGTTATTGTTATTAATTCTAACAGTTTGATCTGTTACATCCATGATTTGTGAAAGGATATTAGTTAGGTGCAAATTATATGGTGATTGTTGTGATTGACATAGAGATTGCTCAGTTTTGATCCATAATTTCTGGATCACGACTGCTTCTTCTCATTCTTCACTTTTTGTTCACCCAGTTTTACCATCAATACTTGTCGTAGTTTATTTATTATATAGCTAGTGCACCTATTGCATATTGTATTAAGTTTTCAATATTTTTCATAATGGAATGAGAGATCTGTGTCATTCTCAATACTCTATTTTCTATGTTTTTTTATATCTTGCAATTATGGAAGAAATTTTACATGGTATCAGAGCATTGGTATTAGGAGAGAGCATATTACTTTTGCTATTGTTGAAGATTAGGTTTGTTGAATGGAATGGAATTTCCTGCCTCTGCCTCCCTTACACCATAGAACTACTTCAAATGGAAGCCTAAGATTATGTTTCAACTTAGAAGTAAAAGCCTGTATCAAATAGTTATGGGGACAGAGGAGGAACCCACTTCCGCAGTTCAAAAGTCTAAATACTTCAATTGCATGGATGAAGCCTCTGGTTTGCTATGCTTATCTATCTCTCTAGAATTTTTGTTTTATGTTGAAGCATGCACAACTCCAAATGAAGTTTGGACTACACTGGAGGGTCTTTTTGGAAAGCAAGATGAGATGTGGGGTCACATCCTTGAAAATGAGCTCAACTCTTTAGATCTAGGAACTTTTGAGAATATTCAAGAATTCTTCACAAAGTTCAAAGCTTTATTACTTTAGCAAAAAGAATGTGGAATCAACAAATCCATAGAAGAAAACAAATTAATTCTTGGTATTTTATCAAAATTGGGTTCACAATATGTTGTGTTTGTCTCTGCTTTTCACACCATCAGGCTTACAACAAGAAAAATTTGGAAGATGCCCACTTTTGATGCTTTCATCGAGTCTTTGGTACATGAGCAGGATAATCTTATAAAGATGGGTACTTTGAAAAGTTCCAAAGCTCATGCTCTTGTAGTGCAAACAAGTGAGAAGATGAATTCCAAATCTAATTAGCAATCGAAGACAAAGAAGTTAGATGAGCCTTGTATTTTCTGTGGCAAGGTGGGACATGTGGTCAATAGATGTTTGATGAGACTAGAGGCATTGGAAAAGGCTATGTAGTAGCATGAAATTTCAGCCCCTAAGTCTTCTTCAGTGGTGCAGGAGCACATTAAATTTCAAGAAGACAAAGATATAAAAGCTAGAGAAGCCATTTGTAATAAGTTGTCAAAGGAGGTCTTAATATGATAAATAATGTAAAAATATTTATTTAATTGGTGAATGGATCTATTAGTATCCATCTAAAGTCATTTGAGTCATACTGTTGGTCTACGTTGGGTTTGTATGAAAGTTGTAATGTAAAAAAATGCATAAAATGCATAAAACATTGTCAAGAATGCAAAAGGGTCAAAAGAATGTAATGGGTTGGTTTAAAGGGTGGTTTGGAAGTTATAACCAACCAAAAAATCTATAAAACTGTATGTAAGGTCGAACCAAATCATTAAGGAAAGGAAGAGATACATTTTGAAAGAAATTTGGTAATATCCTAAGTTGTTATTTTGATTGGTTTTCTGTTTTAGTGTTGGTTCCAGGTCTTGTACGACCATGTACAGCCTGGAAACCATGTAAATTTTGTATATTTGGATAGAGAAGTGAATAAAATTTCTTTTAGATTTGGTTTGGATTTTTTTCATTTAGAAATGAAGAAGTTATGCAGATTTTGGAAAAGCTTGTAAATTACAGATTTGAGAATGCCCAACTATAGTCAGATTGAAACGTTTGGTACAGGAATATTTTGGAAAATAAAGACCTCTAAAAATATTCATTGGAAAGATACATGAATTAACTTTCATTTCCTTTTGGTTTGGGTTGTTTTTATATAAATTTGTGAAAGTTGTGAAGATTTGAGTGAAAACTGGTTTTTAAATACCTTCAATGGTGTTGCAGGCAAAGATTTGTACTTATACATTGATTTATGTATTGGATAAATTAATGGCTTACAGATTTGGAAACTAGACTCATAAATGGATGATGTGGAATTGGTTTGGGGTTTTTTTAATTTGTTTTGTGAACGTTATGTGATGCCCTAGGAAGGGTTACCAGTTTTGTTTCTGGTTTATGACAGAGAAAATGGGCCTTGATAAAAAGACCATAACTTGTAATTGGTTTATTGGATGGGTACCATCTTTGAATATGTTTTACTATACCTAGTTTGGAACAATTCTTCCAAAGGGTTTTTCAAGAAGTTATTTAGAACTGAAGTTATGAACAATGTAATCAAACATAGAAATCTGATTGTGTGAGTGAAGATGTTATTTTTATTGGTGTATAATGTCAGGGTTCTTTGTTGTAATCTTTGAGATGTTCTTGGTTCCTTGAGGGTGTACCAGCCTATTGTGAATCCCTTGAGTTGAACTAAGATTCCTTGAAGATAAATATAGAGGGCTCTGCATCATTCAGTGTAGACTAGCCAAGGCCATGCTCTTATAGCATGGGCCTCATCTTCATTTCCTCTTTAATTACAATTTATAGTGTAGACTAGTCATGCCTCTTGGTATGAATGGTTTGTTAGTTCCATAGTTGATTAAATCTATAGACTATTGACACCTATATTTTCAATCAGCATTCTATGCTTGCATGGTTGAGTAGTGTTGTTAGGGTCACTCATACATATTTATGTGTCATCTACATCCTTGACAGAGAGATGCTTAGCCTTTGTTTGCGATCTTTTCCTTGTTTGGGGAAGCTATGTAGGTTATTGTCTTATGTATCTTTGATTGACATATGTTTTGCCTTAGTCTTCCATCTTCTTATTGTTTGAGTAGTGTCACTGAGGGCACTCGTGGAGATTAATCCTAGTCTTCACCTTGGTTTTAGTTGAGATTCTAAATTCAACACTATGATGTTATCATTTGACTGATGTCCGCAATTTTCTTGTCTCAAAGGCTTTACATTCTATCTTGTAGATTTGGAGGGGGCATTCTATTCCCACTATGTTTTCCCTCTTTCTTCATTTCCTATTTCATTTATTTTTTGTTCTCCTCAGTTAGAATAAGGAGGGGTGTTAGAGTTATTAGTATTAATTCTAATAGTTTGATCTGTTACATCCATAATTTGTGAAAGGTTATTAGTTAGGTGCAAATTATATGGTGATTGGCATGATTGACATAGAGATTGCTTAGTTCAGATCCATAATTTTTGGATCACCACCACTTCTCATTCTTCACTTTTTGTTTACCTAGTTTTACCATCAATACCTGTTATCGTTTATTTATTATATAACCACTACACCTGTTGCATATTGTATTAAGTTTTCAATATTTTTCATAATAGAAGGAGAGATGTGTGTCATTGTCAATACTTTGTTTTCCCTATTTATTTTAATCCTGCAATTATGGAAGAAATTTTACAAAAACAAGGCTTAACTATTACATCATGACTCCTTAAGATTAGAATACTTCAGTAAAACTTGAGTTCCTCTATATCTTGCTTTAATATATCTTTTTAAAAAATTAACTCAAATTTTGAAAGAATGATTAAGTTTATTTTATGATTTTGATTTTGGAAAATGATATCTTATTTAGTTTTAATTTCTGAATTATATATTTTTATAAGTTTATGAATGATATTTCAAGATGTGTTTCTTTATCCATTCTAAATAGCTATTATTAGATTATTTTGTGTTCACTGAATTTTAAAACTTGAATATTACTAACAGAAAAATAAAAATCAATAATTTATTGACATAATTCTAATTTTTTATTCATTTTTACTTCAATTTAATTTATCCAAAATTAAATAATGTTTTTTTTAAAAATAAAATTAGAAGAATGATTCATACAAATAAACAACGAAATTCAAATTGCTATATTTTAAATAGTAAATAGAAAAATTTAAAAGTTAATTTTATTTATTAAAAAACATGAAAAATATTAACCATTATAAACTTTCCTAAAAAAGTCCAATTAAATATGACTTTTTTAGCATTATATTTTTTTTAAATTTATCACTTAATTCTAGTTTGAATAAAGAGTCTAAATGAAGAGTTTTCAAATGTCATTCATTAAACTTCAAATTTTCTTGACTGTTTAAAAGTATTGGTAAACGGTTAAGGGCTAGAGAGCATTTATTATTTGTTATTACTATTTTTAGTATTAATTACTATTATGTGTTAATTTCGAGTACAGTCACTCATAATTTACTATTGTGTTGTAGGCTCTTGTTGAAAATTTCTTGATTTTGATTTATAATACCTAATTGTAAGTATTTGGTATAGCTTTGATACCATGTAAGGATTTTCCTAAGGCAATAATTCAATGCCAAGATCAAGAAGCTCAGTAGATAGTACAAGAGAGACAAATGATGATCAAATGAAAATGGATATTAGTTGATTGGATGAATACATTATAGAAGTGCCTTGTATATAAAGGCAACTGATACGACTAAGAGTCAACAAAGAGATAAGCATAACAACTAAGCACATGTCCACCAAGAGTGGATTATCCTCCATTGTACATGAATGTATGTGCAACAATAAGAGGATAAGAATGTAAAAGTGTATATCATAAAGAGATGTAGTAGAAAACATGTGCTCAATTGGAGTACAAATTACTGTGTTGTCTAGATGACAACTCATGTGAATATGCAAACTCCTAGGTGTTTACATGACAATGAATATGAATATGCATTATCCTAAGTAAACTTAAGTAAAGTGTAATTAGTAAATACTTAATTAAACCAACACCCCCCCTTAAGTGCAACTTAGGAGAATGCACTTAAGCTCACAAAAGCTAGATCATAATGCAAGATGGGTCTTGGCTACTAGGCCATGTTAGTTACCCATGTACAAGATGCAAAAAGCATCCAAGCTGTCATAAAGTGGAGAAAGAGAGAAAACTTCATAGGAAAAGCCCTCCCCAAAAAGAGAGATGAAAAATCAAGATGCACGGATGGATGGAGTAATTAAGACTCCCCATTATGATATACATCATGCATACACAATAGGGAATTCCTCCATAAGAAGGAAATAAGGAGAAATGAGATCCCTTCCATAGTGAATGATTACCTACAAGAATGATGAGTGCTTGAAGAAAAAAGAGAATCCAATACCTACAAACAACATTTCTCCCTTGAGGAAGAAGATACACCAAATTTAAATGCAAGAAGGCTTCCCATTGTGGATAGGAAGATAGAAGGGGAATCCATATGAAGTATGTTGTCTCTGAAGTCTGAAATTGTGTCACCATGCCCTTGAATAATGAAGATGTCATGAACCATTCAAGATCAAGTCTAGTAGAAGATGGTGATAGACAAGGAACCAATCGCAACTGCTCCATATAGGAATGTGGATCAAACACCAAAGACCAAGATGCCTCCTCAACAAAAGTAGGAAGAGAAAAAAAGAAGCCCCCCTCAATGTAGAGCCTATACCCATGAAATATGCTCCTAGAGAAATGTATAAGTTGCACCATGAAAATTGAATGATATTTCTCCCTTGAGGAAGAAATGATGTCATGGGTGTAAAAAGTAATCCTCCCTAATCAATAGGAAGAACTCTCAGAATGTAATCTATCTTAGGAAACATCATAGGAATCTGAAACACATGAGTATGATCAGCCATGGAATCAGATATCTCAAGTGAAGTTTGAGATTCATGTAAAGAAATATCCAAAGACTCAAATGTATTCTCTAAAGTGAAAGGGACCTCCTACAAATGTTGTAAGAAAGTATCCACCTTCGTGTCAAACTCAAAAGAAAGACCAAGTGGAGAATCATGAGGGTGAGAGTGTTCCCTCACAATAGCTAAAGAAGGATCATCCTCAATAAAGAGAATATGTATATCATCAATAATGTCTCCCATATCCTCAATGTAGGACTCCACAAACAATAGAAGTCATCCCAAGGAACTGAGTTTGGAAGGTAATGAATGTCTTGTTGCAATGAATCATGTGAATCCATGACTATGTGAATACACGAATCATCAAGAGCAATAGTAGATGCAATATCAATAGGAGAATTAGTAGTGTCAATTGGAGGTAAAAGATCTTTTGTGAATGGAGAAACATGTGGATCTCCATACATCTCCGAAACATAGATCCAAAAATCATAAAAATTAGTTGACTTCATGTCATCAAGTGAATCCATAACCTACATATCCATATGTAGAAAGAGTGCACGATAAATGATTATTATAGTGTCACCATTGTATGAAAGTCCTTTCACATATGGCAGTGCATTATGCTCGCTAAGATAAGTGGGAACTAATTCACTCCATTTCTTATAGTTTTGTGTTGTAAAGGTAATTAAATCTTCCTCATCCATGATGTACTAATCAATACAACTGCCCAACCACCCCCCCCCCTATCCACCCTACCACCAAATAGATTTTTAGCACTTTATATATAGTGTAGGTACAATAGCCACTTGCCAAGTTTGGGCCCAAGTGGAACTTTCATTTTTGATAATTACAACTAAAAATATGAAGGTATATATGACTCAACAAGATAAGACACAAGACCTCTTAAGGATCTAATTAATTACAAGTGCCAAAATAGGCCAAAAATGATCAAATTTTGAAAGTACTACATGTCCACTCAAAATTACTCCAAATTGTTACTAGATCTGGAAAGTAGACAAAAATTATGCACTTTAAAAAACAATAGCACTTGAATATGTGTCCATATGAGCCTAAACGAAGCCTCTAAATTTGTGAAAATTGAGATAGGCAATTTTCCAAAAAAAAATAGGAACAGAGATCTCAAACAACCTACACCAATGTGTAGTTCACAAAACTCCACCCTAAAACAAAAAAAAATTGCTCAAAAAAAGGAGTTTGTATGAGGGAGATATCATTGTTTAAAAATCATCTCTATAATTATTTTTCTTGAATTGCTGTTGTCGCACGTCCAAAAATCAAATGACTCTAGATTTCAACTTAGATGTCCAATTTTGATGAAACAAAAGTTGACTTTGGACTTTTTTGACCTTCTAAATGTGATACCAATATCTAATTTGCACTAGCAAGCTCCAATCTTGACATGGGTAAAAAATAAAAATCTCTCTAATGTCTATGCAATGGAATTCCTATGGCTTGAAGCCACGTAAGAATTTGGTATAGCCCTAATACCATGTAAGAATTTTCCTAAGGCAATAATTCAATGCCAAGATCAAGAAACTCAGTAGATAGCACAAGAGACACAAATAATGATCAAATGAAAATGGATATCAAATGATTAGATATAAGATAATTGGATGAATACATTATGGCAGTGCCTTATATATAAAGGAAATTGATATGACTAGGAGTCAACAAAGAGATAAGGATAACAACTAAGAAAATATCCACCAAGAGTGGATTATCCTGCATTGTGCATGAATGTAGGTGCAACAATGAGAGGATAAGAATGTAATGGTGTATCTCATAAAAATATATAGTAGACAACACATACTCAATTGGAGTAAAAACTACTATGTTGTCTAGATGACAACTCATGTGAATATGCAAACTCCTAGGTGTCTAAATGAAAATGAATATGAATATGCACTATCCTAAGTAAACTTAAGTAAAGTGTAATTAGTAAATACTTAATTACACCAATACTAGTAAATATTATTTCTAACATATAAACTTTTTTTTTTATGAATAGTCCTTTTCTATTAATAAATAATATACTAAGATTATAATTCACAAAAAAGGGCTAGGGGATACAAGATCACCCTATAAGAGTTCACACTACTTGATCCGGTGGATAATTTTAGTAAAAATTGAAGTGTCTTCAAATCTCTAGATTGTTGCACCATCAAAAAGATCTCAGCGTCCTGATTCCAATGCAACTTGAACGAAGCAAAAAGGAGTCTGTTTGTGCAAGTTATGTTCGATCAAAGTTTTGGTCAACAGGTAGACCAGAGGGCTAGATAAGGGAAAAATCAAACCATCTTGAAAGTGGTGAACAATGGATTTAAAAATTAAGAGCCTGATGAGAGCTTTCCAACGGTGTTCGTTTCGTCAAAAATGGACTTCATATGTGAAAGTTATGGTCGTTTAAATTTTGGAGGCAAAATGTAATAGTGATGACATCATCATGATATTAGCAGCTCGATTGATGACACATGTCAAAAATACGAGCAAATAAAATAGTGCCACATGGCACCTCAAGCTCGAATTTGGTGGTTTAAAAATTTGTTGAGGAGGTTTGAACCCTCAACCTTTCATTCCCTACTTTCCCTCCTTGCCACTAGACCACGTGGAGCTTTTAAGAACTTTATAGCATATTTTTTATTTAAACTATGAATGCCACCAAAGCCATTTGAAAAGATGCATAGGTGGGAGTTGAACCCTCGACCTGGCCACCCCTAAAATAGCTAGGTGCCAATACACCACTGATGTGGCTTGTTAAATACATGGCAGATGTGTTATTTAACCTGTATCAAACAGCAGAGCCCCCTTAAAATAGATTTATTTGTTATTTTTAACAACATTAACCCGTAAAATTATATAAATGCCAAAATGTAAAATTGGCAAAGGGGGTTATTCGAAGGGGATGTTTTGTTTTATACCCTTAATTGGTTTTGAGCCAATTTAGGAAAATTATTTTGTATAAAAAGGGGGGTAGGATGTCATTTGGAAAATTAAGGGAGACTTGAGAGAAATTCCTCTTGGTGATGTTTTTTTTAAAGGAATAGGGAGATTTTTCTAGGAGATTTTTTGGAACCATTTTCGTACTTCAGAGTATTGTTATGCTATCAAAGTGCTAGAAGAAATGGTCTTCTTTGGTGCATATTTGTAATTGATTTCTAGAGATTAATCAGATCGGTCGTACTCTATTGGAGCCGACCCGGAGACGTAGTCACATTTGTGGCAAACTCAAAAATCAAACTTTGTTTGCACTTTCTATCTTCTTCTCTCTCTCAATTCTGTTTATTTCTCCTCAAGTTTTTTTTTTTTGAGTTTTGATGCTTAATTTATGTATAAATGTATTAAGACTTCCGCTAATTTGATTTCATTTAAGCATTCAATACTGCAATTAGTCTAGATCTGTCCATCAGATCACTACCGAAGCTGGAAACATTAACTATTGATAAGAAAAAACATATAAAGCAACCCTTAGGTGGCTAAAGTAGTGCCTTCTAAGGGAGATGGCTCATCTCTATCATGAAAACACCAATCATCCTTGGGATTGGGAGGTAGACTAGGAATAGTCTAGCCATCAGTAGTAGCATCAATACCATCAGTGGCATGGTCAACATCCTTCAGATTAGGCTGAGTAGGTGAAATCAGGTGAAATGGCCAATTCCAGGTGAAAAGGCTATTTCCTAGAAACAACTCATTAAGCACTAGGACGAGGAGTTGAGGACCAGCCAGTGCCACCATAGGGTAGGGAAAATAAGTGGAACCTCTATCCATCATTGCCACCACTGGGAGAGAGGTGGTGGGAAGCCTAGGAACGTGGAGTATGCTAGTGGTAGCCTGAAGAGTTGCACCTTTGGCAGTGGCCTCTGGGCATCGAGGTATAAACTGAGGCATCTGGAGTTACCCTAGCAATAGTACAAGGGGCATTGCCCTAGTGATTGAGAAGCTCTTGAAGGTGGGTCACGTCTCAGGCCACCTTGTTTGCTTGCACTTGAATCTACATCAATACATTATTACAAATGCACACTTTAGTGTGCATAGCAATATTAATATCAAGAAAACTGTGAGTGAAAAGAACAACATTTCTATCTTTCCACGGAGTGAACAAATTCTCCATCCTAAAGTTATGCCAAATTTGGGTAATTTTTTGAGGGATCTTGGGGAAATCACCCAAAATAGCCATGTGCCAAGAAATGGGTTCTGGCTAAAACAACTTTAAAATATCATGAATCTAGTGCCAATAATTTTGAGCACGTTTACAAAACTAGAAAAGATGTAGGAAGGACTCTGGTTGGGCATAGAATGGAAGCCTAGGATTTGAAACCCCAATATGCTTGAGTTAAGGCCCAAGGTGAAGACCTTGAAAAGCCAGGCACCAAGAAAAATGGACAATCTTGGGTTCTATAATAGCACTCGAAATAGTGTCAAAGCACTTTCTCCATTGAGAAAGAGAAGATTGTAAATGCCATCTCTGATTGAGCATATCCACCATCAATAGATGGAAGAAAGCCTTCTATAACCCTAACTTGGTTTGTAATTGGTGAAAGGAGTGATAGGATACCACTTCTAATCAGGCCACCAAGGCCTAACAGACTAAACAACCACTTTATCAATCAAGTGCCCTGGAATTGCAAAAAGCAAAAAGTCAAAAGTCTGTTGATCTGAAAAGGCAAGATGGTACTCGGCTTGCATATCTTCTGAAGATCTAAAACTCATGGAAACCCTAGAGAAAAGATTTTTAGGATTCTTGATGCCTTGTTTGAAAAAAAGCACTAGCACCTTGAGTCTTGGCAAGAGGAATACCCTAGATGGCAAACATGGGAGACCACCAAATGTTCTACCAGTTCAAAGAGAGCCCATTGCGAAACTCATCACTAGACCAGTGAAGCCAAGGCTTGAAAGCTTCCCAAGCTTTCCATATGCTCTTGATAAAAAAAGAGCCATGTATGAGGTTCTCACATGATGAGAAGTGTGTGAAAGTCAATCCCCTTCCATGCAGGCCTATTGACGGGAAATCTAGAAGAAATGCAATGCCAAACCAAAATCTTCCAGGATTTATCTCTAGTGATGGCATGAATAATCTATTTAGCACATAGAGCAAGGTCTTTCTTCTATGTGGAGAGAAGGCCAAGGCCTCCAAACCCTTTTGGGAGACAGCAAAAATCCCAAACAACTCTATGAAAGCCATGATGATCAGAACCAAAGGCCCATAGAAAACCATAAAGAAATCTCTCTAATTTCTGATAGGAGGCTTTTGAAGGAGCCCAATAAGAAGAATAATGGACAAGCGTAGCTGCAAGGACTTTTGAGAAAATCTAGAATTTTCCTGCAAGAGAAAGTGGTTTTGTAAGCCAATAATGCAGCTTCTCAGTAATCTTGGCAAGCACTACATTCTACAGATCCACTGGTGATGCTTGAAAGGAAAACATAATGCCTAGAAAGCAAAAGATTTCCTTGTGAGTGACCCATTTCTATTCAAACTAGTTTAGCCAAGGTGGCACTAACAAAAATGACTCGCGATAACTGAGCATTTTATGCCATTAAATAGCAGAGCCAAAGGCTTGACAAAAAAGTGCCAAGGCAATATAAGGCATTATTCATGTTTTCTTTATCTTCCAAAAGAGTGAGAAAGGAATCATTAGCAAAATTACCATTGACCATCTAGGAAGAGGATTCTGGCAAAGAAATGCAACGAACCAAACTAAAAGGCATGGAGTGGGCTAGCAAATAGCCAAACCCTTCAGTAGCAAGAACATAGAGTGTTGGAGCCAAAGAAAAGCCTTTCTTGATGGAACAAAAAAACCCAAAGGCATCAGATCGAGAGCTATTGATCATAATGCAAGCATTGGCATCTCCAAAGAGGATTTCCATAGACTGGAGAAAATTCGGACAAAAACTAAGAGCCTAGAGCATAGCCAAAATGAAAGGCCATTCAATCTAGTCATAGGCTTTTGCAAAATCTATTTTAAAAAAAATTGACGACTGCTTGGACTTGCAAGCCCACTCCATTCTTTCCCAGACATCAATAATGTTGTCAAGAGTATATCTGGACTTGATAAAACCATTTTTCTTAGGTCGCACAATTAAAGAAAGGAGGTGGCAAATTTTGAGAGAAATTGCTTTAACAATAATCTTATATGACACATTCAGAAGGGTAATAGGCTTCCAATTGCAAATATCCTCTAGATCTCCAACTTTAGGTATGAATTTTAATGTTTCCTTTGTTGATAATAGCTACTAGACTTTTAGAATGATAAGCTTCAAGATAAAATTTGTGTAGATTAGGACCAATATATTCCCAGAGGTGTTTGTAAAATTCACAAGGGAACCCATCACACTCGAGGGACTTATCATTTGCCATGGTGAAAACCGCCTCTTTAAAGTCTCAGAGGGTAAGAAGTTGCTCACAGAAAGCACGTTGCTCAACTACTAGATAGTTTGGAGTAATAGAAATACACTTTCTGAGAGCTTCTTCCTGAGCAACCAAATTTCCCTGTGAAGCAAAAATGTTCTCATATTAATCACTAGAGAATCCATCACAACGTGTTTTACTCCCTCTAGATCAATATGTTTGAGATCACCGAAGGTTGACTAAATCATATCTTATATCTCACTTTGTCTCTCTCAAGGTTGCCTAAAATATCAATCTGTCTCTGAGTCTCAATCTCCCTCTTTTTTTGCAATAACATTCTTAGAAGAAAAGATCGAAATATATTACTCTTAATAGTATATATAAGAATACAAATAAAAGATTAATAAATAAAGATAATTATCAAGATATAATAAAATTACTTATCTCTTATTATCTTGAAAGTTTAAGTATTTCTTATATGATTCGCTTCTAACATACCTCCTTCACCTTTGTTGACATCACTAAGCCACTTATATGAGTTGGTAATGTCGTGGGACCATTTTAATCCATTTACTAGATACCGCGGATGTCATCAATATTCAATGCTTGCTCTCTCATATAAATTTTAGATGTCTTCGTTTCGGCATAACATTATTCTTCAATGAAACTGCTTTGCCCTTGTTAAAAGCTCATTATATATCGTTGGGCAAAGGCTCCACACTTGTTTCTTTGGTAACTATTCAAGCAACCCTATCTCTATTTATCCATATTTCGCCACGTTGTCGATCTTGAACTTCAAAGCAGTCTTATTTAATCGATCCCAATATCACACTGCTATCTACGTATTTTTCTTGTAACAGGTATTTGGATCTGAAATTTTTATGCTAATTGATGCAGCTCGAATGCTCTTTTCAAGCACAGGAAGCATAGTCAAGACTTTCCTTGTTCAACACTCTCGTCTCTTAACGCCACTCTTCTCTTCCATGTATCAAACTCCAACTCTTTAGCAAGCATGACCTCCCTCTGTAATTTGTGACTCCCTCCTTATGAGTCATAGCCTCACAGGTATCAACATCAGAAGACACAAGCTCACACTCGCTACCAACATTTGGTTGAATCACCGCATACATCCCTTATTTACGTAGGCTACTTTGAGAAATGATGTGCACAAGTTAATTAAAATGGGATATGACTGTTGGGTGCTCTGTCACCTTCGTCTCACCTCCTTCATATTCGCTTTCAGTAGATTTCCACACATGCTGACCTCTCCAACTTGTAAGTATCACTGTAATTTTTTATGATGTAGGAGATTTGATCTAAAAATGTCTGTGCCCCCATTAGTAAGCATCCAAGCGCGATACTTTTCTTAGATACACAAGTCCTACAGATTATTATCTCAGTTCTTAGCATAACTTAGCAACAACGTTTGAGGACTGGTAAAGTCCATGCTAATCACAAAGACTGGTAAATTTTTCCAGTTCTTGACATTCAAGAAATATCTTTCCTTTTCATTTATCAAAATTATCATATAACATTTGTCCCGAAAGATGGTATGTAGTAGAACTTCCCTACATTCGTACTATTCTAACACAAGACAAGAATTTCAGCTACAGACAGATCTATACAAAAAAAAGTACTATTAATCATCGCCTACCTTGTTTAGTGTTAAAATCATCTTTCAATATTTTTTCCCAGCTTAAATGTTCAGTTACTGACACCCAAAAAAATGGACAAGCATCCCAATATTTAATAATCAACTAGAAAATGACTTCAAATGTTTTCAGAAAATATTCTTTCTTATCAGATATTACAATATGGTAAGCTGTATCATATGATGAAGTCCACTTTATTCTGTGGAAACAATTTTGCATCCTTGAATTGTGCTTTTCAGAATGACATAAGAATCGCTGGTAGAGCAGGAATATTTGCAGGAGAACAAAGAAGCTTTGGCCTTGTGATCTTTTCTTTCCTTGTCTTTGTCTTTACTGCATTCTTCCATAGCTGCTATGAAGGGATCTCTTTGGTAGAGTTTCTTCTGCTTCTGCTTCTTTTTCTGTTGCAGCTTTGACATGTTGAGAATGACTTGAGAATCACTGGTGGAACACGAATACTTGCAAGAAAACAAAGAAGCTTTCTTCTTGTCTTTTCTTTCTTTATCTTTGCCGCACTCTATCATAGCTGCTAGAAAGGGATCCCGCTGGTAGAGTTTCTTCTGCTCAATCTTTTGTTGTAGCTTTAAATTATTCATTGGAGGAGGCGGTGGAATATGATCCTCACTGCCAAAGCTCCTTTGAATGCCAGTAGCACTACTTCTCCTTGCTATTTCCAACTTTTTGGCATGTGAAATGGGCAGTACAAATCCATTCTGAACAGGATGACTGGAAAATCCCCACAACCGCCAAATTGATGAAGAACGCGGCGAAGCCATGAAATCGTTGGGAAAGAATTTGATTAAAGCTAACTTCTTCTGCTAAAGTCCAGCACAGGCAAATGTGAGACCTGAACAGTGGATTTATAATGTGTAAAATGAATTCCAACCAGAGCTTTAATACAATTTCCCAAAACAGAAGCTCACTAAAATTAGAAACGCATTGGGTTATCTGAATGTTGCATGCATAAAAAACAAGAGTTAACTATTACATTAGGACTCCTTCAAAATGGAATACTTTAGTGAAACTCGAGTTCATATCTTGTTGCGATATACCTTTCTAGAAATTTACTTCAATTATTTGAAACTATTATTGATTTTTAAATGATATTTTTAAGCTATGTTTCTTTATCAATTCTAAAGAATTATTATTAGATTATTATCTTCTTTGAATTCTAAAACTATAATATTTTGGATATCTTGATACTTTGATATTCTTATATTTAATATAAAAACTATAATTAAGCTGATAGACCTAGAAACTTCTCTATTTTTGAAATATTTTATTTTAGCCAATTTCTAATTTTTATAGTCATAATAATTTCTATATCAATTTAAGTTTTAAACTTTTTTATAAAATTTAATGATAACTATATATAATTTTAAACTATGAAATTATTTTTATAATATATAGAAAAAAATAGAAATATTTTATATAGATTGTATTTGAATTTTAGATTTATTCTAAAATTAAATGATGATACATTCTACAAATTAGATATTATTTTAATTTTTAAATATGAAATAATTTTATGTGAAATGAAAAATTAAATTAAATAGAAAAACTAGAAAGGTTCTATATATATTATAATTTTATTATGAAATTGAGTGTTGCTACATTTAAAATTAAAAAGATATATAATTTAGTTTAATTTTATAATTCAAACAATTTACATACAAAATAGAAAATATAGATTAGGAATGTTGTCTATTTATAGATTTTTCTTTTCTATTCTCCACTAATGCCTAAACAATACAATTTTATGTTTTAATTAAAAATATATTAATTAATTATTTAATTTTAGTAAGTATAATAAGAAATAGAAATTACAAATCACTATAATGTTTATTTATTGCATTTATGTAATATATTTACTATTAAATATAATAGACATTAGAATTAATATTTAATTAACTGACATAAATTAAAGTGTACAAAAATATCAACTAGTAAATTGAATTTTTTTATAAATTAAATTAAAAATACCATAATTAATGCATAATCTAAAGCCTATAAATATATTTCTAGCTGTAAATAGTAATTCTAACCCAAATCTTATATAATACCCAAAGGATGATTATAGTTACAATAATAATCCAAAATCCAATCCTAACTCCAATACTAATTCTATCTAAAATCCTATATTTCTTAATCTATTATTAAACAATAACAGAGATTTTAGCTCCTTCCAAAATCTACTCCCATCTTCAATGAAAAATTAGGGTCACTTGATTAATGAATCCTTAAACATAACCCTAAAACTTATGCTTAAAATATTGAATGTTAATCTATATGCAATCTAAATGAATCATTAAATCTCAGTTTAAAACTTCTGCTAAACAAAATTAAATCTTAATCTATATACAATCCAAACAAATTAACTAAATCTTATTCGCGGCTTAATAGTCCACTTTTATTCCACATATTATGTTGGTAAACAGATTTGTCACTATAGAAATGGCCTAATGGAGTGTATGTGATGAACTATTCACAATAGTTGGATAGGCTCTTGATATGTGGCCTTCCTCTGCATTTAGAGGGCAGCTCCCTTGTATGATATAGTTTTGAAATTTTTCGAATAAAGAAGAAATCAAACTTTAAAAGATGAGAAAGCTAATAATGACGAATGCACCACATGACTTCACAACTTCCTTGAATCAACATAAACCACTGATAGCAATAATCAAGATCTACACTTGAAGGCTACTATTAGCACAATGCTGATTCAATAATTCATGAACATTTGCACAATACCGTGAAAACGCCCATTACACAGAAAGAATCAACATTTCAACTTTCTAATATGTAGAAAGAGAACTCAAAATGTGATTCCTTTTTATTTCTTTGCACCAAGAACATAAAAGAAATTTTTGATCACAAGAATAAGATCTATGCACACTTTCCAAAAATTGTCTTGGAACCAAAACTTTAACATAGTGTCCCCTATTTCCAAATCCAAAAAAGTCCCTTACAAAGCCAAAGAGACTCCTTATATAGGCATTGAGGTTAATAAATACTCTTCTATGGTTAATAACCACTTCCTAAATACGTGATTTGGGATAGGTTAATTAACCTCAACAAAATTAATCAAGAATAATCATTTCCTAAACATAAGGAAAAGAGTGATAAAAATCACCATTTTAGAACATGGCACTTTTATAGTCTTCACTTTGATGAAGAATTAAAACTGTCAAATAATTTCTTCATCTAAACTTTCATTATATATCCACCATTATTCCGTGATGAGAAATTACATGAATCCATTGCAGTTTTTCTGAATTTCACATGGGTGACAATATTGATCATTCAATTAACCGTATCCCAATGATTATTTTTTTTAGAGAAATATATCTATCTGTATGTGGCGATCAATTTTATTTGATCAATTATCACATGAACATCAACTTCAAACCACAAAATATTTTCCCTCCGATGTGCCAAATAGTTTCTAACTCATCATGGAGCTCACCATTCAAACAATCATCGGAATGCTTCAACCTCTGACTCCCATGTGTTTTTCTTCACAACCTGCTAAAGAATTTTTCTAAGTCTATCAGAGAAGATGCCTGATGAAATTCATCGAAGAAACATATAGTATCAGAAAGCTTTCTTCTTGTGAATCCCAATACACCAACAGTAGAGAATTGGCAAGACTTTCATGATATCGCTGTAATGTCATAATGGAGGTCAAGAATGATAAGCAGAGAAGCGTGGGATTATGATCATTTAATTTCTCAAAGCTTCCAAATAGGTTTCTACAAATTCTTGTAATTACATGATATAACCACTCTTGAAGATAGCGGCTCCTCCTGCAGCTTCACAATAGAATCAAATGATGAGCTTGATGTCTACGATTACAGCCAAGGTGATAGTTTAGTGTCCATGCTTGTCTTGAACCTTTGAAGAAGTTGAGTGTGAAAGTATGTTGATCAGCTCCGAGATAATTGATATGGAAAATAAGCTCCTCTAGAAGGTCTTGCTTGTCGTGCCAAACAATCCATCCAATTCCCGCATAAACAAGGCCATATTTGTGCCAACTCGCATTAATGCTCCTCACCAATGGCAGCCTGAAATCCCACTCCACATTTGAAGAAGGTTGCAATTTTTTTAATCTTTGACTTCTTTTTCTTCAATACATGATTATCTGAACCACATGTTGTCCTAGTATCCAATTCTGAACTGGCAGGTGGGTTAATTTATTAGAAATTTAAATCCATTCATTGCTGATAGCATGGGCTCTTTTGATTCATTTGTATTGTTCATCATTTGATGGTTGAGTGGAGGTTAATTAACTACTTTCAAAATGCCTATTTTGGAGGATAACCTTAACCTTTTAAAAGGTTAATTTTGCAAGCTTTTCTTAATCTTTTTAGAAGGTTAATCTTGCAAGCTTTTCTTAACATCTTTTTTTTTTAAGAGAGGATAATGGTTAATGATTTAATTGAAAATACACTTTTTTGGTTGCTTCATTAACCTGTGACAACTTTTGACAACTTCATGAGACTGCCAATTATTGGATCAATCTTTGAATAGTTTAAAAGAATTGAATTTTTTTTTTCTCTTGCACGTTTTGATTGAAAATTTTAAAAATTGGGTATGATAAATACCAGGGCAACATATTATTAATTAAAAAATTCAATAATTTATTAAGAGAATTGTAATATATCACTTTTTACTTGAATTTTAGTTTTTTTTAAATTAATAATTAATTTTTTTAATTTTAAAAGATGATAGAGTGTATTTCCTTTTTCATATATTTAAAAGACATAAACAAAGTAATTCAACTTTTTTAATATTTTAAATACTAAATCGAAAAATAAAAAAGTTAATTTTATTTATTAAAACAATAAAAAATTATAAAATGTTCTAATATTATTTTTAGTGTTTAAAAAAATTAAACTAAACAAATTAATTCTATTTTAAAGAAATATTCTAAATGAAGAATTCTCAAATGTCATTATATCATATTGAAATAGGTAAGTAAAAAATACCTTAGATTTAGTCTTGGAAGTTGACTAACTTGATCAAAACTCAAATACAAAGAGATTAAGGTCCATTTCACACCATCCTTGTCAAAATAGAGTGAAGTACAATATAGTACAATATATTTTAAAACTAATTCTCATGTTTAATATAGTGGTGATTAGGGTTGTAGTGTAGCATAGTTCCTAGCTCATGCCACGTGCTACTAAGATAGATTTACAATGTAGACTCTTGTTAGTGTGCTATGGTTTAAGAGTATAGGGGAGAAGGAAGGATTAGGACAATTTCAATCTATAAAATAGATGAGAGGATTAAATTTATGCATTGCATTTAGCAAATATTTTTAAAGTAAAATAAATTTTAAAAAATGCACCAGTCGAAGACTAGAACAAACACAAGTGAAACAAAGACAAATTTAAGATAAGAAGATCTTTAAATTTTAGATCTTAAATTTAGATTTTTTAAAATTTTAAGATAAGAAGATCTAAATTTCACATCATTAATTTAGATTTTTTGAAAGATGAAGAGAAGAATAAGTAAGATGAATTTCTTATCTCAAAGGGATGATATTTTTAAAAGAGAGTTGCCCAATAATATAGTTGTAAATCCAAATTAAAATCTACTAAAATAACAAGAACCACACAACAATAAAAAATAATGTATATACAAGAGTAAAGTTATCCAAATAACTGAAATTGTCAAGCTCTATATTATGAAACCATAAACAAGTTCTTTAACATAATTGAACTATTATTTGAAACTTATATAACAATGCATTCCAAAAATAAGTTATTGATTATCAATTTATAAATGCTTATGTAAGTTTATGTCTTAACCCTTTTATTACATTTATTAATAAAAATTCTACTATATAACTTGAATAATGATCTCATCAAATAAACATTAATCAAACTATCAAAAGTTTATGAAGCACAATTTTAAAACAAATATTCAAGTTTCAAAAATCACTATTTTTAGCACAACTTGATAGACAAGAGTATGTTGGAAACATATTTGAAACATATTGATAGAGGAAAATATTTACTTCAAGAGAATTCTAATATTTTAATAGAAATGCATTAGTTGCCATCCCTTTTTACTCTATCTAAGTGAAGCTAAATCTATAATTTTAAAATTTTATATGGCCAAGGCTTAAATTGCATGTAGTTTTTTAAATATATAATAAATAAACATTAATGTTTTTGATAAGGTTTAATTGGAATAATGATGAACATTGCAATGTGCCTCTTCTACAAGTGTAATTACTATCTAAGAAATATAAATATTATTACCTAAGTTTTGTTTTGAAACACCAAATTTAATAATTTATATATAACATCTACTAAAAATTTGGTTGAGAAAAATGAAATATGGAACAACATATAATAGATAGTAATAGTAATTGATTGAATTGGTTGAAATTAATTCAATTTTTGAAAGAAGTAAATGTCCTCATACATTACCCATGACAAGTACAATAACAATATAATATTAATTAATATTTAAAACTTATTTTCATTATAATTCTATTAAAAAACACATTTGATCTAACCATATAATGAGAATAAAACAAATCACAATTGAAAACTAAAATCCACAATAGTTATGGTTGAAACTTTTCCATTTTCTTGTTCAACCCATTTGGGAAGCCATTTCACTAAATAATCCCAATGTCAAGATAGGTGGACCTCCTCTAGAACACAGAATATAAGATTTTATAAATTGAACATTCATTGCTGAAAACATCCAATCCATGCCATTAAAAAACATCCAAGCATGCAACTTACCAACAAAGAGATACACTTACGCCAATTAATGAGATATGGGAAACCCCCGTAACTTACATTTTCTCCATATTTTGTTCTCTGGCTCTATAAAATATAGAAAACACATGTTTCATTAACTAGCGTGGTTGTTAGAAGTTACAACTTATGTCTCTGTTGTAATTGATCTATCGACCTCCTGTCCTTAGTATTTCGACTTCTAATCGGTGGATATATTTTTTCATTGGCTTTATTACCACAACGAATATCCTTAAACATCACATACTAAGGAAAAAATTAAGTTTGAAAAAAATAAGTCAACTTTGACTATTTAACACTTCTAGTCTTAGAATGAAACTTAGTGTGTGATGTTTATAAGTTAACAACATGCTCTCCATCTGATTTTATTCTTAGTTATCCATCTTGAATAAGTAAAACCAAATGTTCTCTAACTCAAATTTTCCAATTTTTGACATTCAAGAAATATCTTTACTTTTCATTTATCAAAATTATCATATAACCTTTTTCCTAAAAGATTGTATGTAGTAGACTTCCCCACATTGGTAGTACTCTAACCCAAGATGAGAGTTGCGACTATACGATGGATCTATACAAAAAGTATTATTAAACATCGATGACCTAGTTTAATGTCAAAAACATCTTTAAATATTTTGTTTCAAGCTTTAGCATTTTATTACTGGCCACTAGACATAGCCATACTATTCTATCCGAAAAGAGAAGCTCAATAAAATTAGAAACGCATTGGGTTATCTAAACGTTGCATGCATTGGAAACAAGACTTAACTAGTACGTTACGACTCCTTAAGATTATAATACTTCAGTAAAACTCGAGTTCGTCTATATCTTTTTAAAAATTGGCAGCTGGCCACTGTTGTTAAGCAAATTCTTTTCTTCTCTTCCTCTTTTTAGTTCATTAGGTTCAAGTATATTCTGCGAGAATGGAATAGACCTGCTGATTGTTTAGCCAAATGGGCTTCTAGTCATGATCCGGGTTGGAATATTAGGGATAGGGGGCAACTGTCCTTTGAGATGGTGCAAGAATTTGATGATCTTGTTGCTCAGGATCGAGCTCCTTGTTGTATTTCTTTCTGTCTTAATAAATTTTTACCCCTCTTTTTGCAAATTTTGAAAGAATGATTAAGTTTATTTTATGATTTTGATTTGGGAAAAAGATATTTTATTTCTTTTTGAATTTTGAATTATATATTTTTATTAGTTTATAAATGACATTTCAAGATATGTTTCTTTATCCATTCTAAATAGCTATTATTATATTATTTTGTGTTCATTGAATTTCAAAACTTGAATATTATTAACAGAAAAAAAAATTCAATAATTTATTAATGAATTCTAATTTGTTATTCATTTTTACTTCAATTTAATATATCAAAAATTAAATAAAGTTTTAAAAAAAAATTTAGAAGAGGAAATCAAAAAAATAAACAAAGGAATTCAAATTGCTATATTTTAAATAGTAAATACAAAAATTAAAAGGTTCATTTTATTTATTAAAAAAATGAAAAATATTTAGACATTATAATTTTTTTTAAAAATAATCCAAGTAACTATTATTTTTAAAGCATTTAATTTTTTTAAACTTATCAATTAATTCTAGTTTAAAAAAAGAGTCTAAATGAAGAGTTTTCAAATGTCATTCATTAAACTTTAAATTTCTGGTTTTAAAAAAAAAAATCATTGGTAAAAGGTTGAGACCTAGAGAGGATTTATTATTTGTTATTATTGTTTGTGGTATTAATTACTATTATGCATTAATTTCGAGTAGAGTTGAATCCATAATAGGCCCCCCATTGGGTAAAAGTACAAAGTTGTGTCACCTTTTAGGCTGACTTATCAGGATGACTAAATTTATGTATTTCTATTTAAAATTTATTTATTTTTAAACATATGATCTAGATAAATTTATTCTAGCTAAGTTATATATGGCATCACACTTTTCAAATTAGAAATGTCTATTAAATGCATATTTTATACTAGTTTGTATCAAATTACTAAAGAAATAAAATTATTTTAAAAAAGTGGCCTTTCAATAACTCTTACTATTTTTTATGATTTTTTTTGATAACATATAAACATTATTTAGAAAGCAAAATAATGTTCCTCCTAAATAAACATGTGCGTTATAGTGTGCACACACTATTTAGACCTAAATAGTGCATAAAGAGGGAAGAAGAGAGGCAAAGAAAGAGTGAGAGAGGGAGAGAGAGGGGGGGATGGGTGTGTGTGTGTGTGTGTGTGTGTGTGTGAGAGAGAGAGAGAGAGAGAGAGAGAGAGAGAGAGAGAGAGAGAGAGAGAGAGAGAGAGAGAGAGAGGATGGGAGAGGGGAGAGAGAGGA
The DNA here is from genome assembly GCA_028749045.1 of Cupressus sempervirens. Classification (NCBI taxonomy): domain Eukaryota; kingdom Viridiplantae; phylum Streptophyta; class Pinopsida; order Cupressales; family Cupressaceae; genus Cupressus; species Cupressus sempervirens. The sequence goes on along the minus strand of CM053791.1, from coordinate 170,608,405 downwards.
AGTGAGAAAGTACAGGTGGTAGAGAGAGTACAGGATGGGAGAGAGAGGAAGTGTGAGATAGAGTAGGGGTGATAAAGAGAGAGTACGTGATGGGAGAGAGAGAAAGTGTGAGCGAGTGAGTAGGGGTGGTAGAGAGACTATAGGATGGGAGAGAGAGATTGAGTGTAGGGGATGGCAAAGAGAGAGTAGGCAATAGGAGAGGGAGCGAGAGAGGGAGAGATAGAGAGAGAGGAGGATGGGAGTGTGTGTGAGAGAGAGTAGGGCATGAGATAGAGTGTGAGAGTGTGAGAGAGAGTAGGCAATGGGGGAAAGAGAGTAGAGAGGGAGAGAGTGAGAGAGAGCGATAGTAGGCGGTGGGAGAGGGAGTAGGAGAGGGAGAGAGGGGGGGATGGGAGTGTGTGTGAGAGATCCAGAGAGTAGGAGATGGGAGAGGAGAGAGAGAGGGGGAGATGGGAGTGTGTGGATGTGTGAAAGAGAGAGAGTAGGGGATGGGAGAGAGAGAGAGAGAGAGAGAGAGAGAGAGAGAGAGAGAGAGTATGGGGTGGGAGGGAGAGAGTAGGTAGTGAGAGGGAGTGGGAGAGAGAGAGGGGGGGGGGAATGGGAATGTGTGTAAGAAAGAGAGAGTAGGGGATGGGAGAGAGAGGAAGTGTGAGAGAGAGTAGGGATGGTAGAGAGAGAGTACAGGATAGGAGAGAGGGATTGAGAGTGGGAGAGAGAGAGAGAGAGAGAGAGAGAGAGAGAGAGAGAGAGAGAGAGAGAGAGAGAGAGAGAGAGAGAGAGAGGATGGGAGAGAGAGATTGAGAGTAAGGGATGGGGGAGAGAGAGTAGGTGGTGGGAGATAGAGTGGGAGAGGGAGAGTGAGAGAGAGAAGAGGACGAGAGTGCATGTGTGTGAAAGAGAGAGAGTAGGGAATGGGAGAGGGGGGAGAGAGAGAGTAGGTAGTGGGAGAGGGAGTGGGAGAGGGAGAGAGGGGGGATGGAAATGTGTTTAAGAGAGAGAGAGGATGAGAGAGAGAGAGAGTAGGGGATGGGAGGGAGTAGAGAGAGATAGTAGGTGGTGGGAGAGGGAGAGAGAGGGGGGATGGGAGTGTGTGTGAGAGATCTAGAGAGTAGGGGATGGGAGAGGAGAGAAAGAGGGGCGAATGGGAGTGTGTGGGTGTGTGAAAGAAAGAGAGTAGGGGATGGGAGAGGGAAGAGAGAGAGAGTAGGGGATGGGGGAGGGAAGAGAGAGAGAGTAGGGGATGGGGGAGGGAAGAGAGAGAGAGTAGGGGATGGGGGAGAGAGAGTAGGCAGTGGGAGAGGGAGAGTGAGGGGGGAATGGGAATGTGTGTAAGAGAGAGAGAGACAGAGAGAGTAGGGGATGGGAGAAAGTGTGAGAGTGTGAGAGAGAGAAGGGGGGTGGTAGAGAGAGAGTATAGGAAGGGAGAGAGAGTGAGAGTAGGGGATAGGAGAGAGTGTGAGAGAGAGTAGGGGATGGGAGAGAGAGTGAGAGTAAGTGATGGGAGAGAGACTAGAGTAGAGAGGTGGTGATAGAGGGAGAGAGAGGGGGGATGGGAGTGCATGTGAGAGATCTAGAGAGTAGGGAATGGGAGAGGAGAGAGAGGTAGGAGATGGGAGTGTGTGTCTTTGAAAGAGAAAGAGTAGGGGATGGGAGAGGGGAGAGAGAGAGTAGGGGATGGGGGAGAGAGTAGGCAGTGGGAGAGGGAGTGGGAGAGGGAGAGAGAGAGTAGGTGGTGGGAGAGGGAGTGGGAGAGGGAGAGAGAGGGGGATGGGAATTTGTGTACAAAAGAGAGTAAGGGATGGGAGAGAGTGTGAGAGAGTAGGGCGTGGCATAGAGAGAACATGATGGGAGAGAGAGAGTGAGAGTAGGGGATAGGAGAGAGTATGAGAGAGTGTAGGGGATGGGAGAGAGAGAGAGTGAGAGTAGGGGATGAGAGACAGAGATTAGAGAGGGAGAGAGAGAGTCAGAGAGAGATAGTAGGTGGTGGGAGAGGGAGTGGGATAGGGAGAGAGAGAGGGGATGGGAGTGTGTGTGAGAGATCAAGAGAGCAGGGGATGGGAGAGGAGAGAGAGTGAGAGGAAGAGTAGGGGATGGGAGACCTAAGATAGAGTGAGAGAGAGAGTAGGGGATGTGAGAGAGAGAGAGTGAGAGGAAGAGTAGGGGATGAGAGACCTAAGAGAGAGTGAGAGAGAGTAGGGGATGTGAGAGAGAGAGTGAGAGAGAGAGAGAGAGTAGGTGGTGGGAGAGGGAGTAGGAGAGGGAGAGCAAGAGAGTGGGGGATGGGAGAGAGTGAGAGAGTAGGGGGCGGGAGAGGGAGAGAGAGAGGGGGGATGGGAGTGTGAGAGAGAGAGTAGGGGATGGGAGAGGAGAGAGGGTGAGAGAGAGTAGGGGATGGGAGAGAGAGAGTAGGCAGTGCGAGAGGGAGAGTGAGAGATAGAGTAGGGGATGGGAGAGGGGAGAGAGTAGGGAGAGAGAGAGAGAGAGAGAGTATGGAATGGGAGAGGGGAGAGAGAGTAGAGAGAGAGAGAGAGAGAGAGAGAGAGAGAGAGAGAGAGAGAGAGAGAGAGAGAGAGAGAGGGTGAGAGAGAGTAGGTGGTGGGAGAGGGAGAACGAGAGAGAGCAGGGGATGGAAGTGGAGAGAGAGTGAGAGAGAGGGAGCAAGAGAGAGTAGGGGATGGGAGAGGATAGATAGTGAGAAAGTAGGGGATGGGAGAGAGAGAGTGAGAGAGAGTAGGCAATGGGAGAGGGAGAGTGAGAGAGAGTAGGGGATGGGATAGGAGAGAGGTAGTAGGGGATGGGGGATGGTGGGAATGGGAGAGAAGTATTTTGACATAGTGTATATGCACTATAGTGCGTACGTGCTTTATAGTAACCAAAAAATGGTCACAAAGTAAGTTTGGGTCCCTTTTGATCCATATTTTGCTTTCTATCTATTGTGTATTCTGTTGTTCTGATAGAAAACACATGTTTCAAGTTGTTGGAAGTTAGCAAACACTATTTGAAGACTTTTTGAAGCTAGCAAACGCCAAATTCAATCATTGGATCAGCTTTTTGAATATTCTTTTCATAGAAAAGGTTAGTGTAGTCCTTTTTAAATATTGTTTTTTGATATATAGAGACAAATTTGATTAAAATTTGACATGTTGTTTAATATATAGCGAATTCATTGAAATTTTTATGTTTGAATGAATTATTATTTGGAAATGGTTAGAAAGTTGGCAAGTTGTTTGATATATATTGTGTATTCATTGAAATAATTGTATTTTTAATATGTATTTGAATGATTTGTAATTTACAAATTGTAAGTAATTTAGTTGTTTGAATAATTTGACATGTAAAAAGCATCATCATGCCAAGGAAGAAACCAAAAAATTAGATAAATGAAGATAGGAGAGAGATTTGGTAATTAAAAGAGATAAAATGAAACTACTATGTGAACAAAGAAAATTCCAAAGCAATAATGAAGAATTTGTTGGAATTTCTTAATGGAAAGAATGCTTCTGAGAGGGGGGGGTGAATTAGAAGTACTAGCTTTTGGCCTATTTTTAAACCCTTAATAACATATTATTGAAATGAACATGCATGCATATCAGCATTAAGCAATCATGAGAAACACATATGCATCACCACATAACACTTGAGATTTTGGTAACCCAGAAACCCTCCAGGAATAAGAAGGTAAAACTGGGGTGGGGTTGATACCCACAAAATCACTGCAGCAGTAATGTTTGACCACTTCTAATGGTTTGCCCTGTTAAAGGCTTGTCTTGTTAAAGGCTTTACACTGTATCAATAGTGACCTGGTTAAAGGATTTACAAACACTTTACATGAAGTGTTACCCTATTAAAGAATTTAATCACCTATTTAAAGGATCTTCAAAATAGTTGTTAAACTAACCTATCACCATAGGGTTTCCTTTCTAATACAATTGCTAGAGAGTATTAGGTATAATAAACCTGATAGCTTACAATCCTTGATTGCTGAATTCAAGCACTTGATCTACTTTCTCTAATCTAATGTCTATTTTTATTCCTTTCTTAGTTATGATCAACTGAGTATTTTATTGTTGCTCTCTTCCTCTAAGTCTTTTACTCTTCACTCTAAACTCCACTAGAGTTTTTCATTCACTCCTTCATCCATCTTCTTGATTCAATGAGATTTAGTCTTCCTTATAAAGACATTTGAAGACTTAGGGTTAGAAATGGATCTACGATCCATATTAAATCTTTGTTTTTTGCTCATTCCTTGCACTTTTATTATTGGGTGCATGCCTTCTCCATTTTTCTTATTGGTTGCATGTAGATTGCATAGGAAATAGAAAAGATTCAATCTTATCACTTAAATCCTTCGAGATTCATCATATGTCAGCCATGAAAATAGTTTACATCTGAATTAGTGAAGTTACAAACTCATATGTGCATTCTATGTTACTTGCCACTTACTAATTCTTGATGATCGACATCATCTATGACTCGACACCTAAATATTTCTCAACACTTGTATCATGCTCGGCACCTGATGGATTCCTTGACTCAACACAAGCTATGGCTAGACATACATAGTGTACTCGGCTTCAATGTAGAAAGTGGTTAAGTTGTGTTGGCACTCAAATGTCAAAACCATTTTGAGACTAACAATCTCCCCCTTTGACATGAGTGGCAAAAAAACTTAACTAAGCATTATTTATCTGACCTTATGAGTACATTCACTAATCTGCTCGGTATACATATAGAGGTTTAAAAAAAAAATTGATCAAAATGTTGTAACTTACAATATATACCTCAAAATTAGTATAACTCCCCCTGAGTTAATTGAGCCATGATCTATTCTATCTTTGTGACCAAAATTCTATGCTGAATATGTCTCTTATACTGATATAACTGATACTCTTTGTCTGTTCTCTATTTATAGCTCCCCAAAACATTATATCGCCCTTTTTGATCATTGTCTCCCTCTTTACAACTTTGTATCTCCCCTTACTTATTTACATATATCTCCCCCTTTTTGACCCAAATGTCAAAGGGCACTAAGGGTTAAGAAAATATTTGGCCAAAAATGTATTATTTACATCCATAATGATCTTGAGAGCTGCATCCCAATTATTCAAGGAAATTTCTAATGACTTATGCTAGATGGCAATCTCTGCAGCAAGGTGAACAAGTCCATCTAAGGTAGAAAGATTGGGATCATTCTTGAGAATAGTTTTAGCATAAACCTGTTCTTTATGGAGTATTTCCAAATGTGGATAAATGGAAGATTGGAGATGCATCAGTTTGGCCTTGATGGTGGCCGCTTCTACTGTTAATACAGCTATTTCCCTTCGGGTGTGAAGCATTTGAGAAAAATTCTTCTCACTTTGAGCTGGATCTTTTGGTAGTTGCATGCTTGAAATATTCAGATTCTTCTCCATGCTCATTATTCTTTGGCTTGTCTCCTGTGTGAAGTATGAAAAGTCACACAACTTTTTGTACAATGAGAATATATTCTCAAGTACCTTTTTCACTTTGTCTATTACCTTTGTCAATTCAACCTGGGAAAGTCCAATTTGACTAGATATTTTCTCATTTACTTTCCCTTGGAATTTCCTTTCAGACCATTCCATAAGTTTTACATTCATTTCTTGGTCTACATTTTTCACTTGGTCAACAATATCTGACAATTGTTCCATTATATGCGTTGACTTATCTGGTGACTACAAACTGAAGTCATCCATAAAGATGTCTTTAATCTCATGTAATGTTTGCTTTTGTTTATACTCCTTCCTGAGTATCTCTTGCCTCTTTCTTCTATTCAATGCTTCCTGCACCTCAGTGATTTGATCAATGGTTATTGTTTTTGAGTCATAACTTGGTATGACTATCTCCTCATCTAATTCAAGGTCTCCATAGTGAAGCACCCTTGCAAATTTTTCAGTAGTTGATCCTGGTGCTGACATCTGTAGTGGCATTGCAACATTTCTAGGCTATTTAAGCGGAGTCCCTGACGTAGGAAAATTTATCAATGCTTGTATAGCCTCTCGCTCTTTGGGGGTTTTCTCTGCTTCCCTCTCTTCCTATCTGCTACTTTGATCAATAGTAAGAATGTGAGGAGGTGCACCTTGTGTCTGTGCTATAGGATCAGAAGCAATAGTCTATCCTGTTTGTGCTATATTTTTGTCTCCTTCTGGACTTGGCTTCTAAACTATAGTGTCAACTGTTCTTGATGTAACTTTTGTTGGCATTTGAAGTTGACCACTAGTAGCTATAGAGATGATGGAAGGTGGTTCTTATGGTTTCACCTTATCTCTAATTGTGTCTTCTACTAATTTTTGTAAGTCATTCACACTGACCAAAATTGGACTTGTACATAATTTTGCTTGTAGAGTTGTTTGGTCAAGGATCTTAATGAGATATTCTGTAGTTAATGGGTTGATGTTTTGACATGAGGTGTGATGTAGGAGCATCCAGAGGTATAAGGCCAATCCTATGTCACCCAAAAAATGTACTTAGACTTAGTTTCTATTTCATGTGTTTTTATTTTTGGATACCCATTTGGGCCAAATAAAGGTTCCAACTCTCATAGTTCCACTATCAGTGAGCTAGAAAATCCCAAAAGAATAGAAGCATGTAATTGGGCCATCATTTTGGTGAACTAGGAGGTGTAAATTGGCTAGATGAATGTAATTTTTATTTAGAGCATTCTAGAAAAAGAATCAGGTCAAAAGACCCCACGGTTTGAAAGTTATTGCAGTTTTTCAGATTTTGGAGACCTCCTAAGAATGCTTCAAAGTTAGGTTAGGGGCATTAAATGACCTTGAAAAGGACCAAAAAATGGGGGACAAGTAAAGCTTGTCCATAGGGCTATAGAGCGCTTCGAGAGCTTTCCAGAAATTTAAACAGTTCATCAATCGGAGCTACGGTTCAAAAGTTATGCCTCTTGAAAGTTTGGTTACCATTTCTGGATTCTTCTAGATTTGCACCGACTTCTAACACTGCTTCTGGAACCTTCTATTTGGTTAGTGGATGCCTACTAGCACTTTCTAGAATGTACTCCTAGTCCTTAACCCTCCGGGGTCTATTTAAGGAGATTTTTGGCATTGTAAAAGGCAGTTCGGAGTGGAGTTTGAGAGGAGGTACTGAAAGGAGAAATTATCTCCAGATTTATGCTATTGTAAGCCCTTAGGGCATGCTTTGAAGTTTATTTTCTCTATACTATTTGTACTAGCTTATTTTCTCAGTTAATACAATTTCTCTTTTTTGTTGTGTCTATTTTGTTGTTGGGTTGTGTCCCCATCAAGTGGTATTAGAGCTTGTTTTCCTGAGTGTGTAGACAGAGCGCCGACTGTGAGGCAGTTTGCACCAGGACTGTGTGGTTGTGGGTTCGAGTTAGAAGATGCCTCCATGAAGAGAGCATGGTGGAAGGGCCAGAGCTATTAATCTTGAGGAGGTTAGAGCCCTCCAAAGGCAGGTACAAGCATTGCAAGAGGAGCTCCGTAGAGGAGCAAATGTTGCCACTGGTGACGATAGTGAGGATGACAATGAAGAAGAAGTTATGGGACTAGAAGGGGAATTTGATGGGGAAGTTCTGAATCATGCAAAGAAAAGGATTTTTAGGGCCATTACTAAGTTTGGGAAAAGACCCACAATTGAAGTGGGTGTATTTTCAGGAAATCTAAAACCAGATGAGTTGATCGATTGGATCAATGAACTAGAAGAATACTTTGAGTATGAGGATATCAGGGACCCAGATAGGGTTAAGTTTGCAAAGGCCAAACTGAAAGGTCATGCAAAAATTTGGTGGCAAGAGGTTCAACTGGAAAGAAATAGAAGAGGAAAGGAGAAGATCACAAGATGGGATCGCATGGTGGACAAATTGAAGAAGCAGTTCATTCCTGTGGACTATGAGCTTGATTTGTTTAAGAAGATGCATGGGTTAAAGCAAGCAGGAAGATCAGTCCAAGAATATAGAGATGAATTTTACCGACTCTTGATTAGAGCGGGACATGCAGAAGCAAATAAGGAGAAGGTTGCTTGTTATATCAGTGGGTTGCGACCTAGCGTCCAGGAGGAATTAAGTCTGGTAAGAATGATCAGTGTTGAAGAGGCATACCAATTTTCCCTACGATTTGAAGAGAAGCTGAATAAAAGGTTTGAAGGAAGACAAAGAGGGCACGGTCAAGGAGGAAGGGGAAGCGGTAGATCATCTGGAGGCTGCAATGAAACCTTAAAGAAAAATGAAGATGTGGCTACTAGCAGGAACCAGAGGAATGAGGGTTTCAATCGCTCCCATGATCAAGACTTTGGAAATCAGAGAGGAAGAGGTAGAGGACATGGACCAGGAAGAGGAGGCTTCCGTGGTGCCTATTTCCATTGCAATGAAGAAGGTCATCATGCCTTTGAATGCCCTCAACGACAAGGAAGAACAGATAGGAGAGCTGAGGGCCAAGCTAGGGTTTCTCATGTGGATGAGGATGCACAATCATCACATTCAGAGGATGCAGAAAGAGGAGAGACCTTGGTAAATGAAAGATTCCTACTAAGTGGTGATATTGAACCAGGAGAACGGAGGAGTTTGTTTCGTACCAGATGCAAGTGTGAGGATAAATGTTGTGACGTGATCATTGATGGTGGTAGCACTGATAACTTGGTATCAGAAGAGATGGTCTCTAAGATAAAGCTCAAAAGGGAGAAACATCCCCAGCCCTATAAGATTTCTTGGGTAAAAGATGATCATAAGGTCCTGGTAAGTGAACAATGTTTAGTAAAATTCAAAATTGGGAGTTACCATGATGAAGTTCTCTGTGATGTTATTTCGATGGATGTTTGCCATCTATTTTTGGGTAGACCATGGTAGTTTGATAGACATGCAGTGCATGATGGACATGCAAACACATACTCTCTGACAAAGGATGGAGTTCACCACAAATTGAAGCCCATGAAAAAGGAAGGTGAAAAGGTATGTAGCAGTGCTAGGATTTGTCTTGTTGATGAAAGGAAGTTTTTAGATGGCATGAAACATCAGCATATGTGCTATGCTTTGATTCCTACGAAAGATAAAGAAGGTAGTAGTGAAATACCAGTTGAAGTTTCAAATTTACTAGGAGAGTTTGGAGATATTATCTCTGATAATGTTCCAGATGGATTGCCACCAGTAAGGCAAATCAGTCATCAGATAGATCTGATTCCAGGAGCTAGTTTTCCTAACAAGGCTGCTCATAGGATGACTCCTACTGAAACAGAGGATCTAAATAGACAGGTTAAGGAGTTGTTAAGGAAGGGCTTGATTCAAGAGAGCCTGAGTCCATGTGCAGTACCTACAGTACTCGCACCAAATAAGGATGGAGAGTGGAGGATGTGTACAGATTATCGAGCTATAAATAGGATCACCATCAAGTACCGGTTTCTTTTGCCAAGGATGGATGATATTATGGAATTCTTGAGTGGAGCTCAGTACTTCACAAAGATAGATCTAAAGAGTGGTTATCACCAGATACGGATTCAGGAAGGAGATGAGTGGAAAATAACTTTCAAGACCAAGGAGGGTCTTTATGAGTGGTTAGTCATGCCCTTTGGATTGATGAACACCCCAAGCACCTTCATGCGGCTCATGAATGAGGTACTTAATAAGTTCTTGGGAAAATTTGTTATTGTTTATTTAGATGATATTTTAATTTTCAGCAAGACTTTGGAAGAACATTTATTGCATATTCGTAGTGTCCTTGAAAGGCTAAGGGAAGAGAAACTGTTAATTAATCTGAAGAAGTGTAACTTTGCAAAAAGGGAGTTAGTCTATTTGGGGTTTGTTATATCACCTGAAGGTCTCAAAATGGATCCGAAAAAGGTAAAAGCCATCTTGGAATGGCCTACTCCAAGGTCTTCTACTGAGGTAAGATCATTTCATGGTCTTGTTAGTTTTTATAGGAAGTTTAATAGGAATTTCAATGGCATATGTGCACCCCTAACTGATACAATAAGAGGGGATAGAAAAGAGTTCAAATGGACTGCAGTAGCTGTGAGAAGTTTTGAATTGCTGAAGAAGAAGGTAACAGAACAACCTGTGTTGGCACTTCTAGATTTTAGAAAAGTGTTCCAGGTGGATTGTGATGCTAGTGGCAGTGCTATTGGGGCTGTATTAAGCCAAGAAGGTAAGCCTATTGCATATTTTAGTGAAAAATTGAATGATGCAAAGAAGAAGTATTCTGTTTATGATCAAGAGTTCTATGCAATTGTTCACGCCTTAAAGAAATAGAGGCATTATTTATTGCCAAAGGAATTTTTTTTGTATACTGATCATCAGGCATTACAGTACCTAAATCGCCAAGGTAAATTGAATTAGAGGCATATGAAGTGGGTAGAGTTCTTGCAGAGCTATACATTTGTGTTGAAGCATAGAAGTGGAAAATCTAACAGGGTTGCAGATGCACTAAGTAGGAGACAGTTGTTGCTTGCAGTAATGTAGGTTGAAGTAGTTGGGTTTGATGAACTCAAGAATTTTTACCCCGAGGATCCTAATTTTGCTGAAGCATGGAAAGCTTGTAAAGAACCTGTTGCTATAGATAGAACCAAGTGGTTAGACTATTTGATTCAGGATGGCATGTCATTCAAAGGTAGTCAATTATGCATTCCAAGGAGTTCCATGAGGGAAAATCTAATTAAGGAGAAACACAGTGGATGGATGGCATGACATTTTGGTCGAGATAAGACCATTGCCATTCTTAGAGAACATTATTTTTGGCCTCAAATTTCACAAGATGTGAAGAAGTTTGTACAGAGTTGCCAGGTTTGTCAAGTTGCCAAGGGGTTTAGTCACAATACTGGCCTATATCAGCCATTGCCTGTTCCATCAAGGCCATGGGAGGACATAAGTATGGATTTTGTTCTTGGATTGCCAAGGACACAAAGGGGTAATGACTCAGTATTCATGGTGGTTGATAGGTTCTCCAAAATGGCACATTTCATTCCATGCCACAAAAGTCCATATTGCAGACTTGTTCTTCAGAGAGGTGGTAAGACTACATGGTCTTCCAATGAGTATAGTTTCTGACAAAGATACTAAATTTGTGGGGTATTTCTGGAGGACATTGTGAAAAAAGTTGAGAACAGACTTGAAATTCAGTTCCACACATCACCCACAAACTGACGGCCAAACAGAAGTGGTAAATAGAAGTCTGGGCAATTTGTTGAGATGTTTAGTTGGGGATAAGCCCAAGGGATGAGATTTGATTCTACCACAAGTAGAGTTTGCTTACAATAACTCTATAAATAGGAGTACTAGAAAATCACCATTCCAAATTGTATATGGGAATAGCCCAAGGACTGCACCAGAATTGAGGAAGATAGAGCAAGGGGAGAGGACAAGTGCTGAAGCTGAGGAATTTGCTAAACATATCAAGCGTCTACATGAGGAGGTTCAAGCACACATTACCAAGATGAATGAAGAGTATAAAGCTAGGGCTGATCAAAGGAGAAGACATAAGGAATTCCAAGTAGGGGATCTAGTCATGGTGCACTTACGAAAAGAAAGATTTCCAGTCAGGACTTACAACAAGCTGAAAATGAAGAAATTTGGCCCTTGCAAAGTCTTGAAGAAAAATGACTCAAGAAATGCATATGAGGTGGAGCTGCCAGATGGTATTTACATTTCTCCCATTTTCAACATTGCAGATTTAACAGAGTATTGTGATGATGGTGCAGATGAGGAGCTGGTGTTAGAGCCATGTCCAATTTTTGCTTCTAAGAAGGAGGAGATAGAAGACATTCTAGATCATCGTGTGGGAAGGAGTACTAGAAATAGGCAGTATGAAGAGTATTTGGTGAAGTGGAAAGGATGGCCGATCGAGGACTCAACCTGGATTTTAGCAGCTGAGGTTTCCCATTTGGGATTTCGTCTACCATTCATAAAGTGACAAGGTCACTTTTCAATCTACCCTGGGTGTCTGATGCAAGAGCATCTAGAGGTATAAGGGAAACCCTATGTCACAAAAAAAATATACTTAGACTTAGTTTTTGTTTCATATGTTTTCATTTTTAGATACCCATTTGGGTCAAATAAAGGTTCCAACTCTCACAGTTCCACTATCAGTGTGTTTGAAAATCCTGAAAAAATAGGAGCATGTAATTGGGCCATCATTTTGGTAAACTAGAAGGTGTGAATTGGCCAGATGAATGTAATCATGATTTAGAGCATTTTAGAAAAAGAATCAGGTCAATAGACCCCACATTTTGAAAGTTATTGCAGTTTTTTGGGTTTTGGAGACCTCCTAAGAATGCTTCAAAGTCAGGTTTGGGGCATTAAATGACCTCGAAAAGGGACAAAAAATGGGGGGACAAGCTAAGCCTATCCATAGGGCTATGGAGCTCTTTGAGAGCTTTTCGAAAATGTAAACGGTTCATCAATCGGAGCTACAGTTCAAAAGTTATGCCTCTTGGAAGTTCGGTTACCATTTCTAGATTCTTCTAGGTTTGTACCGACTTCTAATGCAGCTTCTGGAACCTTCTATTTGGTCGGTGGATGCCTACTAGCACTTTCTAGAATGTACTCCTAGTCCTTAACCCTCTGGGGTCTATTTAAGGAGATTTCTGGCATTGTAAAAGGCAGTTCAGAGTGGAGTTTGAGAGGAGGTACTGAAAGGAGAAATTATCTCTAGATTTATGCTATTGTAAGCCCTTAGGGCTTGCTTTGAAGTTTATTTTCTCTGTACTATTTGTACTAGCTATTTTCTTGGTTAATACAATTTCCCTTTTCTGTTGTGTCTATTCTATTGTGGGTTGTGTCCCCATCAAATGTTCTAAGAACTTTACTTACAACTATTTCCTCTTCAATGTCTCCTCTAGAAGCCTTGATTGCACTTACGACAACTTTGACTCTTTCAACATATTTGGCAATGTTTTCATCCTTTGTTATCCTCATCTAATCAAATTTTCCTCTTAGAATTTCTGCTTTAGCTCTTCTCGCATTATCATCAACTCTATAGATATCTTTTAGCTTGTTCCACATTTCAAAGGTTGTTTTGCAATTCTTGACATCATCAAATTCTTCATAGCTTAGGGTAGATGCAATGTCTATCATCATGGTGTTATGAGTCTTTTTGTCAACAATGTCATTAACAGATAGTGTACCAGAAGTAGTCACATATTCTTCATCAAGATATTTTGATCATGTATCTCCAATGGAAGCAAGATGGAGTCTCATGAGACCTTTCCATGCTAAAAGGTTATCCCTATTAAGCCTTGGAATTTCCCTCTTGTAAGACATCCTAATCTTTAACTTAGATCTTTGAAATCCTTCCTCCAGGCACCAAAAGCTCTGATACCAATTGTTGGAAATATAGATGGAGTAACTGAGAAGGGGGGGGGGGGGAGGGGGGGAGAGGGGTGAATTAGTTACCACAAAAATAAATCCACAGATCCCTTAACTATCTTATAAACTTAGTTACTACTGGCACTCGATAGCCACATAGAAAAATGTTGTAACTCAGTAGAGGTATGTTAACTTATTACTGATCTTTAAGCATTCACAAAGATTTAACATACATGCATAAAAGAAATAACATCAACACAAGAGACACTAGATTTAATGTGGAAACCCAATATGGGAAAAACCACCAAGTAACTAGCTACTGATTTTCACTCTTCTAAACTAAGCCCCATTAGGAGCCAACCCTATTAAAGGTTACAAAAATATAGGGTAAAATCATAAAGCCATGTCACCTTTTATAAAGAAACTGGATATCAAAATGTGACAATTAAACATTACTGACTAAAAAATGGTATTTGTGTTTAAAATATGAAGATGATGTAAACTGATGAAATGTGTAGAATTGGATGAATTTTAAGCCTATAATTTTTATAATTTTTTTGACTGAGAATTTATTCATTTTATTTTATTTTAAAGTCCTGTTTTTAACTATAAAAAATATAGGGTGTATTTCCCATCAAACAAGTATATGCAAATCATTTTTTTTTGTTCTAATTTGAAAATATCTTATAGATGACATGTATAGCTAGTGACCAAAAAAAGAAATAATTATTTTTTATGTATATTTTATTTCTTATAAGTACTCAAGTTTGATCTTATCAAAATCCAATAGTTTTCTCCTCCTGGCAAAAATTCCCTATCAAATCTATACCTTCTTGAAAAAAAATTGCATTTTCATGAAGAGAATTCTCTCCTCTAGAGATAAATATAAATTTTAAATTTTTTTTGATATGATTTACTATTTATTTTTCTTTTTTGAGGGAGCATCTTCTTAAATGTTGAAATATTGACTTATAATATTTTGAGATTATAACATATTATAACTAAAAAAAACACTCAAGAATTTATATAATGATGATATTGAATCTGAGTTCTATAAAAGTGTATTTTTAATTTTTGAAAAAAATTGAGTTTTGATAGAGAAATGAGATTTGACCAAAAGAGGTTTTGGTATCATAAATGATGACATGGATCTGTGCTTTTACCCCACACTATTAGGTGTGACCTTCTTAGAGGATTTAGACACATTGCTAGGAGTGGCCTTGCTAGAGGACTTAAGAACAATTGAATATAACTATCCACCTTGTTAGAGGGTTTACAAAAATGGTTTTTAAACCACCTCTATTAAGAGACTTAGGAATCACTGCAACAATGATGAAAAAGTAAGAATGAAGTGACCTAAATGAGATACAACTAAACTTTGTTGTTACAAATCTTTGTTCTACTTCACTAGATCCTCATTGATCGAATACACCTTTGCTACTCCTCAAGGAAATTTGATCCTTCTTCAAAATTTGCTCACACTTTCCTCTTCATACAATAAACTCACTTGCATGCTCACTCATTCATTCATCATCATACATTTGAATTCACATCTTGACCTTTTATTTATACCTAATAAATTATCCAGTTAGCTCATTTACAAGTTACAAATACCAATAATTATTACATTAGTTGACTACAAACTTTACATGAAACAATTAAACTTTATTTCCCAAAACAATGAAATCCTTCATTCATCGACCCTGCTCGGTAAACACTGCTCTAGAAATGATTTCCAATATTAACCAACTAAAGCTTGGTAAACACTATGAATTCTACAAATTCCTTTGGAGACTGAGTGAACTTGGTAAACACTAAGTTTCCTTCGCTGACCTTGTGAGCTTCGTAGAAACTAACTTCTACTACAAAAACCTTTGACGCCCAAGTGAGCTTGGTAGAAACTATCTCCACAATGTAACTTCTAGAAATGCTTGGTAGACTCTGTAATTTACTTTGCTGACCATCTGAGCTTAGTAGACTCTAAGAATTGCCTTGCTGACCAACTAAGCTTGGTAGGCTCTGTTTGATAAGTGATATGACATTTTTGTAACATCAAAGATGACACACATTTGAACAATTGTATCCAACATATCTCTCTTGTGTCCTAGCCAAAAGTACAATGGTCTCATACCAGTGAGCATCTCACTCACCCCTGGATGTCCTAAAAATGGAGTGTAATGCATCTTCTCAAAAACTAATTTTCTCCACCCTACTTGGTTGGGAATATACATTCTTCCTTGTTATTTCAATAAAACATCCTCATCCATGGAGTATCCCTTACAATAGTGATCTACATAATCATTAAGGAATGCTGATTTGACTAATTCAATGTGGTCATCACCCTGAAGCTTCTATAAAACTTGTTCCTTCAAGTGTGTCCTAGTAGTGGATATAGCTTTAATATGTCTCATTCTGATCAATGCATTTGCCACACTATTTTCTTTATCCTTTATACAATAAATCCCAAAATCATACTCACTTAAGAACTTTAACCATTGCCTTTGGTTTACATTAAGGTTTGTTTGTGCAAAGATATACCTCAATCCCATATGATATGTTTTCAATTCAAATGGCTTACCCAAAAGGTAGTGTCTTCACATTACAACTATGTGTACTATGGTAGCTAGCTCCACATCATGAGGTGCATAATTAACCTCATAATGTTTCAGTTTTTGTGACTCATAAGCCACCACATTACCCTATTGCATAAGTACACTTCCTAAACCATCACCTTGAGCATCATTAATAACTATGGAATGACCATTAGGATCTAGTATGATCAAGATAACAACATTTGTGAGCTTCTTCTTTAGTAGTTGAAAAGGTTTCTCACAATCATGAATCCACTCGTATCTTTTCCCTTTTCTCTAAAAGGATCAAATAGGTACAACCATCTTGGAGAAACCTTGCATAAACATCCTGTACTACACTGCTAAACCCATGAAGCTTCTAAATTCACTCACATTCTAAGGTGTTGGTCACTCAAGTCTGACTTTAGTCTTTTTAGGATCTACTACAATCCCCTAAGATCAAATAATATGTCCCAAGTAATGGATCTCTATCTGATAAAATGAACACTTAGATAGCTTTCCATATAGCTTTCTATATCTAAGATGTTGCAAGACTATTCATAAGTGTTCTTTATGATCCTCTATGTTCTTATAATAGATCAATATATCATCAATAAAAATATCAACAAACTGATCTAGTAAATCCCTAAATACACTATCCATCAAGTTCATGAAAGTTGTAGGAGAATTGGTTAAACCAAAGGGTAAAACTGCAAACTCATAGTGCCCATACCTTGTTTTGAATGTAGTTTTAGCTATATCTTCCTCTTTGACCCATAGCTAATGGTATCCAAATCTTAAGCAATTTTGGAGAACATAGTTTTTCCCTTCATTTGATAAAAATATTCATCTATTTGAGGAAGTGGATATATATGTTATTAGTGGTTACCTATTAAGCATTCAATAATCTCTACATAACTTCAATGTTCCATCCTTCTTCTTCACAAAGATCACAACTGCTCCCTATGGTGAGACACTAGGGCATTTGAACCCTTTATCTAGAAGTTATTGCAACTATGTCTTGAGTTCATACATCTCAGTTTCTGTTATTTTGTGAAAGCCTTGGATTGGGGATCTATTTGAGGCATAATATCTATAGAGAAGTAAAATTCTCACTTTAGAGGTAATTCAGGTAGTTCATTGGGAACACATCTTGGAACTCTCACAAAATGTGAAAATCATTCACATGAGGAGGAGTGTAAAGATCCTCCACATATGTTATGTAGACCATTAACCTCTTCCTCTTAACCTTTTTCAATTGCACAACTAATATTTTTCTTAGTTCCAAAGGCCTCTTCATACCCTTAAAAATTGTAGATAACCTTGCATCATCTAGACATTCATTAGACTTCTCCTTGCAATTTACTATATATTTATGTTTATTTAGCTAATTGATCCCTAGGATAACATCATATGATACTAGTGGAGAAACATAAAGATTAAATTGTGTTTTTAAGTTTTGAAATTCCAACTCACTATAAGATAGAGACTACTCAACCCTATGCTCAACCCCATTGCCAAACTCTATGATCCATGGTTCAGACATGAAACCAAATCTAATAGGTAAAAAAGATACTAGTATAGGATTTATGAAACACTTAATAGCTCTAGTATCAATTAACATATTAACATCATGTCCATGAATCTTACCAGCTAACTGTATGAGAGTTTCTTGAGAATTAGCTTGACGGTGGTCAATAGGTGCATGAATTTGAAACTAAACTAGTGGTGCCTTACCACTTTGTTTATTATTTTGAGGAAAATATGCAACATAATTATTACCTCTACAATTGAACACCTAGTTCTCAATCCATTTTCATTTTCATTTTTGTTCCGCTAGTTGTTTCATTCCTGTTATTTCCCCTTTCCTAATTCTGATTCTAATTTTAGTTTTGGTTTTGGTTAGTATTGGTATTTCTTTTAGTATTAGACCTACCTCTATCTCTCATGTTTCACATCTTTTTTCATTCATTGTTCCTTGGCTTCTTATTTTCATACTTCCTCTTGAATACTTGATTATTATTATTTCTCTGTGAAGATCAAATGACAGGTACTTTCTCTAGTTTATCCTCTTGAGGAATGGCTTTAGTATAGGAAAATTCTATATCCTTTGGTTTATACATATCCACCTTACTTCCTATCTTAGGATGAAGCCCCAATACAAACTTACCGATTGTGAAACACTCATCTTGTAGATACTATGTAACATATTTCACCAAGTGGAAAAATTTCTCATGGTGCTTGGTCAAAATTATGACCCCTTGAATCAGGTTCTAAAACTTGGACACTCTCCTATCATAGAATAGTTAAGGTTACTATCACTTCCTAAAAAGATTCAATAAGTATTCTCATGTAGTAATTCCTATTTGCAACTTCCTCTCAGCCATCTCATTGTTCCACCATGTGGTTGCTTCACCAATCAACTAGAATGCTCCTCATAAAGCTTATGAGCATGAAATTATTTCTCCATGGAGATAATCCATGCATCCCCATAGTCTCCAATAGTCTTACATTCAAAGGTAGGTAGCATAACCTTTTTAAGTTCTCTACTAAGTTCTTCTACTATCTGCTCATTATTGAGATCTCCAATGTTGACATCAATATTCCTTTTCAACTATTCCTCATTTCTCCTATCCTCTTCAACCTTTTGAAGATCTTCCACCCTCTAATATTTTTCATATTTCCACTGAGCTTCATGTCCCATGTCTTCTGCAACATTCCTTCAAGCCTCATCTTCTTCTTCCTGGTTATTCCTACCCCTCAGATCATGTTCAAGATGATCCATAAGTTTACCTTGCTACTGAAGTAGGTTTCCTTGTTGAGTCAAGGGTGCCAAAATTTGGTCTAACCTTTGATTTAGATTAGGGTCATCATTATTGTTAGTTCTATCTTGGTTACTATTTCTAGTATTCATATTTGTAAGTTGTCTTCTATAACAACAAAAGTATGCAACTTAGAAAAAGTAGACCAAGGTCCTAGTGTTTTAACTAGGCTCTTATACCACATGTAAAGAGTGGAATTCCTATGTATTTCCTACCCTCGTTCACATCTTTTCTAGACTCATTGTTGCTATTATTATCAGACTTTGATGGACTAGTATTATATTGATGGATTAGTGGTATTGTTTTGAGACTATCAAACATTATGTTTTGGATTCAGTGGTTATATGATGTGATCATTTAGACTTTACATTTCATGCATACATGATGATCATTATATTGTTTTCAGTTATTAATGATGATTAGCTAGATGGTTTATTATCTCATGTGTTTTATTATGGATACTTACCCCATACTTGCATGTGTATGGTGTGCGTGTTTTCTTATTGTATGGCATTTTTGATGTGGTTAAGGAAGGGAGTCGTAGTCACCTGCTTAGTCAAGATCTACATGATGCACCACTTCCTGCCATTGTCTGTTTAGCTTAGCATTATATATTGTATGTACATGCATGGTTTTTCTGCAGGTTGCAGGTACCAGGTATCGACTTCCCTGAATTGCTAGGATGAGCATACCCTATTATACTATCTCAATGATAAGAGAAGGGAGATAAATTCTCAAGTCCAAATCCCAAACCCTAAAACCATTTGTCCTAGTGAGTTAGGACAAGTATCAGAGTTGAGTACCCACCGAATGTGTTGGATGACATAATTCATGATTTTTAACCCTTTAGACTGATTTTGTATGATTTGTTCTATGGTGGGTTTTCATATTTTATCTTGGAGGTCTATGGTGAATTTTCTATTAATTAAGTCTTAATAAATAGATTTAATTAATAAATAGATTTAATTAATAAATTAATTATTTGAGAAAATTAATAAAATATCATGATTTTTGATATTGTCATCATAATTAATTAAATGAGAATTAAATTGAGGAAAAAGAATTAAATAAAAGAAAATTAGTAAATTAAAATTAATAATGATTATAAAATAATAATAAAGTAATAAATAAAATAATAATAATAAAAGTTATAAAAATTAAAATGAAAGTTATAAAATTTAAATAGAAATTATTTAAAAAGTAAATTGGAGTTATAAGCTTGCATGGGAATTAACGCATTTTCTATTTCTCTTTTGTCAACAACACGGGGGTTAGTGCATCAATTAAGCACATGGTGTCTACAACTCTATGGCTCATCAAAAAGGTTGGAAAAGACCCATGCTTAGTTGGTGACACCTTCTAGCTATTTCTAGAAGCATTCTAGAGGTTTCCTAAGAGCTCTTTATATTCAGGCATCCCTAGAAGCTTAGACATAGCGTTTGGAGTGCAATTGGAGCATTGGAGGATTCGAGAGTCCTGAAGAAGGGAGCTTGCTCTGCGGGTTTTCTAAGGAAGACCAATTTAGCATCAAAATTCGGGTAGATTCTTGTGATTTTACTTATGCTTTTTTCGCATCTTGCTTTCCCTATCTTCTTCATGTCTTCCATATGTCTTCTGAGGAATTTCATATTTTTATACATTTTCAATATGGGCAATTAAATTTATTTGAGAATTTTATTTGCATAGATCTGAAAGGAAGATGGGGCTAGGGTTTAAATTGTGGCCAAATCCATTAGATTAATATTTGGATAATTTTGTGATTTAAAAACTTATAGGAAAATTCTGAGAACTGAAATTTATATATATATATTTATATTTCCAAATTTGAATACATATATATATATATATAAATTCAATTATATATATATACACACATATATATATATATACATATATACTTTAATATATATATATATATATATATACATATACGTATGCATACATACATACATACATACATACATACATACATACATACATACATACATACATACATACATACATACATACATACATATATATATATATATATATATATATATATATATATAAAATTAAAAATTTGAATGTCACATATTTCACAGCGAGCGAATGATGCATCGTGATTGAGGAAGGCATTTTAATAAAATGCAACATTTAAAAATATAATTTAAAATATGAATGGGCGGAGGGGACATGATTTTTTTCCCACCCCCGCCGGCGGCAATGCCAAATGGATTGCGGTACCGCAGAGTACCTGCGGTCTGCAATGTACCTGCGATCGTAGTGTACGCTACGATCCGCGGGTCAGGTATATATGCTTGTTTAAAAGTTCTTTTAACATTTGATATAAATGAAATCATAATTAGTTTTCATATGTTATTTCATTTCAATCGAATTCGTTGTTATTCGATTTTATAAAACGCAATAATAATAAATATCGATGTTATTTGATAATAATAAATATTTATATATTATATATGTATGTATATATATATTTAAATATAAATATATATATATATATATGTATATATGTAATATATAAATATGTTATTAATAAATTTAAAATTATTTGATAAAAGATTTAAGAATTCTTTTTTTATAATAATGAATAATTTTGTAATTTTATAATTTAACAATTAAAATTTAATTAATAGTTTTAAATTATAAAATATATAAAGTATATGAAATTTAATTAAAAGTTGCTGGGGAACGATTTCAATAGAATATTGTAATTGGAAATTGGATTTTAGACTTATAAAGGAAAACTTTTATCCATCCAAAAACAATACATGGAAAAACGTACAAAATGTTCCTCTAATTCTTTCACTAAACTTGGAAACATAAACTGAGACTTTTGCATTTGAATTCAAATTTGAAAACTTAGCAAAACCAAAACATGTGTTTACATTGTGTATTCTTTATGCTATTGTTTTGGGTTTTGGGTTGACTAGTAGGACGTCTACCAGAGGCTTGGGGGTTATGTGATTGTGATGTCATGATGATGTTTTAATCTTGATCTTTATAAACCCAACCATGGTTATGTGATGGAATGCTCTATGTATTGGATGTGATTAGTGATTGTTATAGTTGATATTCTTGTGTATGAGACACTTGACCTAACCATTAATTTTGGTCATCGATCAGTTATGCTTGGTTATTTTCTAGTCGCCATGATGGGACTGAAATGTGGATTTATTCTTGATGATGTCATGTTGTGACATGTTTGACTCAACCATTTTGGAGTCTTCGATCAGTATGATTGAAATATATTTTGGTTATTGAGAACCATTGGATACTTTTGATTATCAGTGATACTTAAGTTGCCAATAGAGAGCTGTTGTGTTCATGATTTTCTATGGATGTTTGCTCATGGAGATTTGATGCTTTTATGCATATTTGATGATTTTATTATGAATTATCTTTTGTAATTTTGAGATTTATGAGTCCATGAGCATTAGGGTAGGATATCTGCATGTAGTGACGGGAAGTGGCTTGCAATGGGGGTCGGGGTCCTAAGAGGCTGCCAGGGTAACTCATTGTAAGTTGAATTAATAAGTGGTAACATTCACACCTAATACTAACTAAATGAACCTAAAAAGATAAGTGTTTTGTTCTTACCCATGCCTTGAGTGCTTGTACAGGCTAGGATGGGAGTAGTGAGACGCATGGTTGCGACCTTGCATTCCATAGTATGCCTTGTCAGTATGAGAGGATACTAGTGGCTGCATGAGATCAGTATGGACCCATGGAGTTTAGCTAACTACCAGGGTAACTTGTACGTGATAAATGCGATGACACTTTCCCGCTTGCATAGTAGGTTCCTACATGTCATTGTGTGCCTCTGGGAAGTAGATGTCAGTTTTGTGATTGGAACCTTTGAGTTAGTATACCTTAAGGATTCCTAGACTTATAGAGATATGTGCTATGTGTTATGGATAGCCTGTATGGGACTTGATATTATCTCCTTAGCACAGTGGGAGTGGACCACTTAGGTACCACGTGGTCGGGTGGTAGTGTATTTTCCACTCTTATCATTTGAGACTCATTGAGACATCATGGCTGATGCATCCTTCGTGATGGTGGATATGTATCCTTTTTCATTGATGATTAGCACATGTTAGATGATGTTATCTTATGCTTATATTTGAATGTTAGATTACTTTCTACATATGATGTTGTATATATTAGGAGTGACATTCCTACTATGTTAATACCGATGATCTCTTCGGTGATTTGGGATGTTACGCACGGAGGGATGGCTAGGGCCCACGATGGTCTAATGATGCTATTGATGGTTGGGAGGAACCATGCACTTAGTTTATTATGTTTGATCTTTATGATGGATGCATATTTCTTCTATGATGATGTATCATGTGATTATCTCTACTTTGATGTGTCATGGATTAGAAAAGGATGTTGTACCTTATTCTACATATGTATATTCTTTGAGCCTTCATACCCTGTGACATGTACAGTGGATGATTGTGCATTCTGGAATGTAATTCAGAAAAGACATTTTTATATTGGATGTATCATTATTATTTCATGTGGATGTTTTACTAGATGAATTCATGTATGTAATTCACGTTAAGGGATTTTTAAAGAATGTAATCTATTATGTATGTTATGTTTATTTTCAGATGGACATTGCTATTGCTTCCGTTATTATGAATAAGTTATATGTGGTATTTACTTTCATGTTTTAAAAAAAAAAAAATGTTACCAAACTTAGTGAAACTCTAGGTTAATTCTTTGGATCCCTTGGCGGTGCATTACATCCTAAATCTAATGCCATGTCATCAATATATAAAAAATATTGCAAGTCAAAGACACACAAACATAGTTGAAAGACCCAAGCCAAGTCAAGGTTAAATTTTCACAAAATATTTTGTTATGTAGACATTTTTAACAATAGATTTCAAAAAATGAGAACATTCCAATATTGCATTTCAAGCTTTCCTATATATACAAGTGGCTATAAGTCAAATTAATATAATACACACAATGCTAAATCTAAAAATGAAAATGTTAACTATTTTTTGAACATATGAAACATCCAATGGTATAATGCATGTAAGAACTTCATACTTCATGTATGATCAAAATACATCTCAAATAAGGCCATTTTGATCTAGTCATCTAGGCATGACACTACCCTATCTCCTAAGCCTCAATACGTCTCGCCCACTTGGAAATCTTGAGATGGGAGGGTGGCTTAGAAAATTTTACCACCCAACCACAAAGTCAGAAGAATATGGCAAAATTGTTTACCTATCTTCTAAACATTCCATAGTCTAAGAAGAAATCATATACAAAGGGTGGCAGAGAGTAACAAAATAACTAACCAAGCATATTTTAACAACATATGTGATCTACACTTTGACCAAAGCATCTTACAATCCCAAATTAAAATGGTTGGTAAATAATTCTATGTTATATTTACCCTTCTCTGTCTTCCACATTACACCCTATTCTAACCTTTCCCTCCTTTAATTGAAGCATTCTCTTATGAAAGAATACATTTTTCAAAACAAAAAAATTTAAATAAATAAATATGTAAATGGTATTGTTTGATTCAAATATCATAAAAGAAAATAATAATTCAGATTTCAAAATAACTAGCATCTTAAAGTAACTACACATTTCTATTTAAATGTAATGTCATAATTTCAAAAATGCATAAATGCATGAGATCTACCATAGTTAGCAACTCCATTTTAAATCTAAAAATAAAAACTAACAAATCGTACTTATCTCCTCATGAGAAAAGAAAACATCAAATCATTTAGAAATTTGTTACACAACATTTTTGTTGTAAAACTTAGATTATTTTCCTTAATTTTTTATAGGAAACACAAAAAAAAATTTCTTAGAATAAATTCCTTTTAATTGCTAAAATATAATACAAATAATCATGGAAGGAAATTTCAATAGAAGGAATAGATTCTTTCTACTTAACTATTTTAAGTAAGACTGAAATTTTACTTTCAAATATTAAAATTCATTGAAAATGGTAAGATAACTATTGTATGCTATTACTCAAGGAAGATAAATAACAAGTTCAACCAAGAATAGTAAATTCAAGTCATATATATATATATACTTTGAATACTATGCCCAAATTTTTGTTTACTCTATTCATTGGATGGCATATATAAATGATGGTACACTTCTGTTCATTTAAGAGTAAAGAATAATGCTAGAAAATGAACAATTAAACACATATCTAATAACAGTGATGCATTTGATCATAGTAGTCATTTCAATATGATCAAAAACATTTTTAATAAAAAAATTGGTGTGTGCTAGAAACTATTCAGGGCAATATATGTATATATGTTTGGAAAGTATACAATTTCAACCAATTTGAATGAGCCAAGGTAGCTACAAAAAAGTGTTTCCATTATAATATAATTAAGCAAAATATTATAAATCTATCAAATTTAGGATGAAAATTGGAAAAATAAACTCAAATTTTAATGAAGATGTCATGTAGAATTAAGATGGGCAGGTATTTTGGTCATGCACATATATTCTAGTGAACAAAATAAAGTGCAGATTTTTCCTTTCCAAAAGTTCCCAAAGAAAGTTTCTATATTCTACAATAAAAAAATTAATTTGTTTTAGAAATATATTAACCATTTAATTAATTATTGATCACATATTTTGAAAATATTATTACACTTCCTAGTCTCATAGATGAACAAAAAATAAATAAATAATGGTATTTTGGGTGTTTCCAATGCTCCTGCAATTTTTACTTCCTTCCTCTTTTGTCCTCCTCCATGTGTATCTTTTCTTCTATTCCTAGTTTTAGCTTAAAACAAAAAAAATCTCGTATTTTACATGCTGCAAAGTTAGGGTGACATCTCTTAGTTATAATAAAGTTCCACTCACTTTTCTTTTTGTTCAACCGCTACAATATTTGGGTTCAAATTGCGATGGCAGTGTATTTTGCAGTGACTTTGATGTGTTTTTTTGCAATTTTCATAGATTCTCTCACAATACCAACATTGGCATCATAATTGTGACAACCTCACGAGCATAAACAAAAAAAAAAAAAAAAAACATGACAATGATTTTCTATTTGATTTTGATTGTGGAGAGTTGCGTGCGAAAGAGGTTGAGTGTTGTGAATGTTGTGGTGGCCCTTGTGATCGATGCTTGATGCATTTGGTTGCTAAAAAATTGTGATCTCTACATATCTTTCTTGTGTCTGTGCTCTGTGATTTCATTGCCATGCCATACCCTTGCTCTATAATTAATTGTCGATCCCTTGCTCTGCAATTCATTGTCATGTCATGCCCTTGTGGTCTATGTGCCCTTGCTCTTTGATTTTCTTCTATGGACAGAAGAGGTACATATGTGTTTATATTTCCTTTCCTTCTAAAAGTTTATGTGTTTATATTTCCTTCTAAATATGTATCTCTTTATATATTTAGAGAGATCCTTTTTAAGGTTCTTATTACATATTATCTACAAAATAGAAAAGATGAAGAAAAAATGAGTCAACAACATACATATTTCAAAATCCTAATAATAAAACAATAAAAAACACTCAACCTGTGCTAACTAACTTTCTTCAAGATCCTATAGAAAAATAATGCACACTATGAAAAATGGGCAGAGTTTGCAAGAAATTTTACAAAAACATATCACAAAAGATATTACAAAATACACAGAATAGAAAAAATGACTTTTTTACTATACAAATCCTTCCTATTTTATTGAATAGAAAAATAATAAGAGGTGAAAGCATGAGCTATGCAATATTAGTTCAATTTTATCAACCCTAGACTCTTTTCTTAGCTTTACCAAATTCTAGGTGATCTTCCTCTTCTAAGATATACTCCATTTTATATTTTCTTAAGCCTTTGATTTCCTTGATCATTTTGGGGTATGGATGACTTTTTACTCTCTATCCTATTGATGTTGATCAATAAACGCATTCACCCCAATAGTTTGGACTTTGATTTCATAAAAAATAAATTCTACCAATAATAAAAAGAATTGCAATGATCTCAAAGTTGAATGTATTTGATTCTTAAAAAGCATGTGTGGATTAAGTATTTTTTTTTTATTTCATCAAACAAGAAATAGAATGTACCTAGTTGACATCTAGGATAAGATAAGGCTTAAAGTGCTCATGGCTAGAGCACTATAACCCAAATTCTTATATAATTATCTGAAACATAGAGATCTAATGGTAGCAACTTCAAGTTGGATGTGCATGAATATCCACTGGGTCTATGAACAACAATTCTAGGATTTTTTTCTACTTGACATGATAGTACTTGGATAGAAAACATGGTATGCCCAATTCAAGGGCATTACTTCCCATTTTTTTTAGAAAAAGAAAAAGATTATTGACGAACAAAAATTTTGTATAGTAAAAACAAGGTTTTTGATTTTGCTGTCGACTAAAAAAATACATAGAATTATATTACATTGTAAACAGGGTTGTATTTGATATTATGTTTAATTCATAGTTATAGTTCGTCAATCGGAGCTACGGTTCAAAAGTTATGCCTCCCGAAAGTTTGGTTACCATTTTCTGGATACTTCTAGATTTGCACCGACTTCTAACGCAACTTTTGGAACCTTCTATTTGGTCGGTGGATGCCTACTAGCACTTTCTAGAATGTACTCCTAGTCCTTAACCCTCCGGGGTCTATTTAAGGAGATTTTTGGCATTGTAAAAGGCAATTCGGAGTGGAGTTTGAGAGGAGGTACTGAAAGGAGAAATTATCTCCAGATTTATGCTATTGTAAGCCCTTAGGGCATGCTTTGAAGTTTATTTTCTCTGTACTATTTGTACTAGCTTATTTTCTCAGTTAATACAATTTCCCTTTTCTGTTGTGTCTATTCTATTGTTGGGTTGTGTCCCCATCAAGGTGTCAACAACATCCTTAATTTTTATGAATTCTGTAGGTGTGGCAGTAGAGTGAGGAGGACTAGGAGGTGGAAGTTGTGTGTCTTGCACACTTTGATCTTCTTGCTGCTCACCAGTACACCTATCTTCATCTTTTCCTTCCTCCTCTTCAATCTTTTTCTCTACTTCTATCTTCTCTTCTCTCCCTTTTCTTCTCTCTTCTAGCTTAGTAGTAGCTTCTTCCTTGTATTCTTCTTCAAGAACATCTTCAACCTTTTCATACAAATTCTTCCATTATTTTGTTGTTCTTTGTACAATTTCTTCAATTTTGTTTTGGAGAATGAAGAATGCCCTATCCTTAGGTGCAAACCTAGTGTTATGCCTTTTGACTACTTTAGCTTTTTTCTCCTTAGTCAAATCAGGCAATATGCTTGATAGGGTTGATTCTCTCATCTCCTTCTCTATTTTCAAACAAAAATTCCATCTGTCTTCTACAATTTAAGATAGTCCCTTTGGAAATTGTCCATCAAGTTCAAGAGGTGTATACTTGAACTATTCCATCATTCCATAAACTGATTCTTCTATTCTATTTTTTTCTTCTTTAGTGAACTTATTGAAATCAACTTTATTCATGTTACTTAAGTCTCCATTTCCAATATTTTCACATAGTGTATCAACTGAAGACTTAGGAGAATAGATTACATTTTCAAATTGATCTTCCTCATCAATATCAGGTTGAGCAACATATTTTCTTCTTTTCCTTGGCTCTTCCTATGTCATCTTGATTGTTTTCTCCTTTGTAGCTTCAACTCTAGCTTTTTATGTGGAGGCCCTTGTTGTAGCTCTGGTTGTTCTCTTTTGGGGTGTTGGCTTGGCAGTTTTCTTTGGTTTAGGCTAGGCTAGAGGCTATACTGTTGCCTTTCTTTTCTTTGGCTCAGCTTGAGTTGGCGCGTCCTTGGCTTCTTCTTCCTCAGCACCTTCCTCCTTATCTTCACCCAGACCTTGAGTTAATTCCATTGGGCCTTGATCTTGTTCATCCTCATTATCATCATCATCTTCTTCATCTTCTTCTTCTGTTGCCTCAATTCCTTTACCAAATTTCTTCTTTATTTTATTCACCATTTTATCTTTCTTCTTAATTACAAAGGCAGTCTTTAATTCTGTTTCAATCTTGGATTTAACCATATCATATGTACCAAAAGATTTGGCAGACTTGTCTCTTTCCTCTGCAAGCAAAGAAGTGATAGTTGCAGATGCTTCATCCACATCTAGTTCATAACCAAATGGCCTTAGCCATATCACCTTTGGAACTGCTGCTTCGATATAGGTGAAATCAATATCAACTAGGAAACATATGTCATTGATATGTTTTTCCACTAAGGAAACTGGTATTCTTACCATTTGCTTCATGGATTTCTTGAAATCCTCAAAATAGCTTGTCATTTAGGCTCCAAAGTTATCACCCATCTGATCAATGAACTCATTGATTTGTGTTATTGTAGTTTTGTTAGGGTCCCAATTCACCTTTCCTATAGAAGGAAACTCTTCCATAACATAAAAGAAAATACACATAAGAACTGAACAAAATTTGCATTGAGCACCTTTTGATCTCCTTATAGCTCCTAGGTTTTCATTTATCTATTGCAACAAAAGTTTTGACAAATCATATGTGTGATCTTTCTTTACCAGTTTGTATGCTACATCAACAGCTATGCATGGCACATTGTTTAATCAACTGGATTGATAGAATTTGTGGGATATTATTCTCATAGCAAAATCTAGGAGAGGATCAGTGATGGTATCAATAGTCATACCCCTCTTATTCCATTTTTCCCTTGTATTTCTTTCAATGATCTCTTTGGAATCACTGCGTAGGGTCTTAGTCTGATCTAGGGTTGGAAAACCCATAACCCTATGTACTATCCCTTTTGTAATCTTAATTGGACTTATTTCCAACCATAAACATCCATTGTGGATTTTGCTTAAAATAATCTGTATCCATTCAATTTTGAATACTATAGGATAAACTAGGGCATTGGTCAAACCCTTTCTCTCAACTATCTTGTATTCATCCTTCAAAATCTTATTCTTGCACAGTTTTTCATAAGTTTGGAAAATTTTAGGATCACCTATGGTGCCAATTTTACATTTATAACACTTCCTTACATCTTGGACCATAACTGCTTTGGATGGAATAATGGATAATGCGCCAGTAGGGTCATTTTTGTAGGTGACTTCTGGAATGGGCTTGAATTCAGGTTGTTTAACTTCATTACTGACCAGCTGTACTTCATGACTTTCCTTTCCTTTAGTGGTTCTTGACCCAGATGCCATTATTTTCCAAACTAGGGTTTAAAATATAAACAAGCTTTCAAACTCTACGTAGCTCGACACTTGAATGAAATACCTTTGATCGATGAGATTTTTGCTTAATCATTGTTGAAAGAGGTTGAAATCTATTTGGAACACTGGATTCTCTGCTATGAAGTTGCTTTGCTCTTTTCTTCTCCTTTGCTTCTGGTTCGCGATGAAGAAAACTGATTAAAATTGTGATAATATACCCTATTTCCATCGCATTAAATGCTCAACTGCACACTTGGCTTCTGAAGGATTTTTCAACTTGGCATCAACCATCAACTCGGTCGCTATTAGCAACTCAGCATGTACTAGAATTTTACTCGACATCCAAAGACAGCTCGACATCATCATTTAAAATTTTGTCTTGGCATCTTGTCTCATGCTTATTTCTTCTTTTCAATACTTCTTTGTCTTGGGACTGATGTAGGATGTAACTTTGTATATCAGTCCCATACACCTCTCTTATGCTTAGTTTGATGAAGTGTGATCACTTGACCCATTGGGTGAAGTGATCCCTCCACTTGATGTGCTGCACTCATCTTTCTTCTTCCAAGTCTTATTCATTTGTCTTCTTATTTTCTCCACATCAATCTTTTCTTTTTCTTTGTTGGATTCAGTTTTTGGCACTTTGGACCTTGTAGGATAGTTTCTACTAATATGACCAGTTTTCAAGTAGCTGAAACAAGTGGTTTGACTTAGCCACCTACTATAATTCCCTCTAAAGTGTGTCCTTATAAAAATTTTAGGAATATATCCATATTCCTGACAATAATGACAGCTATACCTAGTGTTATAATCCCAATGATAGTGACTTTCATTCCCTTTTGTTTTTGCTGGTTGATTTGATGTCCCCATAGGCTTTGATCTGCATTCAAATTCTCTATGTCCATACTTCTTACAATTATGACAATGTCCATCAAATCTTTGTGTCCTTGTGACTTTGGATCTGCAATCTTGTGTCATATATCCTTGCATGTTGCACTTGTGATAGTAACTCTTGCTTTTGGGTGTGTTTAGCTGATTGATTCTTCTACTCCTGCAAACATTAGCAGTATGCACCTTTTTATTACAGTAATGACAAGTGGGTTTAGAATCCTTACCTTTTTCACTTCTTTTCTTGACACTCTTTGATGATTCCTCTACTTTAGTGCTATTGTATCCAAGTTCTGATGTATCATGGGCTGATCTTGGGAATTTCATTAGCTGTTCAAAGTATTTGATGGCTTCACTTGACTTGTTGAGATTATCTACTATTTCTTTTTCTCTATTCAATTCATTTTGCAATTGTTCATTCTGGATCCTCAAAGTAGAGATCTCAATATCTTTCATATTAAGTTCATGATAAAGGTTCATCATTTGGGCAAGTGTATCCATCTGCATGTTTGAGATCCTTGTTAATTCAATACATTTTTCTTCAAGTTTGTTTGCAAGATTTCTTTCTTCATCTTCCATCATGACTCTATCCTCAACTGCGCTTTTCTTTTGTTCAATGATTTCACATAACATTATGGCCTATGATTCATGTTCCATCTTGAGAGATCTTATCTCATCTGCTTGAACTTTTTTTTTCTCCATCAGTTTTTCTATTGCTACATCGAACTCTTTAGTGTCTCCATTGGCAAATAGTTTTGTGGTATCAATCTCCTTGTAGTTTATATCATTTTCAGCTATGGCTATATCCTTCCTTCTTTTCAAGGATTTTCTTAGTTCCTCCCTAGCTTCCTCTACTTTGTGTAGACCCAGTTGCACATCAATCACTTGATTGTCAATAATCTTCCCAAGTTTGAAGACATCCATATTTACATCTTTTTCTCCAAGCTGTTAGACTTCTCCTTGTGAGAACCTTGCTGCTCTGATACCAATTGTTGGAATGTCTTAATGGAAAGCATGCTTCAAAGAGGGAGGGTGAATCAAAAGTACTAGCCTTTGGCCTATTTTTAAACCCTTAATAACATATTATTGAAATGAACATGCATGCATATCAATATTAAGAAATCATGAGAAACACATATGCATCACCACATAACACTTGAGATTTTGGTAACCCAAAAACCCTCCAGGAATAAGAAGGTAAAAATGGGGTGGGGATGATACCCACAAAATCACTGTAGCAATAATGTTTGACCACTTTTGATGGTTTTCCCTGTTAAAGGCTTTACACTGTATCAATAGTGACCTGGTCAAAGGATTTACAAACACTTTACATGAAGTGTTACCTTGTTAAAGGATTTAATCACCTATTTAAATGATCTTCAAAATAGCTGTTAAACTAACCTATCACCATAGGGTTTCCTTTCTAATACAATTGCTAGAGAGTATTAGGTATAATAAACTTGATAGCTTACAATCCTTGATTGCTAAATTTAGGCACTTTATCTGCTTTCTCTCATCTGATGTCTATTCATATTCCTTTCTTATTTTTGATCAACTAAGTATTTTATTGCTGCTCTCTTCCTCTAAGTCTTTTACTCTTCACTCTAAACTCCACTAGAGTTTTTCATTCACTCCTTCATCCATCTTCTTGATTCAATGAGATTTAGTCTTCCTTATAAAGACATTTGAAGAATTAGGGTTAGACATGGATCTATGATCCATATTGAATCTCTATTTTTTGCTCATTCCTTGCACTTTTATTATTGGATGCATGCCTTCTCCATTTTTCTTATTGGTTGCATGTAGATTGCATAGGAAATAGAAAAGATTCGATCTTATCACTTAAATCCTTCGAGATTGGTCATATGTCGGCCATGAAAATGGTTTATATCTGAATTAGTGAAGTTACAAACTCATATGTGCATTCTGTGTTACTCAGCACTTACTGATTCTTGATGCTCGACATCGTCTATGACTCAGCACCTAAATATTACTTGGCACTTGTATCATGCTTGGCACCTGAAGATCACTCGACACCTAATGGATTTCCTGACTCAGCACAATCTATGGCTCGACATACATAGTGTACTTAGCTTCAATGTAGAAAGTGGTTAAGTTGTGTTGGCACTCAAATGTCAAAACCATTCTGAGACTAATAGAATTTCTTTTCGAAGAGGATCAAGAACCACCGATACAAAGAATCAAAGAGGAAGAATTGGAAAGACAAAGAGAACAAATGAGACTGTTATGCTCAAGGAGAAAATTAAATTGTGAAGCTACACCATCTTTCGATGTGTGAGTCATATCATCCTCTCGTGTTGAAGATACACTAATTTGTAGATCTGACAATGTACACACTCCATCATGTCATGTTGAAGGCACAACATCAACATATCAAGTAGGTGATATTTCATCTTTTGCATCTTATTTCCAAGACACATCATCTTCGGTTCAAGGTACACAAAACACTCAACCTTATGTTGATATTCAAAATGTTGAGGGAATGGAAGAGATTATAACACCTTCTAGAATTCATTTTTGAAGACCAAAATATTTGATTTATATTGATATTGACATTTTGAAATCAATGCTTGGCAAGATTAGCAAGCATACTTGTCAAAAAAAAGTTAATGATATGTGGAGATTATTATTTGAAGAATTAAATATTATAGGTCAATGCCAATTATTTGTTGAAATGATGAGGAATTTAAAATTTAGGCCCATCATGAAGATTATTCAGCTAAGAATGATGGATGATCCAAATGAAAAAAGTATTGTAAAGCATCTAATGAGTGCTTATGACAAAGTGGGTTCTAAATCATGCACCAAAAATAGTAATATCACAAGATGAGTACTTACACCAACAATAGTAAGTAGCCAAATGAAGAAATCTTAGCTCATGAGAAAGATAAGAAAAATATAAAAAATTGGTAGAGGTACTCTAAGGAGAGCCATGCTAAGGCGTGAGAGATTGGAATATCCAACAAAAAATGAGTCATGGACATTTAGCGATAGACTACCACAAAAGGATAAAGAAATTAATGAAACTTTGAAATCATTGATCAAAGATTTTTGGAAAAATAACACATGTGTTTCTCCTAATCAAAGAGATGTTGTAAGAAGGAGGATTGGTAGCCAAAATCATGACCCACATGTGAAACATTTTTTGGACTCAACTCATACACAATTTTTTGCAAAACTTATTAGTATGTATCCTCAATTTCAAATAAGCCAAAGATTTTTTGAGATGGGTAAACCTTTTGATGTGAAGATAAATCACACATGCACAACTTGTTGTTGAATGATACGTATTGAATTTTTTAATCATTTTGATTTTTTTAGGCATATATGTGTGTTTTTGCACTCTAAGTTTGTTTTGCAGGATTGTGACATGAATGAGCTATCAAGATCTTCAAGGGAATTCATATCCAAAATTTTATGTGAAATAGGGGATGGCCAACAATTTTACAAGAGATAATACTTGGATGGTACATGTTTATTTTGTGATTCTTTGCAACCTTTATCAACTTGTGAACATATGGATAGTACACATGCAATTGGAAATGAAATAGTAGATTACGAAAAATTTAAGACAGTGACATATGCTTTAAAAGATGTGAAATAGGGAAAAAGATGTGATTTAGTCATTGAAAATATTATTGATGAGTATGTAAGACATACACATAGAGCTCGATGGCTGGATTTGCAATTCAACTTGTGCAAGGATATGTTTCCACTAGATACCATTATTTCAGTTGTAATCTTTGTAGAGAACTACACACTACAACCACAAAATGATGTGCAAGCAAAGTATTATACTTCTCAACAGCTATCCATATTTGTTCACATAACATTCATGCATTCACTCACAAGTACAGAGGATGATAAGAAGATTTTAAGGGAGTACCATTTTTACATCAACAATGATCGATCACATTCTACCAAGTTTGTACATGGTTGTTTTCAACTATTTTATGGAGATTTGGCTAACAAGGGCATAACATATTGTCAGCACATTATTTGGTCAGAAAATTATGCATCTCAATTCAAGAATACATGGATGTTCTATTGGTTAAGCAAGATGCATAGGTTGTGTAGAATTCAATATATGCATAATTTCATAGAGGCTAGTCATGGAAAGGGAGAGCATGATGGTGCATGTGCATGCATTAAAAGAGCCTTAAATCATGAATAACTAAAGTAAAAAGATGGAGCACTATTGAAAGATGCAAAATCTATTGTCTAGTAGTGTAACGCTACAATGGGTCCAGGTAAGGAAGGTGAGTCTAGAGTTCGTAGATTTTTCTAGTTGATAGATAATACTAACATTGCACCATATGAGGATTGTTGCACACAAATAAGATCTAGTGAGTTGCACTCTTTTAGAAGCTCTAATGCAGGCTCATGGAGTATCCACGCATGAAAAAATGGCATGCTATTGTCCATCATGTGCAGAAAAAAATTGGGATGACTGTGAGTCAACTGAATGGGTGGACAAATGGGATAGACAGGTTCTGGACCCAATTGACACCTATTATCTCCCATGAGCATTGGAAATGGTAGAGATGGATTCCTCTATTGACTTTGATTGCTTGTTTGATCTAGTGCAACCTGGTAATATATATATATATATATATATATATATATATATATATATTTATATTTTTATATATGTAATTTCAATATGTAACTTTATAACTTTTACTTAAGTATTTTTTGAATTAATGACCACATTTTGTACATTTGTCACTACAGGCCATGTTTTTGTTGTTATTGTCCCTGAAGACAATGAAGAAGGGACATATTATTATTTGTGTTGTTGTGTCCAAGCCAAAAAAAATTGGATCACTCGGTTATAGATGGTGAAGGTTTAGAGTACCATATTGGTGTGGTGGTTGTAATTGACACATGGTTTAGATGATATTCTATGAAGAACCCTACACTTGATAAAATATGGTGGAAAGCCACACAATAAGATTCGTTGGAAAGTTCATGAGTCGAACCATGAGGCAATACTTGAGACACTAAATGTATAGCAGATCTAGTTGATTCATTAGATTGAATAGGGAGAGAGGGAGAGAGAGAAGAAGTGATCAATTGGATCCAAATACAATGTTGCAACCTCCCCCCCAAGACTATCCACATGACAAGGTGGGTATTGTTATTATGTGTAAGTGATGAAATAAGTTTAAATCATAGATTTTATGTTTTGATTTGCTTAGAATCTAGATATATTATTTGAATTTATATTAGATTCTTTAATAGGACCCATTTTTAAATTAGTCATTTGAATAAGTGAAAGTTTAGAATTTGTTGTTTAGATAAAAATGTAATGAAAGAACATGAAAATTGTTATAATGTGAATGCTTTGTGATGTAAAGTCATGATTGTGTGCATGTAACCAGAAACTTCAAACAAACTGGCAAAAGAAAGGATACAATGGGAGAAGTTTCCAAGACTCATCAAGCCATTCAGTAAGAAACTTGATCATTGGTAGAAGCTGAAAAAACTAATTCTTTGCATTTGGAACATTGTTACCAATAATGATATTATGACTAACACACTTTTATCTTTTATTTTTTTTGTCATCTATAATTATTTTACATAAACTCCAAAACAAATTTATATCCAAATCATAAACTTATAAAGCCCATCTTATAAAAATTTTAGATGTTGTCTATTTGGAAGCATTAAGACCAAAGTGTATGATTTTTAGTTCACTCCTAGTCACAAGATTCAAGTTTTTAGCATATGTATGGGTTTGGGGGTTAAATCCTTTAAGGATGACCATAGTTTGTTATGTTTGTTTGCTTTTAGTCTCAAGATTGCAAGGTTGTGATTGTGTGGAAGAATCCACACCCTTAAGGATAATCATAGGTGGTTCATTAATGTTTGATTTGTAGCATTCCTTTTTCCCATTAGACCTAATCATGTTTATGTTCTCTCAAGTTGGCTCAATCATATGTAGTTGATCTTTGCATCCTATTTTTCTTCCAAGAACTTTCTTCTTGTTCATGCTGTTGGGACTAAAAATTGCATGGTCAATTTTGAGTCATGTATTGTGAATTTTGAAAAATCATGCCCTAAAGTGCCTCTTATGCATATGTAGTTGGTTGTCGGTTTGAGGCCTAGATGGTGTTTGAGTGGCTTAACACCTTTCATTTGACATATGCATGTGTTCCACGATGTTATTTTGTCATCCCGAATCATTCTGTGAAGTGCCATTTTAAGCTAGTGTCAAAATTTGCAATTCTGCTAAAGTGTCAAATAGCGACCAGAGGCCCAATTTGCATTTGAATATCTTTTACCCAGGAATGTGTCATGACCCGCCACTTTGGGAGTGTTTAATGTCCATAACAAAGAACCTATGTTTCAGTTTTCAAGTCATTTCGAATCTTTTTGTCTAGGTTTCGAACCCCCCAAAGTTGGTCATTTACTGTTTTGTGCATTTGACTAGTTGTTCACAATTTTGGGAAGCCCTGTTCGACCAATCATATCTTCGACCCAGTTAACCCAACTGAAAAAATTCTTTTTGCATTGAATTCTAGGGGTAAGACACTTCATATGTTCCAATTTTGAGATCATGTCGAATCCATTTGATCAGTTTGCTAACATGATCAAAAACCAAGTTTGCATTGTTTTGTTACGGGTAAGGTATCCAGATTGATCCGTACCCCTGTTCGGCATGTTATAACTTTGATCCTGTGATTGGCTAGCCTAAATGGATTGTACCATTGTGTTGTGTCCTAGAAATCCTTAAAGTATGCCAGTTCTTAAGTCATGATGAATCCATTTGCATACTTTCTTATGTCCGTACATTTGCAAAAAATCACTTTTTGACACATTTGCCAGTTAAAATTTCCAAGTGCCTGTTTTCGGAAATTCGCCAAATGTGCCCTGTGATTCTTCATGAGCCCAAAACATGGAATTATATCCTCTTCATGGCAAAGAACTTATATCCTAGTTTTCAAAACCCCAAGTGATCAATAACCCAGTTTATAATGCCGAACCCGACCCCAGTTTATGTTTTTTAACATTGTTTGCCTGCAGAGTAATTGAAGTATTGATGTTCGGCAATTAAAATATTTTCACTGGGAATCCATCATGGGTTGAAAATTTGCAGTGTGATAGAGTATGCAGGATTGAACACTCATGCTGATTTTCATGGCCTGGTTACTTGATTGAGTTAGTTTTTACGGCCACCTGGCAGGCCTCCAGACACAAATTTCACACTAGTGCGGAAATGATTAAAGTAGAATTTTAAAGTGATGTTTCAGTTATTGTTTTTAATTCCAATCATTACAGTGGGCTCATGTGATAAATATGAGGTTGCTCATGTTGTAATTGATGAAAACAAGGGATTCCTATTCTCATGATTATAATTGTGGATATTACTTGGTTTACTTCTTCCTCAATAAAGAAAAACAAGTCTATTATTTTAAACAAAACTGATCTGCAAAGAGATCATCCAAGCCACAGGTATTTGGGCATCTATGCAAAAAGGAGAGAAAGTGTAAAGAATTGTGAAGCAGAATCAATTATTACAGCAAGTCCAATGCTACGTGCACCACAATTTGGGCATTGCAATAATGTATAGAGGCAGATTTTCAATAAGCACACCCATCCATGTTTAAATTGCTGTCTTAAACATTCTCATTTTGAAAGGGAATGAACATCTTCTTTTTTTTTAATATCTCCCATGGGCTGCACAACAATAACACAGAAAAATGAGCACATTGTGGAAATCCACAGAGCCAAGCAAGTATGAAGGCAACAATTTATGTATGAAGTAGCAACAATGTAATATGGAAGAATGAAACCCACAGGCATAGAGGAAGGTGTCCACAGCTGCTCCAGAAGTCTCCTGTGTAAAACAAAAGAATAAAATGGGGGCAGATCACGTTTTTAACAAGGGGCATGTAATGTACAGCCCAAGACACAGTTCAAAAGAGAAAACAACGAATTAAAAGAAGGGCCAAAGCATCCATCCAAGGAGGAATGTGAAGATGGCATAAAACGCATGTGCCTTGCAAGCAAAAAAATTGCAGTAAAAGGAAAGACTCAAAACGTTTTATCCCACATTGGGTGGGTGACGAAATATTTTATAGTTTAAATACTAATGCACTCAATAAGTTCAATGTCAATAAGACAATGGCTTTTGAAGCCAAGTGCATGTGTAGGTGGGTCCAGCCGGCCAGTTAGGCAATGACATAATAAATTTTAAATAAATACGCATAACAAAGAGGATGATGTCAGCAAGTTGCAGGCGGCCAAAAAAGTCAAAAATCCGGGAGGTCGCTATGTCGCTTGCCGAAAAATCTAGGAAAATCGGGCTAGCGACATAGCGAGGTCGCTGGAAAATTATGAAAATTCGGCAAGATTCAAAATGCAACGTGGGTCCCGCCTGGAGATAACAACCAATCAGAAAGTGACACGTGGCATTGGTCAAACCTAGAGTTGACTTGAATTTGGAAGGGCTAGGAAAAATAAAATGATTTTAAAATTTTCATCTTAAAATTATTTTGCCAAGAAACTGACATGCAGGGAAATGTTTTTCAAACGAAGATTTCAGGCGTTTCTCAGAGGCTAGATATGCCTTATCATATATCGTTGGAATCGTGAGAATCCAAATTTTCCATTTCTGGAGTAAATTTTTGCATAGGTGCTTCTTGGTTTGAGCTATAGCCAGAAACGTGAATTTTGGAGCTTCCTCAATGGAATGGGTAAAAAATTGAAAATCCAGTTAGGGGATCAGTAAAACTTGGTAAGAATGCGGCTGGAGTTCACGTTTCCCACATTCACTCAATTCAACCAAATTTTTGCCAAGCTTTTCAATGTGTAAATAAGATATTGTGGTGACTCAGCAATGTTTCATCATTTCAATAGAGATATTGTGCAAATCTGTTGCAAAAAATGATGAAACAAAATCAGATCAAGGTGGGATGGAAGAAAGAAGTTTTTCAGTTGCCAGAGGATTGATATTCAAGTGGACACTTGTCATTTTCAAAATCAGATCTGGGAGTTCATCTGGGCTATATCATTCTTTCTTTCTGTCATTGTAAGGGTTCCAGTTTTTTGCACTGAGAAACCATTCTTCAGCATTTCTTCTTGTATTGAACAACATTTTAAGTTTTATGCAGATAGTTCTATTCTGTTAGGTGATCTATGAGTTACTTTCTGTACATTTCATGTATTTGATTTCAAGGAAAACAAATAAAGTGCAGCAAAAGTTTGAAGTTCAGTTTGAATCTTTTCTCCTGATTATGGCTCTGTTATTTCCTCTAATTTGTGATCAAAGAGCATGAATTAGGTTGAATTACATTTTGAAATGTATGTGCTTAAAATGTCCTGCTTATGGAACAAAGAACCACGTAATTGCTTGATATTTTTCACAGGGTTTGCAGATTTCATGATAGGATGTTCTGAGTATGAGATTCATTCTGTAGCAGATGTCTATTCACAAGGTGAAAGATAGATCAGGGATCTTAAAGTAGAGATACGTTTGAGGTTTCCAAGAGATGTATGGCTATGATTCATTTAATTGCCCAACAGATAAGGCACTGGTCAGAGATAGGATCATTAAGTTCTGTTGCTCATACTTGGGTCTTGCTGATATCAATCTATTAAATCATTTTCATTTTATTGTTGAAAGGTATTCAAAGTATAACCCGCACTTAGCTTTCTAGTTTCATGAGTCATGTCTTTAGCTATTTCATGCTTGTGATCTCCTGGTTAAGCATAGAAGGATTAGGGGTTTCATCTGCTTTTATAGATCCTGAATATGGTTATTACACTGGTCACATAGTCAGATCTAAAGAAGTTCACCTGCCTAGGTTTTGCAGAGCCTGAAGTGCAGAAGGAGTACAGCCTTATAGTTGGCCTGGTGTCTGAATGGATGTGTTGATAATGGGAGTTAGCTGCCCCTAGATATGTTTTGTTCTCATCAGGATAATTGGAAATGGGTAACATTTTCAAACTCCAACAAAATGGCGACTCTGCTGGGGAATGTATTGAATCAGATTTAAGACAAACCTTGAGAATTTGAAAAACAAGGGATTCAATACAGCAGGAGAGGTGCATTAAAAAGTTTCAGCAGTAAGTTCTCTAATGTTCTTTCCAGTTTTCTTGCTCTAAATCATGCACCCCAGTTAAGTTTTATCCATTACCGTAGTATTTTTCAAGGTTGAATACAGATTGTGTTGCTAAGAATGTTCATATTCAGTCATCATGTTCAGCCGGTTGTTGCTTCCAAAATACTGCTATAAGATCAGAGTCAAAATTGTTGAATAAAGGTTCTCCCTTTTAAGTGTTTTAAAGATGTGCAAATTCTACAAGTTGGAATTGCAATTCAGATCTGCCATGT
The DNA here is from genome assembly GCA_028749045.1 of Cupressus sempervirens. Lineage (NCBI taxonomy): Eukaryota > Viridiplantae > Streptophyta > Pinopsida > Cupressales > Cupressaceae > Cupressus > Cupressus sempervirens. The sequence continues at coordinate 170,567,286 of CM053791.1, read as the reverse complement.
TATAAATCGTTGTTTCAAATCTTTCTCACAATAGTGAGTGGCGACTCTATCTAAAGGATCTCTGAATCATTGTAGATCAGTGATGTATAAATTGTTTTCCAGAGTTTTCAGTGGAATCAAGCAGATCTAAAAGTTAGATGAATTTGCAAGCAAGAAGAGAAACCTATTATAAGTTTCTGACAAATAAGTCTGGAAGTGTTGTGTGATCTGTTGTTGTAAGAATTTGTAATGATAAAGATGAATCATAGCCGTGATTTCATTTCTCTCTTTAAGGAGATGGCGACTCTATAAGGTTATGATCAGTGGTGTGAGGAATTCATGTTAGCACCGGGCCAATCAGCAGATCAGTGGTTTCATACAGCAACACTTGAGGTATTTCATACTTTCATGCAATTTTCTTTCTCATGAAAGTTAGTTCTACATATGTATTCTCCATCAAGTGAAGTTCAAGCACTAAGAAGAGGAGATTAGTTTTGTGTTTTATACATTTCACTGGATTTGGTTTCAATTGTTGTTTTAAAGTTGTGAAGTATATTTGAAAACATTCATTTGGTAGAGGGTTGTGAAGAATTTGCTACAAGTTATGAATTCTGAAAGTATTTAATGGTGAATGAGTCTTCAGTTGAAGAATATCAAGTTTCATATCATCTAGTATGCAACCTGTTAGTGAAGTTCCTAGATCCATCTCTACCAGGAGGTAGATGCCATTGAATTTTAATGGTATCCATGGTTTCCCAAATACTATGCCTTGTAACCTCAAACAGTATTTGCCTAAGTTTGGTGGAAACCATGAAAATTCAGCTAGTCATCATGTTCAGCTATTTAGTGACTTGGTTGGTGATTTTGAAATTGCTCATGAAGACATTCAGATGAAATTGTTTGTTCAGAATTTAGAGGATGATGCTAGGGACTGGTTTTCATTTTTACCAGCATGTTCAATTTTATCCTGGGATGAATTACTATCAGCCTTCATGATGTAGTTCGGGGAAAGGGTAAGCATCTCTGAATATTTTGATAAGTTTTTGAAAATTGAAATCAGGAATGGTGAGTTAGTTCCTAAATTTAATATCAGATTTGCAAAGATTTTGAGTGAATTTCCTGAAAGTTACAAGCCAGATGATCAAATGTGTTTAGTGGTTTATCTCGGTGCTTTTGATAGGAAGATGAACTATCTGTTGAGAGATAAGGAACCTAGAACTTTGCATCATGCATTCATGACAGCTATAGAGATTGAGAATAACATAAAATATGGCTTAACCCGGAGTCACTTCTCTAGAAATATTGGCTGGAAATATGAGGTGCAAAGCACAAGTCAATGTCATAAGGAGTGTTCGATTTCAGATCAGCAAATAAGCACTCCTGCTATTATAAATAGTTTTGTTGAAGATTCAAAAATAAAAACATGTGAACATGAAATCTCTCTGTTGCAAAGAAGAAATGATTCCACTATTGCTGAAGTGAATGCACATGTTTATGGTATTACAACAGCGAATGATAGATTTGATTCACTTGATGAGTCATCCATGCAAGGTATAAATTCAGCCATTCATTTTCCCTTTGATAATTTGCATTATGTTGAAAACATAATAAATCAGGAAGAGGAAAGGTATTCATCTCAGTATGAGGAGGAAGAAACCAGAAGTAATCTATCAAGAGATAAAGGTGAAATTGCTGATCCGACATGTCATGGAAAGATGACACAATATAAAGAATGTAAATCATATGTATCTCAGTCACAGTCAGAAGAACTAAGCTCATATGTTGATAATATTTCAGCGGTAGAGATGCATTCTCTTGACCAACAGGATAGGCAAGAAATGAATTATCTCATTGAGAGATTGCATCATGTTGAGAACGTTATTAAATCTGAAGTTGAAAGACAATCATATCAATGTGAGTATGATAAAGCTGAGAGTTGTCTTCCAAGTGATAATGATGTTGTTGATCCAATATATTATCAAGAGGTGTCATATGAAGCTGATGATGAGAGCTATTACTCAAGTCAAGAAGAGGATAGTGCTAGTGTGTATCCGTCTTCATGTGAATTAGATGCTGATTGGGAAGAAGAGAGCAATAACGGAAGTGAGTGCTCGTATGTCAGTAAAGGTATGAATACTATTTCTAAATCTGAAATTGAGTTTCCATTTCAGAATTGTGTAAAGCAGTTTGAGATTGAAAGTTATGAAGAAAATGTGTCTACACAATATGAAGACAAAGAGGTTATCCATAAAGACGTATTACCTAATTGTGTAGAAGAGTGTCTTGAGGATGAGTGCAGTGATGATCAGTACATGATTGATCCTAAGATTAATGCATCAACACCTATTGGTAAGATAAATGATGATTTGCTTGCAAAACATTGTAATCACCTATATGAAGACAAGGAAAGTAACTTTGATTTGTATTCTACATGCTTCGTTGATGGAGTGGATGTTGAGTCTTCATATGATTCTGATTTTTCTTCCTCATATGTTGAAAGTGTCCATGATAGTGATGTTAGAAATGGTTTTAAAGTTTTCACTAATCCGTTATATGGTGAGAAGTTTGATGTTGATCAGCACATTACTTGTCCTCATGTCTACAAAGGCGCTTTGCATGGAGTTATCAATCCTCTTTTTGAAGAACACATGGAAGTTTCAGATTTAGCAGAGAATAAGTTTAATGATGATACTTTGTCTTACTGTTGTGAGAGATCAGAATGTTCTTCTTCCAAGTTTGATAGTGAAACTAATGATTATGTTGCATCTGAGGAGGTAAATGACAAGGTGTTTGATGAGACGGTTATTGAAAATCTACCTATACCTTGTTATGATTTTTATGATGAACTCTCTGATGTAAAGACTAATCTATTCACTGATTGTGAAGAACCATTTGAAGGTTATGGATTAGCTTCAGATTCTGACATTGATGATATATGTGAGTACAAGTCAGAATGTTCATTTGAATGTCATCTGGTTATGCATAAGGAAACATATTTTCAAGGTATGGGTGATCCTTTTCCCCAAGTTGAATATGATGCATTCATATTCAAAATTGATAGCATGCACGAGTCATTTGTTAGAGAAGGTTTTCAATTATAGTTTGATATATTCAAGCATGATGATCAGAACTTTCATAGTGAGCAAGAGAATGAAGCAAGTTTTTATATGCATTATGGAAGTAAGAGTGTTGATTTTGTTTTGCCAAGTGATTTTTTAATGATGATAATATGATTGGTGAAACTAATAGGAGAAGAAAATCTAGTTTACCTCATGAAAGTTCAGATGAGAATCATGTTTATGACAGAGGTAAACAATTCTACTGAAGTTCGGTGGCCCGGCGCCATCATGTGTACATAGTCTTGGTAGTTGTAGTTGTTTCCTTGCTTTCAATAAGCTGTTCAAGAGAAGTTTTGTTGTTCAAATGTGTGGTCTGCTTCTCCCAGAGATCTGAAATCTTGCCATGCCCGCAAGGGACATACATCCCCAGACAGAGCCACTGTTGGGACTAAAAATTGCATGGTCAATTTTGAGTCATGTATTGTGAATTTTGAAAAATCATGCCCTAAAGTGCCTATTATGCATATGTAGTTGGTTGTCGGTTTGAGGCCTAGATGGTGTTTGAGTGGCTTAACACCTTTCATTTGACATATGCATGTGTTCCACGATGTTATTTTGTCATCCCGAATCATTCTGTGAAGTGCCATTTTAAGCTAGTGTCAAAATTTGCAATTCTGCCAAAGTGTCAAATAGCGACTAGAGGCCCAATTTGCATTTGAATATCTTTTACCCAGGAATGTGTCATGACCCGCTATTTTGGGAGTGTTTAATTTCCATAACAAAGAACCTATGTTTCAGTTTTCAAGTGATTTCGAATCTTTTTGACTAGGTTTCGAACCCCCCAAAGTTGGTCATTTACTGTTTTGTGCATTTGACTAGTTGTTCACAATTCTGGGAAGCCCTGTTCGACCAATCATATCTTCGACCCAATTGACCCAAATGAAAAAATTCTTTTTGCATTGAATTCTAGGTGTAAGACACTTCATATGTTCCAATTTTGAGATCATGTTGAATCCATTTGATCAGTTTGCTACCATGATCAAAAACCTAGTTTGCATTGTTTTGTTACGGCTAAGGTATCCAGATTGATCCGTACCCCTGTTCGGCATGTTATAACTTTGATCTTGTGATTGGCTAGCCTAAATGGATTGTACCATTGTGTTGTGTCCTAGAAATCCTTAAAGTATGCCAGTTCTTAAGTCATGATGAATCCATTTGCATACTTTCTTATGCCCGTACATTTGCCAAAAATCACTTTTTGACACATTTGCCAGTTAAAATTTCCAAGTGCCTGTTTTCGAAAATTCGCCAAATGTGCCCTGTGATTCTTCATGAGCCCAAAACATGGAATTATATCCTCTTCATGGCAAAGAACTTATATCCTAGTCTTCAAAACCCCAAGTGATCAATAACCTAGTTTATAATGCCGAACCCGAGCCCAGTTTATGTTTTTTAACATTGTTTGCCTGTAGAGTAATTGAAGTATTGATGTTCGGCAATTAAAATATTTTCACTGGGAATCCATCATGGGTTGAAAATTTGCAGTGTGATAGAGTACGCAGGATTGAACACTCATGCCGATTTTCATGGCCTGGTTACTTGATTGAGTTAGTTTTTACGGCCACCTGGCAGGCCTCCAAACACAAATTTCACACTAGTGCGGAAATGATTAAAGTAGAATTTTAAAGTGATGTTTCAGTGATTGTTTTTAATTCCAATCATTATAGTGGGCTCATGTGATAAATATGAGGTTGCTCATGTTGTAATTGATGAAAACAAGGGATTCCTATTCTCATGATTATAATTGTGTATATTACTTGGTTTACTTCTTCCTCAATAAAGAAAAACAAGTCTATTATTTTAAACAAAACTGATCTGCAAAGACATCATCCAAGCCACAGGTATTTGGGCATCTATGCAAAAAGGAGAGAAAGTGTAAAGAATTGTGAAGCAGAATCAGTTATTACAGCAAGTCCAATGCTACGTGCACCTCAATTTGGGCATTGCAATAATGTTTAGAGGCAGATTTTCAATAAGCACACCCATCCATGTTTAAATTGCTATCTTAAACATTCTCATTTTGAAAGGGAATGAACATCTTCTTTGTTTTTAATATCTCCCATGGGCTGCACAACAATAACACAGAAAAATGAGCACATTGTTTCAAACGTTTTTCACAGGGAAATCCACAGAGACAAGCAAGTATGAAGGCAGCAATTTATGTATGAAGTAGCAACAATGTAATATGGAAGAATGAAGCCCACAGGCATAGAGAAAGGTGTCCACGGCTGCTCCAGAAGTCTCCTGTGTAAAACAAAAGAATAAAATGGGGGCAGATCACGTTTTTAACAAGGGGCATGTAATGTACAGCCCAAGACACAGTTCAAAAGAGAAAACAACGCATTAAAAGAAGGGCCAAAGCATCCAGCCAAGGAGGTATGTGAAGATGGCATAAAACGCATGTGCCTTGCAAGCAAAAAAATTGCAGTAAAAGGAAAAACTCAAAACGTTTTATCCCACATTGGGTGGGTGATGAAATATTTTATAGTTTAAATACTAATGCACTCAATAAGTTCAATGTCAATAAGACAGTGGCTTTTGAAGCCAAGTGCATGTGTAGGTGGGTCCAGTCGGCCAGTTAGGCAATGACATAATAAATTTTAAATAAATACGCATAACAAAGAGGATGACGTCAGCAAGTTGTAGGCGGCCGGAAAAGTCAAAAATTCGGCAGGTCGCTATGTCGCTTGCCGAAAAATCTTGGAAAGTCCAGCTAGCGACATAGCGAGGTCGCCAGAAAATTATGAAAATTCGGCAAGATTCAAAATGCAACGTGGGTCCCGCCTGGAGATAACAGCCAATCAAAAAGTGACACGTGGCATTGGTCAAACCTAGAGTTGACTCGAATTTGGAAGGGCTAGGAAAAATAAAATGATTTTAAAATTTTCATTTTAAGATTATTTTTCCAAGAAATTGACATGCAGGGAACTGTTTTTCAAACGAATATTTCAGGTGTTTCTCAGAGGCTAGATATGCCTTATCATATATCATTGGAATCGCGAGAATCCAAATTTTCCATTTCTAAAGTAAATTTTTGCACAGGTGCTTCCTGGTTTGAACTATAGCCAGAAACGTGAATTTTGGGGCTTCCTCAATGGAATGGGTAAAAATTTGAAAATCCAGTTAGGGGATCAGTAAAAGTTGGTAAGAATGCGGTTGGAGTTCACGTTTCCCACATTCACTCAATTCAACCAAATTTTTGCCAAGCTTTTCAATGTGTAAATCAGATATTGTGGTGACTCAGCAATGTTTCATCATTTCAACAGAGATATTGTACAAATCTGTTGCAAAAAATGATGAAACAAAATCAGATCAAGGTGGGATGGAAGAAAGAAGTTTTTCAGTTGCCAGAGGATTGATTTTCAAGTGGACACTTCTCATTTGCAAAATCAGATCCGAGAGTTCATCTGGGCTATATCATTCTTTCTTTCTGTCATTGTAAGGGTTCCAGTTTTTTGCACTGAGAAACCATCCTCCAGCATTTCTTCTTGTATTGAACAACATTTTAAGTTTTATGCAGATAGTTCTATTCTGTTAGGTGATCTATGAGTTACTTTCTGTACATTTCATGTATTTGATTTCAAGGAAAACAAATAAAGTGCAACAAAAGTTTGAAGTTCAGTTTGAATCTTGTCTCCTGATTATGGCTCTGTTATTTCCTCTAATTTGTGATCAAAGAGCATGAATTAGGTTGCATTACGTTTTGAAATGTATGTGGTTAAAATGTCTTGCTTATGGAACAAAGAACCACGTAATTGCTTGATATTTGTCACAGGGTTTGCAGATTTCATGATAGGATGTTCTGCGTATGAGATTCATTCTGTAGCAGATGTCTATTCACAAGGTGAAAGATAGATCAGGGATCTTAATGTAGAGATACGTTTGAGGTTTCCAGGAGATGTATGGTTATGATTCATTTAATTGCCCAATAGATAAGGCACTGGTCAAAGATAGGATCATTAAGTTCTGTTGCTCATACTTGGGTCTTGCTGATATCAATCTATTAAATCATTTTCATTTTATTGTTGAAAGGTATTCAAAGTATAACCTGCACTTAGCTTTCCAGTTTCATGAGTCATGTCTTTAGCTATTTCATTCTTGTAATCTCCTGGCTAAGCATAGAAGGATTAGGGGTTTCATCTGCTTTTATAGATCCTGAATATGGTTATTACACTGGTCACATAGTCAGATCTAAAGAGGTTCACCTGCCTAGGTTTTGCAAAGCCTGAAGTGCAGAAGGAGTACAGCCTTATAGTTGGCCTGGTGTCTGAATGGATGTGTTGATAATGGGAGTTAGCTGCCCCTAGATATGTTTTGTTCTCATTAGGGTAATTGGAAATGGGTAACATTTTTAAACTCCAACACATGCTTGAGTACCTGGGTTCATTGAAAACCTTATGATCAATATTAGTCATCAGTCCATCCACCCAAACTTTCTTATCATCAATGAGATCTTGAATGAGGTATTTAATTTTCATATAATTTGATGTAGAGTGCAACAATGGAAGCACAACCTTAAGACCGAACCCCAAAACCAACACTCAAGATGTTCAAAGGATTGAAAAATTGGTTTGTTTCACTTCAAAAAGTGTATACCTTGACAAGGAGCCACTATGAGGGTTTTAAGACTCACCATACACAAGTATGACACCAAGCAATTTGACCCAAATCAAGCCTTTAATGACAAGTTCCCTTAATTTGGGTAAAATAGAGATTTTATGGTTCTAGGCCTCATAGCTTCCAACAAAGGCTAGGAATCACTCAGTTACAACCCAACTAAGAAAAATCCACCACTAGTTGCACTCCCAACAATCCACAACATGAATTATAAGGAAGGACCTAGAATCCTATTATGTCTCCAATCCCTGATTTTTGCCACTAACTTCAAATCTTCCCAAAAGACATAAGGAACAAATTACACTTTTAGATACCCCTTTCCAAGTTCTCTCAAACCCCAAAGTTGTAGAGATTGACTCCATGCCAACATATCATAACCTTGACTAAGTCCATAGGCCTAATTAGTTAGGTTAGGCTTGGGTTTCGAAGCAAGAGGTTAGGAATGGGTGCATAGAATGAAAAATCCACTTACAAGGTGTTCTACTAACTCAAAAAAGGACAATTTTTTTTACAAGAAAGTCCTTAAAGTCTCTCCATCTCTTTATCTAATTCGGTCTCCTTAAAAATGGTCAAATACATGGTGATATTTGACCTAGGGCTTCCTCCCAAACTTCAATGCCTTCAATTCCTATTCTAAAACTACAAAAATCTTATAGTACACATCCCTAACTTGCTTCGTACAAGTGGAGAAGAAATTCCACCAATGGATCAGCAAGTTAGGGCCATTTGAATTCCAAAACCCTGAAATTAAGGGTTTCTCAAACTAGCAAGCTTATAAATTTGATTACTTTTGAAAGAAAAAGGATAAAAACTTCAAACCACTGCCAAAAGCCAGATTAAAAATGTCATCATCCACCTCTTATTCTTCTATACTGTACTTGCAAAATGTCAATAAATTGCATTGAAACAGGTATATTTTATTGATTTGAAAGCAAGTTTACAATTGGATCTTCCCTCTTTATCCATTTTCGAATGTCTTAAGCCTAAATAGGATGTTTCCATCTGTTCCACTCAACTATCAAATGGTTTGAGTCCTTAACAAGGGGTCTTGTGTCCTTAACAAAATGGATGGGTCATAGGGAGATCATGAGATCTATCCCTTGATCTTATTACAAACATATTGATAAATGAAAGTTAGGTGCTCTACACCATAATTTTTAGTCTTATGATAGTTATTCCTGTCATAGATGCAATAGTGATTTTCATTCTAAAATTTAAGCTTAACCTTGGGTTCATAAAATTTATAGTTATACGGTAGTGTAATGATCTTATTCAATATCAAATTATTCAACACTAGTTCAAGTGAGTCTCCTAGAGGTGTATAGGTGTGCTTATATTTGGAAACCCATGATGGTTTACCTCTACTAGAGTCATTAGATTTTTTTAAGTCAATATTCAAGTGGAGAATTATATTGTTTTGTAGTTTGAATATCTTTGGTCATTGGTCAAGTTGATCACATTAAGCTCCTTCCTCATTTCTTCCATTTGTTTCATAAAAACTTCTAAAGGTAAAGGTTCCTCCTTTTGAATCAAGTTTTTAACATTGATGTTGTGTAAAAAATTTACTCCTTGAGAGAATAAGTGCATGAAGCATTTATCTTTTTCTTGATCCAAGTTCAATTTCATGAGCTTTTGTTAATATTTATCTTGTTGAAATTGTAATATCTCTTCCTTAGTGATTTCTAGATCTGGATCATTATCTTGTGAACAATGTCTAGTATGTTTTGACCTTTGGGGTGGAAGTGAACAATGTCTAGAAATCTATTTGATAAATTTTTGAGAAAATTGTCATGCCTCTTCCATATAGCCTTAGGTCACTTTCCTTGGTGAATCTTATATCTAGTTGTAACTAGCATGAAATAAGATACAATAATTCAATAGGATAACTAGAATAGACTTGATTTTCAAACTAGGTTAGTAATATTTCCACTTTTCCAAAGTAATAATGTAAAAAGAGAAAAAATGCATAAAATGTTGTCCTCTTGCATTTTTCTCCACATTTTTTCGTAAGATTAAGAAAATAAATTGAAGATTAGGATACCCATTTCAATTCTCTATAATATATTAAAATATGAGGTATGGTTGTTTTGGACCAAGTCTCTACTGTTACTCTACAGGCCACTTTTTAGGCATAAGAACTCCTCTATTTACAAAGGAACTATATCGAATAATTATCTCCCAACCATAAAACTTGGTATATTATCTTAATATGATCCTAAAGTGAGGATTTTCCAATTAGATTGAACCCATCAACTTTCTATATGTGCTTTTTATGAAACCCTCACCAAATAAGGCAAAAAACTAAGGCATTTTAAAATTTGACCAAGAAATCACTTCCAAGACTTGTTAGTTGATCTTACAGCATATTTATAATGATTAATTTGATTATTTTACATAAAACCATGGACTCATTTAGGCATATCTCCCACTTCTACCTATGGCATCAAAAAAATTAATGCATTTTCATGCACATAAGCACTCCAAACTTGACCAGTTGTATGATCATTGGTGTAGGGAACAAAGGGAAATAGATAGGTGTCATCCTAGTTGTAACAAGGTTGAAAAATAATGTAATAATAGCTAAGATGTAAGGTGAATTGGACTCTAGGTGCCATTATAAGGTCGTGTGCCAAATTGAACCAAGGGGTCAAAAATGAGCAATATAGGTGATTTTTCATGGAGAAAAGGATTTTTATATTTCTTAGAAGGTTATAAAGGTATTTAGGATCATCAAGTTAAGATTTAGGCACCTAGAAGTTAAGATACATCAAGAATTGTAAAAAAATGCAAAAGTTGTCAAAGCGAAATTGACAAAATGCTAACAACTTTGCAGGAGTTTGGGAATTGGTGAAGGGTTGAGCATTTGGAAATAAGTTATTTTAGTGTTCCCTAATATTTTCCAAGTTTTAGAAGTGGAATCAAGTGAAAAATGTAAAAATTACACTTTTTATGGAAAGTTGTATTGTTGAAAGTTGTGAAAATTGTTCAAATTTGCAACTTAGTAGAAAAAGGGTCGTGGGATCGAACTGTCTATTCTATTAGCTCTAATTGGCATGGTAAACCATAGACCCAAGAAAATCCCATCCCATTGAGAACTTAAACATTCTCAGGCACATTGAACTGAAATGTCTCTAAGGGTCACTAAATGGCATAGGGCAACGATCTTTGATGGGTCACATCTTAGAGCTCGTGCGAGGTATGGATGCGATTCTAGGTCATATAGGACCCTATTGTGGAGACTTACAATAAACTCTCACTTTTTGAAGATCTTACTCCATTTTGATTTTGCAACACCAACTCGGGTGATGCTAAAACTTGTAGTGTTGGTCAATACAAAATTTTCAACTGCCAAATCTCTCTCACCTTTCATTAGGGGATCAAACTATCTATTTTTTAAGCTTTAGGTGGCTTAGTAAACCCTATCTCCAAGCTCATCCTATCCCATTGGGCACTCAAACATTCTTAAGAATGCTGAACAGAAACAACCCTAATGGTTACTAAATGCCATAGGGAATCAATCTTTGATAGGGCATATCTTGGAGCTCGTGTGAGGTATGGATGCAATTCTAGTTCCTCTAGAACTATGTTTTGAAGACCTACAATAACTTTATGTCACTTTTTAGAGATCTTAAACTTTTTTGATTTTGCAACACCATCTCAGGTGATGTTGAAACTTGTAGTGTTGGCCAGTACAAAGATGCCAATTGCCAAATCTCTCTCACCTTTCATCGTGGGATTGAATTGTCTATTTCATTAGCTCTAGGTGACCAGATAAACCCTATACCCAGTCTCATCTCATCTTGTTGAGCACTCAAACATTCTTAGGCACACTAAATCAAAACATCCCTAAAGGTCACTAGATACCATAGGGAAGCAATCTTTGGTGGGACATATCTTGAAGCTCATGTGAGGTATGTATATGATTCAAATTCCTATAGAACCATGTTGCGAAGGCCTACAATAACCTCTCTCACTTTTTAGAGATCTTACTCTATTTTGATTTTGCAACACAATCTTGGGTGATGCTGAAACTCGTAGTGTTGGCTAGTACAAAGTTGCCAACTGCCAAATCTCTCTAACCCTTCATCGTGGGATTGAACTGTCTATTCCATTAGCTTCAAGTGGCCAGGTAAACCCTATCCCTAAGCTCATCCTATCCCATTGAGCACTTGAACATTCTTGGGCACACCGATCTAAAATGTCCCTGAGGGTCACTAAATTCCACAAGGCATCAATCTTTGATGGGACATATTTCCAAGCTCGTGCAAGGTATGGATGCAATTCCTATTCCTATAGGACCATGTTGCAGAGACCTAAAATAACCTCTCACTTTTGGGAGATCTTACTCTATTTTGAATTTTTGATGCCATCTCAGGTGATGCTAAAACTTGTAGTGTTAACCAGTACAAAGATACCAACTGCAAAATCTCTCACACCTTTCATCGTGGGATTGAACTGTCTATTCTATTAGCTCTAGGTGGCTAGGTAAACCCTATTCCTAACCTCATTCTATCCCATTGAGTGCTCGAATGTTCTTGGGAATGTTGAACCAAAACATTCCTAAGAGTCACTAAATGCCATAGGGCTGTGATCTTTGATGGGGCATATCTTAGAGCTTGTGTGAGGTATGGATGTGATTTTAGTTCTTATAGGACCATATTGTAGAGACCTACAATAATTTCTCTCTCTTTTTGGAGATCTTACTCCATTTTGATTTTGTGATGTCATCTTAGGTGATGTTGAAACTTGTAGTGTTGGCCAATACAAAGTTGCCAACTACCAAATCTCTCTCACCTTTCATCGTGGGATTGAACTATCTATTTGGTTAGCTCTGCGTGGCTAGGTAAACCCTATCACCAAGCTTGTCCTATCCCATTAAGAGCTTGAATGTTCTCGGGCATGCCGAACTAAAACATCCCTAAGGGTCACTAAGTGCCATAGGGGAGAAATCTTTGATAGGGCATATTTCAGAGCTTGTGCAAGTTATGGATGTCATTCTAGTTCCTATAGGACTATGTTGTGGAGACCTACAATAACCTCTCTCTCTTTTTGGAGATTTTACTCCATTTTGATTTTGTGATGCCATCTTGGGTGATGTTGAAACTTGTAGTGTTGGCTAGTACAAAGTTGCCAATTGCCAAATCTCTCTCACCTTTTGTTGTGGGATCGAAATATCTATTCTATTAGCTCCAAGTGGCTAGGTAAACTCTATCCCCAATTTTGTTCCATCCTATTGAGTGCTCAAACATTCTCGAGCATGCCGAATCGAAATGTCCCTAAGGGTTAGTAAATGTCATAGGATAGTGATCTTTGATGGGGCATATCTTGGAGCTCGTGCATGATATGGATGAGATTCTAGTTCCTATAGAACTATGTTGTAGAAACCTACAATAAACTCTCTCACTTTTTTGGAGATCTTACTCCATTTTGATTTTGCGATGCCATCTCAGGTGATGCTAAAACTTGTAGTGTTGGCTAGTACAAAGTTGCCAATGACCAAATCTCTCTCACCTTTCATTATGGGATCAAACTATCTATTTCATTTGCTCTGGGTGGCTAGGAAAACCCTATCCCCAACCTTCTCCTATCTCATTGAGTGCTCAAACATTCTTGGGCATGCCAAACTGAAATGTCCTTAAGCGTCACTAAATGCCATAGGGTAGTGATGTTTGATGAGGCATATCTCAGAGCTTGTGCGAGGTATGGATGCAATTCCAGTTCCTATAGGATCATGTTGCAAAGAGATATGATAATCTCTCTCTCTTTTTGGAGATCTTACTCCATTTTGATTTTGTAACACCATCTTGGGTGATGCTGAAACTTGTAGTCTTGGTCAGTAAAAAGTTACCAACTACCAAATCTCTCTCACCTTTTATCATGGGATCAAACTATTTATTCTGTTAGCCCTAGGTGGCTAGGTAAACCATATCTCCAAGCTTGTCTCATATTTTTGAGTGCTCGAATGTTCTCGGGCATGCCAAATTGAAATGTCCCTAAGAGTCACTAAATGTCATAGGACATCAATCTTTGACAGGGCATATCTCAGAGCTTGTGTGAGGTATGGATGCAATTCTAGTTCCTATAGGATCATTTTGTTGAGGCCTAGAATAACCTCTCTCACTTTTTGGAGATCTTACTCCATTATAATTTTGCGATGCCATCTTGAGTGATGCTGAAACTTGCAGTGTTTTCCAGTACAAAGTTGCCAACTATCAAATCTCTCTTGCCTTTCATCATGGGATCAAACTATCTATTTTGTTAGCTTTGGGTGGCTAGGTAAACACTAGCGTCAATCTCATCCCATCCCGTTGAGTGCTCAAATGTTCTCAGGCATGCCAAACCAAAATGTCCCTAAGAAAGACTATGGAAAGTGTTACATTACAAGTAATGATTGGTTGGGATGTGTTGGAAATATAGATGGAGTAACTAAGAGTGGGGGGTGAATTAGTTACCACAAAAAAAAAATACACCTATCCCTTAGATGTCTTAAATAACTAGTTACTACTGTCACTTAGTAGTCACAAAGAAAAATGCAGAAACGTGGTAGATGAACTATGTACTAACTTACTATTGATCTTTACAATTATTAACATGCATGCAAAGAGAAATAAAATGAACAAAAGAGACACCAGATGCTACAATTGTGCAAAAATAGCAATGAGTGACCTAAATGAGATGCAACTGATCTTTGCTAAAATAGATCTATGTTCTACTTCACTAGATCGTACTGATCGAATACAACTTTGCTGCTCCTCAAGGATATTTGATCCTTCTTCAAAATTTTCTCACACTTCCTCTTCACACAATCACCTTACTTGCATACTTTCTTATTCATACATCCATTCATACTTTATAATTCACTTGAGCTTTTATTTATACATTAAAAATTGTCAAGTCGGCTCATTTACAAGTTACATTTACCAATAAATAATACATCAGTTAGCTACAAACATTACATGAAACAATTAAACTTTATTTGCCAAAATAATGAAATCCCTCATTGGCCAACTTTGCTTGATAAACACTACTCTAGAAATGATATCTAGTGTTGACCAAGCAAAGCTAGATAAACACTATGAACTCTACAAAATCCTTTGGAGATCGAGTTAACTCAGTAAGAACTAATTTTCTTTCGCTAACCTTGTGAGCTTGGTAGAAACTAACTTTTGCCATAGAATCCTTCAGCGCCCGAGTGAGCTCAATAGAAACTATCTTCATAGTGTAACTTCTAGAAACACTTGGTAGACTCTGTAATTCACTTTGTTGACCTTCTGAATTCAGTAGACTCTGTCTTTTGCTTTGCTAACTAACTGAGTTTGGTAGACTCTGTTTGATAACTGATATGACATTTGTGTAACATCAAAGACAACACACAATTGATCAATTGTATCCAACAACCTCCCTCTTTGGCATTGATGGAAACACAACATGTCATAGTAGAATGAAATTTGAGAACAAATCTTTTTCTGACAAAATGTTTCTCCCTCTTAGATTTCATTCTGCAAATTTCTCAAATAATGTAATCTATCTTTGTGAAAGAATTACATAGCTTCTTTTCAAATATCAAACTCTTCACAAAAAAATTCAAATTTTAGAAAGATATGATAGTATACTCTCCCTCTTTGACAACACAAACCAAATGAAGAACAATGTAACATATTTATTGATTCATATGCAATGTTCTCATGATTATTCTGCATCAACTAAAAGATCTTCAACTTGATACCTATTGATGCATCACTAAAACTTTATTTTAGTGAGCTTCAAAAAGGGGAATGACCCCTAACTTACCTCTTTGACACAAGAATGCATCCTTAGGTAAAGGGTTGGTGAATATGTCAGAAATTTATTCTTTTGTATGGACATATTCCAACTTGATCTCTTTATCTTGCACCAATTCTCTAACAAAGTGATCTTTTATTACAATGTACTTGGTTTTTAGTGCATCACTTGATTTTAAGATATGCTGATTGCACTTGTATTGTCACAAAACATAACAATAGGTTCTTTGATTTCCTCCTTCATGTCTTCCAATAATTGTTTAAACCAAACAATATTAGAATAGTTTACTATTGCTACAACATACTCTGCTTCTACTGTGTATTAGGATGTATGATTTTTCTTTTTACTTGTCCAAGAAACCAACCTCTGTCCAAGAATGAATGTGCCTCCACTTGTACTTTTTCTATCATCAATGTTTCCTAGCCAATCTGCATCAGTAAACACTTTCAAATCCAGATTACTTCCAAATTTGTACCATAATCCATAATCTTCGGTGCCTTTCAAGTATCTCATGATCCTTTTGATTGCCATCATGTGGTTTTCTCTTAGCTTTGTTGAAAGTCTTGCAACAATACCAACTACAAGGGCAATATTTGGTCTTGTATGAACTACATACTGCAACTTTTCAATTATAGATCTATACAATGTCTAATCTACCCCCTTTGATTCATAATCCCTGGTAACCTTTAAACCAGTGCACATAGGAGTTCCAACTAGTTTGCAGTCTTCCATACCAAACGTTCTCAGTATCTCCTTGATGTATTTAGACTGAGTGATGTAGGTGTCATTCTTACTTTGCTAAATTTGAAGACCAATAAAGAATTTAATCTCACCAAACATAGACATCTCAAATTCATAGGTCATCATTTCCTATAAACAAAGTATCATCCAAAAATATCTCTACCAAAACAATCTTATTATATGGTCCTTCCTTGATATATAAGCTACTATTATCATTAGTTCTCTGAAAACTAATCTGAATAAGATAGTTATGCAATATTTCATACCATGCTTTAGGGGCTTGTTTCAGACCATACAATGCTTTGAGTAATTTGCAAACCATGTCCTTCTTGTCTGGATCAACAAAACCTTTAGGCTATTTGATGTAGACTTCTTCATCCAATATACCATTGAGAAATGTTGACTTGACATCCATCTGATAAACCTTAAATCCTTTGTATGCAGCATATGCAAGTAGGGTCCTGAAACCTTCCAATATTGCAACAAGATCAAATATCTCTCCATAGTCTATTCCTTCTTCTTGAGAGTATCCTTTGCATACCAGTTTAGCTTCATTCCTTGACACCTTACCATCTTCATTGAACTTATTTCTGAATACTGACTTAGTTCAAATCACATTTTTATCTTTAGGCCTAGGTACAAGAGTCCATGTTTTATTTTTCTCTATTTTCTCTATCTCTTCATTCATAGCCTCAATCCAACTTTCATTTGCTAATGCATCTTGGACACTTCTAAGTTCAAAATCAGCAAGTAAACAAGTACCTTTTTATCTTACTTCTTGTCATAGTACCTTCAAATTTATCTCCAATAATTTGATCCGGTGCATGATGTCTCCTAACATACTTGGCTAATACAGGTTCCTTGCCTTTTGAATGAATTATTCTGTCATCCTCTAGCACTTCAACTTCAGGTTTTGGGTGTTCTATTTGCTACTTGGGTTATTCAAACTCAATAGGCATTAGCTTGGTAGTATTTGAATGTGACTCATTTTCCTTCAACTTTATTTGAACTTCTTGCAACTCGGTTACTGAAGATTTGGGAGTAGAAGATTCTTGATTGATAGACTTATCTGGCACTATATCAGGTTCAATGAAAATTAATCTCTTGTAGTCTTTTGATTTCTTTTTGCTTTCTTCTTCAATCCTTTCTACAAACTCCTCAACTTTCACATGTGCACTTTCTATGACTTTATGAGTAGACAAATTCAAACCTCTATATGCTTTACTCTTGTAAAAATATACCAAAAATATTCCTTCACTGCCCTTCACATCGAATTTACCTTTTCTAGATTCTTTCAAAATGTAACATTTACTTCCAAATAATTTTAAGTAACTTACATTGGGTTCAAAGCCATACCATAACTCATAAGGGGTTTTGAATGATTCCTTCTTCAGTTGTACTTGGTTCAAGGTATGAACTACAATGCTGATAGCTTCCTTCCAGTATTTGATAGCAATGTTCTTTTCAATTATTAAAGTGCTTGCATAGTCCATTATAGATTTGTTCCTCCTTTAAGCTATTCCATTTTGCTCTGGGGTTCTAGGTGTTGATACCTATCTTTTGATTCCTCTTTCAATGCAAAATTTATTAAACTCATGGGAGATGAATTCACCACATCTATTTGAGTTCAAGAATTTTAGTCTTTTGTCTAATTCTTTTTCTACTTTGGCCAAATAACACTTGAACTTCTCAAAAGTTTCTAATTTCTCTCTCAGGTACATGATAGTCATTGTTCTAGAGTAATCATCAACAAAAAGAATGAAAAACTTTTCTCCAGTATAGCCTTCAATTCTAATAGGTCCACACAAATCAGTATTTCAGTCTTTTTCCTATTTCCTTTTCTACTTTGGCCAAATACCACTTGAACTTCTCAAAAGCTTCTAATTTCTCTCTCAGGTACATGATAGTCATCATTCTAAACTAATCATGAACAAGAAGAATGAAGAACGTTTCTCCAGTATAGCCTTCAATTCTAATAGGTCCACACAAATCAGTATGCACAATTTCCAAAACTTCTTCAAACTGATAGTTCTTACTTTTAAAGCTAATTTTTCCCATCTTACCAATCTAACAATTCTTTCATAGACCAACATCAAATTTCTTTATACTAGGAATGCCTCTAACTTTCCTTAATTTGTTTATCTTCACCAGATTATCAAAGTTCACATGACACAACCTTTGATGCCATAACCAACTTTCTTCAACCTGAGCAATAAAACATGAACATTCACCAAGTTCAAGATAGAACAAGCTACCTTTTGTATGTATGCCTAATCCAATGAGCTTTCCTTTGTCATCTAGAAATCTTTCTTTTCCATGCATGAATTCCACTTTGAATACATTATTGATTAGTTGTGCCACACTCAACAGATTGTGTTTTAGTCCTTCTATCCAATATGCATTATCACATATGAGCACTTTGGTTAGTGAAAATTTTCCTCTTCCTTTTATACAACAAGGTTCATTATTACAAAACCTCACACTACCACCATCATAATCTTCAAATTGTTCAAACTTAGTTTTATCACCAACCATATGATGAGAGCAACCACTATCTATGATCCATGTATCATTTTTGCTCACATGAGAGATAAGTGCCATTTTATATTCCTCATCATTATCAGATTCATCTTTCACAATAATGTAAACCATTTCATCTTCTTCTTCATCAGAATCATTAGAATCCTTAGCCATGAAACATGTTTTTTTACCTTTTTCCTTGAGTGATTTGAAATCTTTCTAGCCATTGCATTTGTGACCTTTCTTCTCATCCTTATTTTTCTTGTTTGGGCACCTAGCGGCAATATGACCAATTTCCTCACATGAAAAATAGATTAGAGGAACCTTACCTTTGTATTTCCCTCTGCCTTTAGAATATTTTCTTGCAAGAAGAATGAAATGTCCTTTTTCTGATTTTATATGATATTTCCAACCTCTAATCAGATCTTTAAGATCAAACAACTAATATCACAAAGATCCACCAAATTTCTCAAGAAACCCCAAATCGGGTACGCTAAAATAGTGCCAAAAGCTTCACAACTTCACAAATTATTAATAAATCTGAAAATGGACATTTTTACAGAAATTTCAGCAGCATAACAGCCTACAAAATGACATTTCCAAATCCGTATAGCCTTTACACAACAGTTCACAAATGTAGGACAAAAACTATGCTCCTCGAGCTCCCGAAATTAACACAAAAATGCTCGAAAACACCACAAAAACACTAATAATCTATCTCAGAAGTTTAATCACATCCCAATACATATATTCAGCTCTATTTTAACACCTTAAAGTCTGAAATACAGTAGCAACCAAAACTGATATGAAATACTCAACTGTAAACACCAAACTCATACAAAAAACACACCCGAAAACCCACAAATCTGCACTGTTCAGCACAAAGACAAACTCTGTATGAGCATGCACATGGAATGGATTCAAACTCCCATCCTTAGCCTTCTTGGAAACCTACAAACTCTCATTCTTGGGTCTCCCTGGAAACCTGTAAACTCTCGTTCTTGGGTCTCCTTCTCCACAGGTTTGGCAGCCTTTGAAGAATAACAAAGAATGAGCAAAAATCAAGTTCTGGAATCAGCCCAAAATGCCTCCAAACCCCTTAAAAGAGGGCATAACTGTAACCCACGTCCAAGAGAGGTTAATGAAACATATTTTAATAATAATTTTCATTTATTAATCCAACGGTTTCCAAAGATTAACCCCCTTTTTCTGAAACTTCACTTTCCTGGGCCTGCCTGCCTTAGCAAAGATTATTATTTTTTAATTATTTGAAAAGGGGACATGACAAGTCCTCCCCTCCCAAAAATTTCTTGTCCTCAAGAAATGGCTGAACAATAAACCAATCAATCCACCTGGATCCCAAATGTAGTCATGAACTATACTACTACCAATTAACATAGGCTCCTGCAATATTCTCTGCAATATGACCAAGGGGAATCCATAATCAAACTGACAATTATAGCTCCACCAAACTCCAAAATCACAACTTCCACAGTAAAAAACCCATGAGAAAGAAAATCTTAGAACATCAAAACCCAAGTAAAGTGGACTACCAACACAGTAAATACCATCAATGCATTCCACTGGCCTATACGGAATGTACAATCCAACTCTGCAACAATGGTGAATGCTCCCGAATGAAACTGTACCAAGTAGGGAGAATCCACACACTATACAATGCCTATAGATCACCGAACACTATCTCATAACCATAACTACCATGCACCCCTAATGGTGAAAAGCCATCACAAGATAAATAGCAAGAATTGGAACCCAAACCAAATTTTCCTTCCATCAACTCCTCAACACAAGGATCAAATGCTAACTGATGTATATACCTTGCAATATAATGTTGATAAAAAAAACCAACCTTAGTCAATAGCTCACCATGGACAAGTGATACAACCCACTGCGACTGATCACCAGCTAAGTCAAGAGATGTCATAGCCAAAGGAGTAGAATCAATAACAACAGCTGCTGAAGCATCACTCTGAAACTCCTACTCTAAGTCATGTATTATCAAGCTATCAATTGTAGAACCTATTGCCATGTCATGCCCATCACAACCCTCATCTTGAGGCATCAAACTGTCCCATAACTGATGACAAGCACTAGGAACCAAAGTACATCTTTGTATCATCATCTCATCAACATGGTCATCAAAGGTAAATTGATGAGCATACCTCATAGCGTAATGCCGATAGAATGCGCCAATCTCAGTCAGTGGCTCAGACTGTAATCTAGATGAATAACTGCAATTGATCATTAGCCATGTTGGAACTAATTACTACCTTTGAAGATATCACCAAGGGAGTAGTATTACTAGTAGGAACCATGCCAACTGCCGACTCACCAACATCACACATGATCTTTGATACATCTCTAGTTTTCGTGCCATCAGTACTAGAGGCCACCACCCTGTCAAGCATACAACAATCTGCTACAACACCCAACTCAACTAAACCTGACTCTAGTGGGAATGAACCTGATATGCCAATGTTAGTATCAAGGATGGATGCATCCCCATCTCCACTGTCTCTGACAATCTTGGCCATGGACATCCTGGGATCACCAAACACCACAGCTTGTGACTGTATAGAATTAGGTAAAGACTGTAGTCACTCTAACTCCGTGGTCACCTTAGCCAAACGAAACTATGAATCCTTGAAAGCCAACTGTGTACTCTCGAGAATCTCAGAAGTCACCTCAAGCTGCTGAGTAAGCTCACTCACCTCATCTTCCTTGGCCAACAATGCATCATATGTTGTACTGCCCCACTCCATAAGATAATCTTCGTCAGCTACCAACTGCATATAATTCTATCTCAAAATCTGAATAGCCTCCCATAAAGAGTGGATCTCTGTCAAGGAAAGATAACTGCCTTCTTGCTCATCACTAGTAGGAGAACCCCATCCATAAACTGCTAACAACTGACGAGCAGCATCAAAATGTTGACAAGTGATAGAAATGTCTCGATCACTAACTCTCAACTGATTAGACACATGATGGCACTGGCTTGACTGTCTCCTACAAACCTCCTCTGATGCACTATCTAAAGGAGTATCCTCAAAGTTACTAGTCTCTAGAGTATTACCATCCATGTCCTGTGAATCAACTCTAAAGCTCATATCAACATACGGAGTATCAAAAACTGTAGCACTGCTGTCCAACTCCTCTATACCCAAAGAAACTAAGTCTTCAAAACTACCCACTGCATCCTCCTAGATGTCATCAATGCCAATATGATCCTAGGACTCATCTATACACACTGCCAAATATGAAATATCATCAACACATTCCAGCAAGTATGGTCGACTGGATATATGAACAAAGCCCAACATCAGTGTATAAAAACTAATACCAACATCAGACAAGATACTGGCACAAGAAAAGACAACATTGTGTAATCTACTAATCAAGTCCATGATAGCACCCAAACAAACACTACTACCAACAAGTGTTAAAGATCTCCAGTCAACTGAATCCCAAATGCCAATACAACAATCTCGAGTCCATATTCGTAAACTATAATCAGCTGGTAACTCAAGCAAAATCCTCACTTGAATAATATGACCAATACCAACTAATTCCACATACTTGTCATGATGAGATAATGAAGTCACAATACTATCTTTGTTCACCTTTAGCTGGCTGGAAAAATCATGTGAAGTACTACTAGCCTCAACCTCATGTGATGAAGCATCTAACTGTGCCTAGTACTCTTTCTCAGCAAAGTCATGAATGCTCAATGTCTGTTCATCTCTACTAGGTATCTCACCATCCTGCACAACAACATCCTCATAATCATCATCTGAACCCACTACATTGTAGTCACTGCCTGTTGTAACTATACCATCCTGAATACCTGTGGTATCACCCTTTGATGACCTGTAAACAATTGTCTCAATTTGAGTATCAAGTTGACCGTTACTATCAATCTATGTAATATCCTTTCCCACCACCTCCTGTGGCAGAGTAGAATCTGAGACCTCTAGCTGGCTATCAGCTAGTTTCTCAAACTCCTCATGCAAGTTCTTGGTAATTGTGTCATCTGCCCTGTGAGAAAATCTGCCAAATAGAAATCTAGTCAACTTATCCACCTTAGCTAGGTTGGACAACATGTCATTCATTATATGGTGGTGCTCAACCAACTGTTCAGACATGTCATGGCTTATTTTCATAAGTTTATCTCGAATGTCTAAATAACCATCCTTTCTACTATTTTGACTCTAGATATTAATTGTCCAAGATCATTTCCTCTGAGACTCTGTACTATACCTGTCCATTCTTGATAAATTAGAGTGTAACCCCAATAGGATATAACTTCTTCAAATACCAAGAACTAACATGCAAATGATTAGAAGTAGCATGCAACCATAGATTTTGACATGAAACTGATTAGAAGCAACATGCAACCACCAAATTCACCAAGAACTAACATGCAAATGATTAGAAGTAGAATGCAACCATAAATTTTGACATGCAATTGATTAGAAGCAACATGCAATCATAAATTATGACATGCAAGATCTGGGTAGTTGTCAAAACTGACATGCAAGATCTGGGTAGTTGTCAAAACTGACATGCAAACTTCTACAACCACCAAATTCACTAAGAACTAACATGAAAATGATTAGAATTAGCATGCAACCATAAATTTTGACATGTAGCTGATTAGCAGCAACATGCAATCATAAATTATGACATGCAAGATCTGGGTAGTTATCAAAACTGACATGCAAGCTTCTACACACCCTCAGGCTGGCAAGATCATGGCTCTGATACCACTGAAATGTCCCTTTTCTGATTTTATATGATATTTCCAACCTCTAATCAGATCTTTAAGATCAAACAACTAATATCACAAAGATCCACCAAATTTCTCAAGAAACCCCAAATCGGGTACGCTGAAAATAGTGCCAAAAGCTTCACAACTTCACAAATTATTAATAAATCTGAAAATGGACATTTTTACTGAAATTTCAGTAGCATAACAGCCTACAAAATGATATTTCCAGATCCATATAGCCTTTACACAATAGTTCACAAATGTAGGACAAAAACTATGCTCCTCGGGCTCCCAAAATTAACACAAAAATGCCCGGAAACACCACAAAAACACTAATAATATATCTCAGAAGTTTAATCACATCCCAATACATATATTCAGCTCTATTTTAACACTTTAAATTCTGAAATATAGCAGAAACCCAAACTGATATGAAATACTCAACTGTAAACACCAAACTCATACAAAAAAACACACCCGAAAACCCACAAATCTGCACTGTTCAGCACAAAGGCAAACTCTGTATGAGCATGCACATGGAATGGCTTCAAACTCCCATCCTTAGCCTTCTTATAAACTTGAAAAATCTAGTTCTTGGGTCTCCCTGGAAACCTGCAAACGCCCGTTCTTGGGTCTCCTTCTCCACAGGTTTGGCAGCCTTTGAAGAATAACAAAGAATGAGCAAAAATCAAGTTTTGGAATCAGCCCAAAATGCCTCCAAACCCCTTAAAAGAGGGCATAACTATAACTCACGTCCAAGAGAGGTTAATGAAACATATTTTAATAATAATTTTCATTTATTAGTCCAATGGTTTCCAAAGATTAACACCCTTTTTCTGAAACTTCACTTTCTTGGGCCTGCCTGCCTTAGCAAAGATTATTATTTTTTAATTATTTGAAAAGGGGACATGACACAAAAATTCAACCACCTCAAGATCACTTTCTAAACTCTATTCTGATTCTTCTTCACTTTCTGACTGAGAATCCTTGATCTTCTTGCCTTTCTCTTTGAGTGAAAGGTTGGCTTCAAATGTTGATTCAATGTTCTTGGAAGTTGGAACATAGTTATGATAGTTATCTAGCTCAAATACAGTCAATCTTCCTACTATGGCCTCTAAATTTATCTTGTGATTTGCTTAACATCTTCTTTCTTGAATTGCAAAAACTCTAATTGCATAAATGGGAAGTAATGTTTTAAGAACTTTACTTACAATTGTTTCCTCTTCAATGTCTGCTCTAGAAGCCTTGATAGCATTGACAACTACTTTGACTCTTTCAACATATTTTGCAATGTTTTCATCCTCTCTCATCCTCATCTGATCAAATTGTCATTTTAGACTTTCTGCTTTGGCTCTTCTCACATTATCATCACCTCCATAGATATCTTTTAGCTTGTTCCACATTTCAAAGACAATTTTATAGTCCTTGACATCATCAAATTCTTCATAGCCTAGGGCGGATGCAATATCTATGATCATGGTGTTATCAGTCTTTTTCTCAGAATTGTCATTAGCAGATAACGTACCAGAAGAAATTACATATGCTTCATCTAGATATTTCAATCTTGTATCTCCAATGGAAGCCAGATGGAGTCTCATGAGACCTTGCCATGCTGAAAAGTTATCCCTATTAAGCCTTGGAATCTTTAGCTTAGATCCTTGAAATCCTTCCTACAAGCACCAAAATCTCTAATACCAATTTTTGGAAATATAGATGGAGTAATTAAGAGGGTGGGGGGTTTGTGGGTGAATTAGTTACCACAAAAATAAATCTACAGATCTCTTAGATGTGTTAAATAACTAGTTACTATTGTCACTTAGTAGGCACATAGAAAAATGCTATAACTCGGTAGATGAATTGTTTATTAACATATTACTAATATTTACAATTATTAACATGGATGCAAAGAGAAATAACATGAACACAAGAGACACCAGATTTACTTTGGAAACTCAATATGAGAAAAACCACCAAGTAACTAGGTACCAATTTTTACTCTTCTGAGGTGAGCCCTATTAGGAGCCAACCCTATTAAAGGTTACAAAATACACTGTTAGGTGTGACCTTGTTAGAGGATTTAATCACCCTATTAGGAGTGGCCTTGTTAGAGGACTTTAGAAAAATTCAATAGAACTATCCACCTTGTTAGAGGATTTACAAAATTGGCTTCTGAACCAACTCTGTTAAGAGATTTAAAATTCACTACTACAATTTGGAGAAAGTAACAATGAGTGACTTGAATGAGATGCTACTAATCTTTGCTTATACAAATCTCTATTCTACTTCACTACATCCTTACTAATCAAATACAAATTTGTTGCTCCTCAAGGATATTTGATGCTTCTATTGGCTCCTAATTTAACAATTTTTAAAATGACCAAGAAACTAGACAAATGCATCTAAGGCTAGCAAATTCCTATGATGCATACACTTGATTGCAATCTTGGGCCAACCATAAGGCATAACTCCTTCACTTCAGGATCTGCAAGACCTAGGTAGGTTAACCTTGAGGTTCTGATGTATGCTACCAGTGTAATTTAAACATATATTTGAACCAAATAATAGTAGATGAAAACTCTATTATCTCCTAATAACGTATGCAATAGAACAGATCTATAGTAGCTAGATGCAAATCTATGAACTTCAAAAGTTGAGTGAGGGTTAATTCTTTTCAGGTCACTACAAAACATGAAATATTGAACTGATTTTGATTAATAATGTTGAATTCAATGAAACCCCTAATATGCAGTAGCATGAACAAGTGATCCTATAACTGATTAGTGCCTTATCTATTGGGAAATTTCATGAATTAATCACATACATATAGATACCTGATACTTATTCATATATTTAGATATACGATCAATCCATTCAGCTTGTAAATAGACATCCATATTCAATCTAAATCTCATTCTTACATGATATCCCCCTCACTAAAATTGCAACCCTGCTGATTTCTTTGAAGCATTTATGCAATCCCTTGAGTTATAGGAAACAATGAAACAACATACAACCTTAAGGGACTGCAACTATGACCTAGTTTCTTTGTTCAAAGATCATAAAACATTGAAAATTCACTGAGATTGGAGACGAGAATCAGAATGAAACTAATGAAATTCTTTCTCTTTTCTATTAATTTCCTTGAAACAATACAATCAAATGCATTAAATCAAAACATGAAAAACACCTAACATATCAGAACTAGGTATATTTATCTTCCTATTTCTATTCATACAAGAGAAATTGCTACAAAATATGTGGTATTATAGTATGGGAACACATCAAAACTAGATCCAAAACATGGTATCACGACAATGACTGGTTCTTCTCCAAATACTGGAACCCACCTTACAAAAGATGAGAGAAAGAAAGATATAGGAGAATAGTTAATTCCTAGATCTAATCAAAACATGACATGTGTCCACTTGAAAAAGCTCTCCTAAAAAGTTAAAACATCTCTCTAATCTCTCCCCTCAACTGGTGAATCAAATCTCCATCATTTGGCATCCCAAGTGAAAAAATATCTTAGATATTTGGTTGAAAATATAACTAATTTTGATTCCTAATTTGAACTCAAAACCACAACAAAAAATTAGTTAAAATTGAACTCTAGAGGGATGCAAACTTTTCCACAATTTGTTTTAGCATCAACAGACTCTGAGATATGTTCCCCAACTGAATCTAATGCTCCATAATGAATTCTACCCCTTTTATTGAGAATGCCCCAGAAATTGCAAAATTTCTTCTAGACTGAACTAGTGGATTGTTGTGCAAAATTTGAGCTCATATCTAGAAAATTCATTTTCTCCTGATTCCAACAGTATATTATAGTGCCTATTTTGGACAAAAAATGTCCCCTTGGTAGCAGTTTGAAAAACAAAATCCTATACTAAATAGTCATTAAAATGAAAAATTTAAAAAATTTACATAGTAAAAACTATATTAAACCTTAAAATTTATTTAAATCTTTTATCCTTTTGAAAATTTGATACATTTGAACTTTTTTGAATTTTCATTTTATTTTCAATATCTTCTTTGCCCCTTGCCACTTGTCGATATCTGATTGGCTATAATTTTTGAAGTATTAATTAATTAATATTTTAATATTTATTAATTAATTTAATCCTTTAAACCATTTTAATCACTCATATTTGACTTCTCATAGCATTGGGACCCTCTCAATATTTGTCTTACGCTCTCATGGGTGTGGGACCCCTTTACGCTTTTATGCTCATGTGTATCATCGGAGAGGTTTTAAGATTCACTTCCCAAGCCTCCAGGGTCTTCAATTTGAGTATGGTCAAAAAGCCTTTCACTTTACCTTTATGCTCCTATGACCTTTACGCTCTCACAACCTTAGCGTATCCCTAAAACCTTTGAAAAATCAACTTTTTCTCTTACACTAAGAGAGCATTCCTATAGGCGCGTAATGTCTTCACAATTCAATTCACGCTCTTATGCCATGCTACCATGGTCAAAAAGCCTTTCACTTTACCTTTATGCTCCTATGACCTTTACACTCTCACAACCTAAGTATATCCCCAAAACCTTTGAAAAATCATCTTTTGTTCTTACACTAAGAGAGTTTTCCTATAGGCACGTAATGTCTTCGCAATTCAATTCGTGCTCTTACGCCATGCTACCACATGGCTCATTCTCCTCCAAAGCTCGGGTCAAAATTTATCCATCGACCATGTGATTGCAATGGCCAATGTTTCCACCATGGAAGCAATGGCTTTATAAGCCTTGCATTGCCTTGAAGACACTTGAATGATGAATGCCCTTTAAGTTTAACATTAAAAAATTATAAGGTGTGACCAATGTGGGATAAACATTTCCCTCCTCTATTTATGCCATGTGAATGGCTCTCACCAATGAAACTACTATTGCTTCAAATTGTTGTGGGCACATTTGTTTGATGCGAGTTCCTTGAATGCAAGATCTCCATGTTATTGTAAAAAAATGTTTTCTTTTAGCCTTGACTGCGACTTCTTTGCTTTTATTGTGCATTGAAGCTCGTCCCTATTGATACTTTTCTATCATAAGGCATTGGAAAATTCCATTTTATGGACATTCTCTATCCTTGTGTAGACTTCCCTAACACCTACCTACACCCTTCCTTTGGCATTACCTAAAGATGCCTCCCTTCTTGCAGACACTGGATTCTCCTTTCAAAACTCTTCTTTGATGCCATGGAGCTGGGGTCTCCCCTATGTGGGATTTCTTTTAAGAGGTGTGAGTGACCTATTCTTTAGCTAGCACTTGCTTCCTTCTTCATACTTTGCCTTTAAAACATGTGTTTCTCCTTATTATAATAGCAACTTTTTGTTTTTCTTTGACTGTCCTTTTTTATGACTGGCGATTTCTTTACCTTTTGTGTGGCTTCCTTTAGTACATTGTGTGAATGGTCCTTTCCATTTGCATGGGTGTTCCTTTGCTTCATGCCATGTGTGGGCTCCTCTATTTTGCTCCAACAACTTCTTTGTACTTTGGCGATTCCCTTTTTGGGCAACCGTTTTACATACTGCATGATGTTTGTCATTTGATTGTTTTTTTCTCTTTGCATGCTACTCCTTCCAGCCATAGTGGGATGGCCTACGATTTCTCCCCTCTTTGTATCTCATGCATTTCATGGTATCTTCTTCAAACACTTGGTGTGCTTTTCCATTTCCTTTTCCTTTACCTGGAACTCCTATTTTTTGAGTTGAAAATCTTTCCTTAGTTCAATAATGTCATTCCTGAGACTTTTGACCTTCTCTAAGGCAACACATCTTTCTTCAATAAGAGTTGGAATATTAGAAAGCTACAAGCTTCCTTTATGTTTCAAAGAAGTAACCTCTTTCCTTTCCTCTTCTTGTTGTATCTTAATTTCATCAAGCATTTTATCCTTATCCTTGATTGCCTGACTTGCCAATCTTTGCTCCTCCTAAATGTTCAAAGAACTATAGCCTATTCTATACTCGGTCATTCTTATTTCTTCATCAATTTCCTCCACCTTGACATAGGGAAGCTTGTCCCTGAATGAGCTCACTTCTTGTTGCATATTCTCTCGAGCCTTGTCCACCATTTCAAGCTCCTCATAAATCTTTCCAATGTAGCCATTTAATTCATCTCTTGAAGATCTCTCTATTCTTTTCACCTTTGAGATTGGAAAAGGTTTTCTTTGATCATGCTTAACCTCAACAGCCTTGGATCCATCCATGGTAGAACCCAAAGCAACCATATTGCTGAAATAAGTACAAGAAGCTACTACTGGATCCTCCACAAGATCTAAGAAGGTCAAATTTATAGAAGGAATTACTTACTAAGCCACTTTGAGTGAGCATAACCCACCTTTCAATCTATTTAACATTTTAGTCATTGGACTATTAAAATGCAATGCTTCTCCTTCAAGAAGTTTATTTAATGTTAAATTGAATTATTGCTGATCCATATCAGGAAGATAAGCTACATGATTGTACCTTTCCTCCTCTGTCAAAACATCATTCCATCTATCCAAAGATAATTTACCACCATGTCTATTGCAAACACCCCACTCTTTTGCATTATAAGTGTTTAGTTTCTATTTCAACTTCAATGTTGCAACTAGAAAATTCAACCCCCCATGTCACTTTATCAACTTAATAGAAATAGTTGGACCCCCAAAGTGGGTTTGGCTAAAACAATTTTTGAATTCAAGCATCTGAATCTTCAAAGTAGCCTACTAAACATTTGAAAGTAATTAAGATCAAAATTGATCATTGAAACACCATTAAAAACTCGTTTCATTCCTTTCTACAAGTTGTCAACTTAGTGCCTGGAGGTCCTTTGACCGGCTTTAAAAATTGCATCAAACACTTGACCAAGCTTTGAAATCTGGCACACTAATTATTTGTTTTGCAAACTTGCACCCTTTTGAATCTTGTCTCATGAAGAATTTGGGGTCAAAAGATATTTGCTGTCAAAGTTGCTTACTTAAAATCACCTGCACACAAACATGTCAGAAAACACTAAATTGCATTTAGATTTGGCTTCAAAAACTAGGTAAACTAACACTTGGGGACACAAAAATTGGAGTGTTGGTTCTCTATCATGAGGAGAGTGTGAATATATGATTTGGCCTCATGAAAAATAATTGGGTGCAAATGGTGAGCGGTCAAAGTAGGTTTCTTAGAATTAGTAGACTGGAAACACTGACAGAAAACATTTTTTGCAAATGGAATTGACCTAGAAAAGTATGCACATGGATTCGTCAAGATGTGAAAATTGGCACACTTAAAGTTATTTTAGAGTACAACATAGTGGTACAATTAATTTGACCTCACCTATCACAAATTTCAAGATATAATGTTAGGAAGAGGGGTACTAACATATTTGCAAATGTTGACACCGGTAAAAGAACTACAAATTGTATTTGGAATCACATTTGAAAATTGATCAAATGGATTCATCATGAGCTGAAACTTGAAACATAACAATTCTTTGACCTCTACAATGCAATGCAATAGGAAATTCATCATTTGGGTCAACTGGTCAAAAGTTATAACTCATCACACAACGCTTCCCAAAATTTAGAACTAATTACAAATGCATGAAAATAGTGAACTACCAACTTTAAGGAATTCAAAACCTAGTCAAACAGACTCAAAAAAAATAAAAATCTGAAACATAGGCTCTTACGTATGGACACTAGATACTCCCAAAGTGGTAGGAAAAATCACTAGGTGGGAGATAATCATGTGCAAGCATGCCCTCCTGTCACTGTTTGACACTAGGTGAAAATGCATATTTGACAATTGCTCAAAACAAGACTTCCTGAAATGACATGAAATCTCAATTTAACTTCATGGAACACATGGACATACTGAATGGAAGGTGTTAGAAACATTAAACACCTTTTATGCTTCAAATAGGCAGCCAAGTACGTAGACATCAAAAAGCATTTAAAGGGCTTCAAGTGATTCAAAATTTGAAAGAGATGCTCAAAATGGGAACGCAATTTTGATCTCCAACACCTTCAAAATTCACTCACACTTCCTCTTCACACAATCAAATCACTTACATACTCTCTCATTCATACATGCATTCATACATTAGAATTCACAACTTGACCTTTTATTTATACAATACAAATTGTCAAGTTGGCTCATTTACAAGTTACATTTACCAATAAACAATACATTAATCGGCTACAAACATTACATGAAACAATTAAACTTTATTTCCCAAAACAATGAAATCCTTCATTGGCCGACCTTGCTCAGTAAACACTGCTCTAGAAATGATTTCCAGTGTTAACCAAGTGAAGCTTGGTAAACACTGTGAACTTTGCAAAATCCTTTGGAGATTGAGTTAACTTGATAAGAACTAATTTTCTTTGCTAACCTTGTGAGCTTGGTAGAAACTAGCTTCTGCCATAGAATCCTTTAGTGCCCAAGTGAGCTTGGTAAAAATTGTCTTCACAATGTAACTTCTAGAAATGCTTGGTAGACTCTATAATTTACTTTTTTGACCTTTTGAACTTGGTAAACTCTATCTTTCTCTTTGCTAACCAACTGAGCTTGGTAGACTCTATTTGATAACTGATATGACATTTGTCTAACATTAAAGACAACACACAATTGATCAATTGTATCCAACAAGGATGTACATCATAGACTAAGGGAGATGATATTCATGAAGGGTTTCAGATAAAAGGCTATTATAATTTTCAAAACAACATTAATGATAAACAATGCATAAGGTAAAGGTATTATGAAGGAATGAGATCAAAGGAAAATATTCAAGGTAACAATAGTGAGTGTGATGAACAACTTTTTAAACCTTTGTAGTAGTGTAACTATCAACATCTCTAGAAAAAATCTTAAATCTTTATCAAAATGCTAATTTCCATGAAAATAATGACATGGTATTAAACTTAATATTCATGTTCATTTCTAGGGCTTTGTGGTAGGATTAAAGAAAGTGGAATCATTTCCTATGTAGATGGAATAAGTAAAAGAATGTCAAGTGGCAAAGTATGATCATGAACATCTTTAAAATCATTCTGACTTTTCTTTCAACTAAGCACAACAATAGTGCTCAGTCCAAACAAGTGAAAATGTACATGTGAGAAGCCTATGTAGTAGTTATGTGGAAATGGAATAGAGGTGTCCAATTGAGATCAATGATTGATTAAAGTATAATGAGAAACCTCTTAAAAGCTAGTTTACTACTATACCACATATATTATAGTCATATGGTAAAAAGCATGGAGAACCTTTATGGTAGAGGTATATAAGAACTAATTTAATGGATCATATGATAGTGAATTTAATAAATAATAAGACATAGTGAGACAAAAATATTAATAAATCTAGTAATCATGTGTAATAGAATAGAAGACATTTAGTACTATTTATAGGAGTAATAAATTAAAATATTTCAAGGTTCTTTTAACAAAACACCTAGTTTTCTATGTGCAAGATGACTCACAATAAAATACTACAATGAGTTGTAAAGTTGTGAGTTAGTTCATAAAGGGATAACCACAAGGGAATAATCACAATTATAAAGCTATGAAGAGGAGCTCCAAATGTCATTTAGGTGGTGGTAGGTTGGTAGTTTGAGGAAACTTATTATATACTCCTATTTTTTCAATGTTGAACTCTATTAGAATAAATTTACAAGTTTCACCTAGCTTGAACTAAGAATTCAACAAAGGCTTTCAAATATTTTTGCATACATGTTAGTGCACTAGTGATATATGGAGATTTTGAGGCTACACTATATCAATATATTATTATATTGTTAGGACAAGTGGTGATCTAATGAATAAGAACCTAACAAATCTAGAGGTCCAAAGATGTGCAATTGTCATAGCATTAACGATAATACATTGAAATAGTGAGGATTTCCCTTTGGAGAATGTGACAATTATAGAATTATGGCAATAGTAGTGTTAAAGAAGATGTCAATAGGCACTCCAAAATTCATGGCCTAAATGAGCCAAGGGATTTCAAAAGATGTCAAAACAATGAAGTTCATGGTTGTCTTGTTTGTGATGTAAAAGATGATTTGTATAGTAGACAAAGTGTCAAATTCAAGAAGTTAAAGAAAAAAAAGGTTTAGGAAAGTATTTTTCCATAGATGAACATGGGATATGCATCCCATTATCTTAAAGCACTAGCATAATATACTTTTAAGGATATTAATGGCATGAAAGTAGAGCCTTAAGCCAAGAGACATGGATTGAATGAGGTCAAGCAATAGATATGTGAAATTTCTTTGTAATAGCTAAAATAAATTAGATACTTGCAGCCTCTATATTCACCATGCATTAGTTATAGTTTGTGGTCAATTTTTGAAAGGTTTTGTAAATTTCTTCAAAGATACCTGTTTGCTGCTAATTTTGGAGTTGTTTATCATGAAAGGGGTGTAAGTTTTGTCTCCACCATGGAAATTCCATGGTCTTTTGTATTTCAAGGTTACAAACCCTAATGTATTATATTATGCAAACAATGGACTTGAAAGTGAGTGCAAAGAATTCTTTGACCAAGCCCTAGGCAAGCTAGGCAATGCCTAGCTAGCGACTATCAGCAAAGAAAGAGCTCCCGAGAGCAAAGATTGAAGAATGAAGACTTTCCATTCTAAGGGATTGAAGAGGGGTATGATGAGGTTATAACTTGTGGAGGATGATTCTTGATGAAGTGTGGAAGGTATCTTAAAAGTGGGGACAATAGGCAACCAAGAAAACCCTACCAAACCCTCATTTTTTCTATTTTTGTTGTATGACCTATCGCACCCTAAGACCCTAAAAATCCTTGAGCATGGGTCTTATGTATCAATTTTTCTTAAGGATAGAGGTGTTGAAACTCTAAGAAAAAGGAGCTATTGGCCCTAGAAATCTTGGTGGAGGCCTAATTAGGGGCTCTCTTTGTAGCCCTTTTGTGAAGAAATCTTGAAATCAAGTACAAACCAATTATTGTTATCCATTTGAGCAGAGTACAAGTGTTCCAATAACACCTAAGGACATCATGGAAACCTTCATTAGACTAGGGAGTGCTATGGTACCCTAGTAGACCTATAAAATCTCTGCAGGGATACTATTCCTAGAAGAGTAAGGGAGTGATGCTGCAAGTTTGGATCAGTTAACCTGGTGAGGAGGTTGGGCAAGGTCAGAGGATGTTCTAAGTAGAAAGATATCCTATAGACCACATAGGTGTACAAAAAACACCAAGATGCACATATAATATACAAGGTAGCATGGAGACATGGGTACTTGGGGTACTTAGGGTATGGGTATGGGTACAAGTATAGGTACAACTATTTTTTATAATAGGGGATGGGGGTACTTGGGTATGTCAAACTTTATTTTTAATTGTACTTTTATATTTATAGAAAACCTAAATTTATGAGTCATGACAATGATTTTTCAAATCAACAACAGTGATAAAGTTTGCAAATGTAATGTATTGTTTTCAGTTTCATATTTGTTATATGTTTGTAATAATAATCTATAATAAATGTTTAGATGCATAACATTGAAGGTAGGTTTAAACATGAACAAGAAGAGCATAAATCATATGACAATAATATATTGGAAATGATAAATTTCTAGCATTAACACTGATAAAGTTTATTGTTGATCAATATTGTATCGAAGTTTCAAACTAATTAGGTATTGAATTGAGCTTGATAAACAAATAACAAAGAAGGAAAACTTTAAACATGAACAAGATCATAAATCATATGATGATGACATATTGGAAATGATAAACTTATGCTTGAACAATGATAAAGTTTATTGTTAATCAATATTCTATCAAAGTTTTAAGTTGATTAGGCTTAGAATTAAGCTTGATAAACAACGAACTGATACACAAACAAAAAATTGAAGAAAATAATCAAAAATATCAATCAAGGTCCTTAGCTATGATGCTCTCTACTAAGTACCTGGTACTTGGGATATGCGTACCCAGTACATGGGTATGTGGGTACAAGTACTAGGGGTGTCATACATAAAGGAACATATAATATATTGTGATAACCAATAATGTCATACATGAACAAACATATAATATAAAATGATAACCAATAATGTCATACATTAACAAACACATAATATATTATGATAACTAATAATGTCGTACATGAAAAAACACATCATATATTAACCAATAATGTCATAACTCTAATAATGTCATGCATCAAATAAAATTCATACATCAAATATAAAATGTCATCTATACATCAAATGTATATTGAATATGTCCACTAACATAGAATCCAACATATATGTCCCTTGATGCCTATACATGTATGTCCATCAACTGTATCTTCTCATTCCCATAAGGGGAAGGAAACAAATCTCTAGAGGTCTTCGATCATCGTGTGGAGCAAGATGATGGTGATGATGGGGTCTTCCTCACATGCTCACTTGTCCTCTTGTTGAGGCTCTTCTCTAACTCAAGCTAATACAAACAAAGTAAATATGAATCAATAATTATCATACATTGAAACCAAATATATGTACACACAAAATTATTTATTTTCTTACCACCATCATATAGTTGCTCTACAAGTCCACCTCGAAGGCTCATGGATGATTGGGTGTAACAAGACCCTACAAAAATTCAATCAATATAATCACTTATAAATAAAATTATAAATTTTGGTACTAATTATTATAAACAACAACTAAAACCAAGAAAATTCTTTCATACCTCAATCAATGGCTATGAACCACCCATAGTTTCAACCACTCCATGATCGATGGACTCCCGAAGATGAGGAGGAGTCTTAGATGTCAAGAGCTACATGTCATACAATAAACATTACATGTAACATGAAACAAATGTACCTCTATGAAGCTCATATCACGTCTAGGCTTGGAGTCTGTAGTGAGTGCCGATGGTCTTGTAGAGAACTGATGCACATGCATAATTTTTTTGTCAATCCTTCATATGATTACTTAATAAATATATATATTAATTTAAATGTTTAAATTGATACATTTCTTTGGACTTGTTAACGGGATGAAAATTGGGGCTAGGGGATCACTACTAGGGTCATCAACACTCTAACCCTAAATTTTGAACAATGTCAATACATGCTAATTAATTAGTCATTCACTATACATATGAAATGTGATCAAATTAGTTTATTATTATTTTAATTTACCTATGTGTCAATGAAAAATGTCTCATTCAAGAATTGATTAGTGACCAGCCCATCATCTGCACCATCTCCAGCATGTCTACCAAATGTGCATAAGGATCTGCATGATGTGCATATGTGACTAGAAATGTGCAAAAGTCTCCTCCTCAACTAATGGACTCATGCAATGAATGAGGGTCTATGTCAAAGCATTAATAGTCCCTCGAGTGTTGGCCTCTATATGTTCCTTCAAAACTGAAGCAATAGTCACATGCTCACCATGTGGCTTGACCACAGGTGCCCTAACTACATTAGGGTCATGACGTGCCCCTGGCCTCTCAAATGATGACCCCCCACCTCTACCCTGAGATTCTAATATATCAAAATAATTGGTGATCTCCCCAAGGAAAAACTCACAATACAATTTCCTTAAGAAATACATGGGGACCTCATGATTATTGCAAGGAGGGGCATCAAAAACCATCCACCATCTATCCCAAAAATTATTTCTAATACCATTGTGTATGCACCAATGGATGGGGAACCATTTAGTTGTCTCTCTAACATTAGCTTGCTCACCAGGCTTTCTAAATAATGCATAAATCCTATTATTTGGTATATCTTCTTTTTAACATCTTGATATGATAATTTATTTGCATAATATCTTTTTTTTTCATCCCTCTTAACCCACTAAATATATAACTGACTACTAATAGAAGCTATGCAGGTCTTAATGGACTTGAGGGAGGATTCCAATTCAACTCTCACTGGATTGGTTTGTTCACAAGATTCAAACCTATCAATGAGTGCTTCTAATTTAGTTTTTCCTCTTTCTATTTCATTTATTGTGTTTTCTTCTATGCTAGGAGGAGGTTTTCCAATTTGTACAGGTTGCAGAATTTGTTGTTCTTGTTGTGGAGAGTTTTGGTTTGGATCTTGTTGAGGGTTTTGGTTTTGATCTTCTTGGGGATTATTTGACTCATTATTCACATTTCCTAATAAGAAATCAATTAAAATCTAAATAAATAAACATATTTAAAGAAAAACTCAGAATAACCTACAAAACAATACAAAAAACATACAAAACAATGCAAAAAGAAGGTTAGACAACATATGGCATGCTCGTGATCTCAAACTTCGATGGCGAGGAGGCATATTGACAAGGTGGCGGCAAAAACATTCAATTTTCTCAATCCACATACGCACTGTGAGGAGGAAAAGCTAGAAAATGAAGAAAAAATGAATAGACTATGGGTTTTTAGCCCATTTATAATAATTTGGGTTTTGTTAAAAGTGCATACATGGTATAGCATGTACATGCTATGGATCAAGATACCAAAGCCATAGCACATGCATGCTATAGTGCATATGCACTATTGTAAGTTAGAAAAAAAAGGTTGTCACCTTTTTGGCACAACAACTTGGTGCGCTTACCCATGAGCTCGAACTAAGCCTTTGAAGTTGCAAAAATTGAGATCTATGAGTTGCAAAAAAATTCAAGAACAAAGATCTCAAACAAATTATACCAATGTGTAGATCACAAAATTCAACCCCAAAACAAAAAGCATTGCTCAAAAAAAGGAGTCCTTATGAGGGAGATATTACTATTTGAAAATCACCTTTGTAATTATTTTTCCTGAATCACAGCCATTGCACCTCTAAACATCAATTGACACTAGATTTTACCTTTGATGTCCAATTTTGATGAAACAAAAGTTGATTTGTGGGTTTTTTGACCTTTTGAATATGATGTCAATATCTGATTGCACTAGTAAGCTTCAATTGTCACCTGTAAAAACTCTCTCCTACTAGCCTGATGGTCAAAAAAAATTTGTAAAATAATGCATATCTAAAAGAAATTGTAGAGATGCAAAAAAAAAAATGCAGATCTAAAAACTAATTGCATAGATCTAATGAGATCATACCAATTTCACAAATCAGGTCTTCTGGTGCCAGTTTGCAAAAAATAAATTCCTCAATTTTGAATATAGCCTAGGATAGGTAAATTTATAGTCAAAATTCACCAAATTTATGCTCCATATGTAATGGTGAGGCCCGCTTTGGCTCTAGATGCTCCCAATGACTATGATACTCCAGATTTGAATCAGTGGAACTCTGAGAAGTGAAGCAAAAATGGTCTCCAATGGCTATGAAATGATGCTCCTATGGCTCTGATACCATGTAAGAATTTGGTATAGCTATGATACCATGAAGAATTTGCCTTAGGGGAAAATAACACCAAGATCAAGAAGCACAAGACTAGCACAATATGGACCAAATAATGTATGATCATAATAACAATATGAATATGAATTGATGTACATGTAAACTAGAAGTGCCTATATATAAAGGCCTCTAGAATGAGTAGGAGTTAGCAAAGTGATAAGCCTCACAAATAAGCACATGTCCACTAAGAGTGGATTATTCTCCATTGAGCACATGAGTTTGTGCAATGATGAGAGGATAAGCTTTACATAGTTGTATCTCATCAAGAGATTTTATAGACACCATGTGCTTAATTAGTGTGCAAATAACTATGTTGTCTACATGAAAACTTAGTTGATTATGAAAACTCTTGTGTTGTAGACACCATGTGCTAAAATGAGTTGCTAACTTTTGTGTTGTCAATATGACAAATCATATGAGTACTCATAGTCCTAGGTGTCTACCTAATAAATAATAAAATAATGCATTTATCCTAAGTAAACCTAAGTAAAGTGTAAATAATAATTATTTGCACTAAAAATTGTTCACCATCTCAATAATATGAACTAATCGATCTATGATAGGTGTCTTCTCATCAACATTATGAATCTCAAAGGCATTAAAAAATATGTTTTTATTTCATGTATTACCTTTTTCTACTAATGTTCTCTTCTTAGTTTTTGCTTTGTATTCCTCTTCAACAATTCTTGCAATATTTGCATTTGGTCAAATGTGATTGTCTGAGGGTCATACTTAGGAATTAAAATGACCTTGTCTAGTGTCACTAGCTTTCCAAGTAGCTTGACCTTTTTATTAATCATCTATGACCTTGGTGTGGTAGCACTTGGAAATACGATTTGCAATGGTGTCACTTGAGCACTTGGCCTTGGCATCCCTTTTCCTATTGATGAAAACTCCTTTGGATTAGATTACAACATGTTTTTTTAGTGTAGCAACTAGTGTTTTAGTCAATGTAGGGACCACACTTGGAAATTGTACTAATTCTTGGATTATCTCTTGTTCTTTAGGTTGCTCAGAATCCTTAGACTTTTGTGGCTCAGTCTTATTTGTTCCCTCATATGTGAAGTCCTCAGGCATCACTTGTAGGTTTATTTTATTTCTCTTTCTCTCCTTATTTACCAATGACAAGATTTTTTGTGGGTGGTAGTTTTAGAATTGTGATCATGGCCTTTCTATGTTCCTCAACAGTTACATCTTGTGAGCCCTTATTTTTAACTATGATTGAAGTTATTTGGAAATTATCAAGTGTAGAGTCAACAATTGGTTCATTCTGAATCCTTGGATAATCATAAATTTCTGTCAACACTAGATTGATGCATAGTAGAGGAATTTCTAAGGTTGCATTTATGAATGCTTCATTTTTTAATTCTTCCTCAATCAAGACATTAACATTTTAGTTGTGTTTCTTTAGGGATGTCTTTAATAGTGACAACGTCTTGTTTTTCACTCTTGTCTACCTTTCTTCTTATTGTTTGCTCAAGATTATCTGGGTCATCATAATCTTATTAATTGTCCAATTCAAATTATACTTCTTCTCCCTCATTTTCTTCTGTTGTTGTTAAGACTAACAGTCCAAATCGCTTTTCCCAAACTAATGTTCTCTCTTGCACTACATCATCTATTTTATTTTTCAAAATTTTAAAAGCCCTAGTCTTGGGCACAAAATTATTGGTAAAATTCCTTAAGGATATAAACATGTGTGTCTTCCCTAAATCTAGGATAGTTTGAGCTAATGTTGCTTCTCTTATTTGTCTTTCAGTAGATAATGCCCTTTTCTACTTTGTATCCATTTTTTTATATAATTCTTTAGGAATTGACTTACCCAATTCTATAGTTGTGTAGTTAATATTTATCATTATATCACACACTACTTGTTCAATCTTATCTCTATCACCTTTATCTACTATTTCATATTTAACATTTTTTAACCCTGAAAATCCTAATGAATTTATGATATTTTCACATACTTGATCAATACCTTGAGGGGGCCATCTAAGAAAAATTTTAATCTTTCCCATATCATGTGACTCTATTTTCTCCCCTTCATCCTCTTCATCATCAAGCATAACCATAATTTTCCTTCCCGACTTCTTCTTTTGACTATGCATAGTCCCTTTGGTTACTAGCTTCTTCTTTGGTGGGGACTTGCCCTTAACTGGCTTACTTATATTTGTTATCCATTTCTTCAACTTAGTAGTTGTAGGAAATGTTTCCTTAGATCAAGTATTCTTATTACTCATCTTTGAGGTGTAGATGTGGGTGGTGTAACACCTTTCTTTAAAGTACTCTTTACCTTAATATCTACAATTACTAACTTCTTCTTTTTTGTTTCCTTGGGCTTGACAACCACCAAATATTTCACTTCTGATTCTTATTTTTATTCTTCCTTAGATTCCTCATCTTCTGCTTTACCTTATGTTATCTATAGGGGTGCCTCTCCAAGTTTTCCTTCAAGATCTGAAATCATCTTTTTCCTTTTCCTATCCATCTTGGGCACTTTGGTTTGCACTAGAATTTTGATATTTTCAATTTCATAGGTACCAAATGGATTGACATTCTTATCTATCTCCTCTAACATCAAGTTTGTCACTTGTGTAGATACCTCATATTACATAGGCCCTATCCATGCAACCCTTAAGGTAATATAGTTTAGGCATAGTTATAGTCAATATCCACATTGAATAAATGCCATCATAATAGCGATCAACAAATGACTTAGGGATCATCAATATTTTCTTCATTTTACCTTTAAACTCATCAAATTATCAATCCAAAATGGTTTCAAAATTTTCTCCCAATCGTTCAATGAAGTCATTTATTTTCTTGGTTACTAGTTTAGTCCTATTCCACACAACTTATCCAATAGTAGGAAATAAATTTTGTACAAAGAAGAAAATACACATGAGGAGGGATCAAAACTTAAATGAAGTATTTTTATCCTTCCTAATGGCTTCAAGATTCTCAACTAACTAGATCAATCATAGCTTGAAAATATTGTAGTTATTTTTCTTTCTCAAAGTCTTGTATCCCAAGTCTACTACAATGCATGACACACTATTCAGTTAGCTTGACTAATAGAATTTGTATGCAACCACAAGATTTGTGAATTTAGTAACAAGATCAAGGATACCATCTATAGACATTATGTTCATGTTTTAATACTATAGGCCTCAAAACAACTCTAGGATACAAAATGAAGGTAGATGCCTAGGGGTTAGCTAGGTGCCATACTTAACAAAGATTCACACATATCTAGACCAACTTAGCAAAACTCAAGAGTTTTCTACACTTTAGGCTCTATAGGACCAAGGTGAGTGCACCTAGGGATTAATTTCTTATTTACTTATATTTCCTTCTACATATTTATCCCTTATAGCACAAAAATG
Organism: Cupressus sempervirens; assembly: GCA_028749045.1. NCBI lineage: Eukaryota > Viridiplantae > Streptophyta > Pinopsida > Cupressales > Cupressaceae > Cupressus > Cupressus sempervirens. The sequence continues at coordinate 170,525,011 of CM053791.1, read as the reverse complement.
GTCAACAATCTTCTTGAATTTGTAAGTAAATCCTTGGTTTATAAAAGCAAACTATAATGCAGAGGAAGGCTATTACAAATCAGTGAATGACTTACAATGTAGTTCTTTGTTACATTTAAATTAAAAAATTTATTTTGATTTTAAAATGTGTATTATGAAGCCAAATGACAATATCAATTTTCATCTGAATTATTGAAGATTAGCTTATCTATTTTTATACAGAGTCAAACTAGTAATCCTTGATCTATTTTAATTGAGTTACAATTAAGCTTATCAGTTGTTAACTCTAAATTCCATTCTTATGGTATCCATACTATATACTTAAAAACATGTCAATTCATTGAAGTATTTACTTAATTTTTTGAATTAAAAGAAACAAAAAATTGACATAGAACCTATCCCAATTGCATTCAATTGAAATAACTTTGCTCATTCAATTTCAAAATAACAAGCATATAAAAATGGAGAAAGAACTCAGAGAAATAGGTATTCAGAACATCCTCTTTGTATTAATATTCTTTGAAAATAATACATTGCTAATATGAAACTCAAGACATAACTCAAAATGATAAACTTTTTCATTCAATATACACTATATTCTTAGAGTACAAAATGGAGAGAAAATACAATTGACGTAAAAATTGGACTGACTGCAAAAGAATAAACACTAAAATTATACACGAATCAGACCCTCACTCCACATCTTGGAAATATTTTTATAGAAAAGGATTGGAACAAGCTTCACATGGGAGAACACATGTCAAAATCTGATTCAAAAGAAAATACAAATATATTTTAACATTGTTACTTTAGAAAACATTCTTTTTATCTGGACAAAATTGGAGAATTGGTTCTAAAATTGGTAGGTGGAACTTTATTTAGGTGTCTTCAACTTGAATTTGTTTGTACTTTAACAGCATGTCTCTTTCACTGCCCATTATCTATGTTTTGTCTTTTCTACCATCTTGTTGAAACTTTAATTGCTTAACCACTATCCTTGGATGGTAGAGCTTTTATACCAGCTATAAACTCCCAAATTGCTATGTTAGTTTTAATGTTAGCCCAAGTCACATCACTAATTATATTAAACTCTTCAAGGCATTTATATAATTTGGCATATGTAATGGCCTTAACCTCAGCAATTACTTTATCCATTTCTAATTCTAGTTTATATATCATATCAATCATATCATAAACTACTAAAATATCTATCTCACCATTGCAATATGCCATAACCATGGAGTGATTCAACATGTCATCAAAAGAGGATGACCATTCTTTCCATTCGTTGACTCGTCCATTATTATCCAAAATGCTAGGTACAAAATTTGGGGTTCATGTGGCAATTTCTTTTCATTTTGTTTTGAATCAATTGCAATTTTCCCACAAAGAATCCATTTAACTCCTTCACCCTATGAATTAATTCCATGAAAAAAATGATTAATCCTTTTGGCAAGTCTTTCTACTATTTCAGCATGGGCACACGGTTCTCAAAAAATTGGGTTTAAGGGCCCCATATAGTGAATAAGCAAGACAAAATGGAAATTTTTCTAGAACAATGATATTCTACCCCTTGCAAAATAATATAGTTGCTATGCACATTTAGTGAAGCAAATTTTATGAAACTTATTTTATGGATCAGAAAATTATTTATAGTTTTGATTTCTATCTCTTTGCCTAATTCCAATTCCTCTTAATCAGTGGCCATGGCTTGTCATGTCATATCCTTTTCTTTAGGTGTGTAGCCCTATATTCAAGCACAACTTTATCCTCAATCTCAGTGTTAGATCTAATATTGTTCTTCAAAACCACTATATCATTTTCCAATAGGAGATTTTTTCATTCTAGAACATAATTTTTCTTCATCTCCTCCTCATAGTACCTCCTAGTATTAATGCATGTCTCATAGGCTCCTTCTAATTGTTCATTAAGGAAATCAAATATGTTCTTCCACAATAGAGATGTTGAAGTTAACAACCCATATATCTAGCTTCTTGATGTGGAACAAAAATTCCAAAATATCACATTTCCCCTAGGGGAATCCTTAATTTCCATGAGGGTTGGCTTCTAATGTTTTGGAGCTAAACTCAAAATTTCCATGGTTTGGGCATCAGTGTTATATCCAAACCCTCTCAATTACCCCTATTGATTCTCATCTTCAAATGAGATAGTTCTTCCTTTTCTCCTCATTTGATCTAATAAGAATGAACAATTAATATCCAATCTTGGGAAAATAATCACTTCACTCCTCTATATCATCTCTTTTGGCTCTTCTATATTTAGAGTCTCACTTACAAGATCATAATCTTGTAGCTTCTTGACCATCTCAACTACTATTTCATCAGAGACTCCTAGATTCATCTACAATGACAATTCATTTTGCTTCAATTTAAATAGAAATTTTTTGAATTATTTTGTTTTAATGAAGTTTTCATCACTCATGAATTCATTAGCCTCAATGATAATGTCATCAATAATTTGAGCTTGAAATTCTAACTTTCTCACCCTTTTCTCATCTTCAATGGCTTGAGCTATCAAGTAGCTTCTCCTTGCATTATCAAAATATTGACTACTAATTGGTAGAATTGGCAAGGCTTTTTATTTTTCCTTCTATGGAATCTCGACCATTCTCTACTTCTTTCTCTTTTGATGAGCCCATTTTCAGCTTTCTGGTTGGTCCTCATCATCACTAATTTCAACTATAATATCATGATCAATAGGCCGAGGAACTAATTTCTTTCTGATCTCTTCTAGAACTTGAGATGAAATTTCAACAAGATTCTCAATACGTCTATTGAACCTAAACTAGTAATCCACCTCATGATAAAATCCCTTAAAGGATGGATTGGCATTTCTCATTTCTTACTCAAAACTCATTACATATATGAATTTGATCATCCTTTCTCTATACACATTATTATCTTAAAAATCTTCTATTACATCCTCTTTCCATAAACCCCGTGTTTGAGGTAGATTGTATCCCCTCATTTCTTTGAATGTAGTCCTAACCACACCATAAGTGTCATATGTTCTAGCAGGGACAGTTGGAAATTTATAATATCTTAAGAAGACATCAATTTCCTCAATTTTCTTTTTGCTAATATCAAAATCTATAACTTTGGAGCATCTATAAAAAAGGTGTGTTTCCTGACATTTCAACCTAGGTACACTATATTGAATGAAGTCAATTGCTAAAAATACTCCACAATCCCTAATCTTTCTCAACGATATTTTGGGAGAAGATGGGGTGGATGAGGGAGCCCATAAACCCTAATAACTATATAATCTTCCAAAAGAATTCACTTCCCTAGCCGTGCCTTAATTTCTTGCCCTCATCATAACATAGATTGGGCTTAACCAATTTCCTAACACTCCTAGGTACTCTTTCAATTATAGCCCCTAACATGTTCATTAAAGGGTATACAAAATCATTATAGAAAGAAATGGTATTTGAACAAGGGTAGAATCTTTGCTATACCCTTTTCCATTGTTACACTGTCAATCTTTCTCCCCAGTCCTCTGTGCTCACAAGGAAACTCTAATTGATGAATTGTACATTCTTGTACATAATTAGGTCCATGAGCAGTGAGTAATGATGAAATTTGAAATTTTCTATCCTTCCTTCCTATGCTATGACAATCTCATCATGAATTTTTCCAACTATGTATGTAACATAATCATACCCTACATTAGTGTATGGGTCCTAAATGTTCAATGCCATGATGTAGTGTGCAGTAATAGCATTCATTTTTCCATATAATCCTAGGACTTTGTTCAATCCAAACACTATGTTCATAAGATATCTCTAAAAATATTCAAGAGGCATAAAGTCTCCCACCTTCTTTAGTATCTCTCCTTTCTACTTCTTTGACATTGGGATGTTCTTGGTCATAACTCTACTAATGTAGAATTTCTTATGATTGCTAAAATTCTCATTCAATCTTTCATTGTCAATTAGTAAGGACATAGGTCCACCTAAGTTAAAAGCTTCAATGAATGTTTCTTTTTCTAGTGCACAATGTATACTTTCATTTCTTCTATGGAATGCTTTGTTCACTGGGTTGTATGTTTTTATCAGTGTTTGACTAAATAAACATCTACAAAAACCTTAGGCATGATCAAATTCCCCAAGTTCATAGTCCAAGGGTTGGAAATAGGAACCTTTTCCATCCAATTCTTGTAGAATGACCAAAATAGCTCACTTCAATTTCTATCAAGCACATTTGCATCTCTATAAAAACAATAAGGGTCTTTGAATGCATGATCATTATCAAATTAGAGATTGGAGGAACCTAGTAAAATCTTTACTCACTCATCTGTGAAAGGGCTATGACTTTTTCTTTTTTCTCTAGTTTCCTCAATTTGTTTTGTGCTATCAATTCTCCTTCTTTTAGTGCCATAACTTCAAAAATTACAATAATTTTGAGCTTTGTAAGCTAAATATAGCTTTTCAACTTGAACTCTACTCTAGACCTTCAAACACTGTGCAACTGATAATGAAAATCCTTGTTCTTTCTACTTACTATACATCTTCTATAAATTGGAGTGTGGCATTAATGACATTAAACTAGCATGCTTGAAATCCTTTTAGTCCTTGAAAACTTGTGTTGTCTTCAATTTTTACACTATTTATACTTCCAACTCATTTCCCTTTTTCCATCTTAGACATGCACTTTTAGCCTCATTTTATGCCTTTAAAACTATGAGTAGCAAAGTGGTGATTAACCCTCTATCTCTACTTCTCATTGATCCCTTCCTTTTCTTTGTTTCTAGTTACAACCATGAAAAATGGGCTATTCTAATTTATTCAAAACTTCACCACCTAATTCTTCAATAGCTAGGTTAACCATGTGATGTTGCACTTCAAGCTATTCTCCACTTTGCAACTCTATTTTCATGTTCACAACTTGGACCTATGAAACATTGAAGACTTCATTTAACTTTATTATCATCTCATTGCATTTTCTAACTATTCCATTTCACTAACCAAAAAAACATAGTGATGACTTCATCACTAACCACATTCGCGTCTTTGTAACATTAAAAAAACTGAGTGAACACCCGACAAGGTAGAAAATTCATAAAACTCAACCATTTTGTAGCTTTGTGACCTTTTATCTTTTTATTTCTTTAAACATAAAAACCTAGGAAAATGGCTAATTGACATCTCATTGCAACCTTGCTTCTTGAAAATATGACCATGGCTTGATGCTTGTGATGATGTGAAACCACTTATCTCCACATTGTTGGTCACATTCTTAACCATCACTTTATACTTGTCAAGTAGTGAAACCCTTTGAATTGACTACTGAACAACTTCTTTATTGATTATAACTTAACACATTTATCACATATGATGTTGTGAAAACCATAAGTTCTAACCTCATTGGCACTTCACAACTACTAGACACATAATACTCTTTCACCATGTGATGTTGTGATAACTAACTTGATTGACTACTACTTGGTTTCATGGCTTTGTAGCCAAAGAATTTAACACATGCTCAAACCTTTGTGATGGTGCAATGACTATATATCTTTATTTTGCTACCTTAACCTTATATCATCTTTAATCATAGGAGATGAAGTGATAGCCTTAATCTTGACTGTCCAAGTTACCTTTCGCACCTTCACAACTCAAATTTCATTATATCTATCTTGCTCCTTGTGATGTTGTGATCATCTCTTCAGAGTTATCTGTTCTTACCTTTCACAGCTTCATGACCTTAAATTTTAACTCACCTCTTAACCCCAAAGCTCCAACACAAGGACATCTCCACTTCTATGTTGTAACCTAGGTCAAGATTAACTATCCATGATATAGAAATAGCTTAGACCTTTGAATTCTATGGTTATTATTTGTATCATAAAAACTTTAAAAATGTAAAGCTAAACACAAGTTGTGATCCTATGATCTCCAATTAATCTTTTCTTTGTAGCCCTAATTTGAAAGTTAGCATTGACATCTACAACATTGTGATGACCTTGTAGATGATTTTTTCAAGACCTTGTGGTCTTAATAACAATTAAATCTTATAATGTAGAGATGAAGTAAGCAAATAAATTTCATGGCATCACAACTAAAAGGATGTTAGAGGAAAGAATTATAATATGAAAAATAACCAAAGGACTTAGGGATATAAAAATCAAACATATAACCAAAGTTTTAAAACATCCCTATTTTATACTCGCAAACCAACATTATTAATAACTTAGCAAAATGTAAGGTATTGTACTGGTTCTAGGGCTTTCTCTTGAGGATGTTCATAAAACCTAAGCAATTGAAAGATAGTTTCTTCCTAATTTTCACAAGATATCAAAATTTTTTAATTGAGTGAAAAATTAGGCCATTTGTGTCTTTGTCTGAGGATGATGGATAACTTCTATCCATGCATGGATCTAGAATTTTTTGGAAAAGTAGACCATGTATATGAAAACAATGGATAGAAATTCTTAACAAAACAAGGGGACCAACATAACAAACTAGTGGACATGCCAGAAGTTGTCACATTCCATTCAAAGTTGGGAGTGCATGTCCAAAAACTAATTTATGAGATAGTTCCTTTTGCATACTTTCTCTATTTTAAATCAAGACACAAGGCCAACCAATGTCCAAAATCCAAAGAAAAGAGGTAGAAGTGTAAGTCTATTGCTAACTTAGGGAACGATAAGAAAATGGTTTGGAAATAGAAGACCAAAAACCCAGAGAACTAGGTAGAGGATGTGGGGAAGACAAAGACTCTTGAGCAAGAAGGAGATCTAAGCCATGCAGGTGGTAAAGAGGCAAAGGAGTCAGAAAATAGAAATTAGGAGAAGGATTCCTAGGCCTTAGAAGTGACAAATAAAGATTACTCATTTGTGAAAGACAAGTAAGCTAATATGTTGGGGGAGCTTCAGATGGTAAACAAGTCCAAGCTAAAACCTATGGAACCAACCAATGGAATAGGAGGATAGGATAGTGTCCCCCCTCTTAGTGTAGGAAGTAAAGGAGTAGAGGTGAGCCAGTCAGGAGAGGGGTAGGAGATGGTGGTTGAGGTGTAGGACCAAGGGCTGTCCTTGGATCTCCATTTGGTTCCTCTAGTGAATTTGCCAATTTCCTTTGATTTGGGGATGAAGTTTTTGGAACTGATCAATAACTGTTCCCTAGAACAAATTTTAAAATGGGAAGAATGGATAGATAGTTGTTCTCAAGAAAAAAAAAAGAAATTGGTCTATGGTTAAAAGGAAGAAAAATTGTGACCATCCCCTAGTGTCACTAGCAATAACCAAAAGAAGGGTCAAAGTTGATGTTGGGGTAAAACCTAAGATATAAGGTAGAAAAAGTTTGAGCTAGGTGATTCAAGAGGAGGTTAGAAGGTGTAGAAACCTAAAAACCTTTAGAAAATAAAGTATTTTTATTTTCTAAAAAATTTCTGATGACATCATCATTTATTAATTAATTAATTATTTAATTAATTAATTTATTTTTATGCCATTAAATCCCTTTATCTTAATTAAAAATATTTAATTAAGGAATCCCTCCCAAAAATGTTTAAATCTTATTTAAACATTATTTCCTTATTTATTAATTATTTAATTAATAAATTGACCAAAAAAACCCAAAATAAATAAAAAAATTATTTTTTGCCCAAAACTTGGCCAATTTCCTTAAGACCACTAACCTCTTCCAAAATCTTCTAATCCTTCTTTAATTTTTATTAAAGGCTAATCCCATCATTTCCTACCCCTAATCCCAACTCAAAATATTTAATTAAGATTAAATATTAATCCTCATGTTTATTAAAAAAGTTTTAATAAATATCTCCTCAACGCAAACCCTTGAAATAAATAAAACTTTATTTATTTCCTAAAAATCTAATTTATCCTCATCCTAAGAAGTTCTAGACTCTTCTAGAAACTCTTCATCCTCATCCTAGGAAATTCTAGACTATTCTAGAAAGTCTTTATCCTCATCCAAAGTCTAGACTCTTCTAGAAGATGTCTTTAAACCTAATCCTAATCCCCTCCTAACCTTGTCACATTCTCTAAACATGGGTTAAGACTTACTAACACAAGCCAAAGTTAACAAATATCTCCTCCTTCACCCACCCTCATTAAATGTCATTCACTTGCCTATCCCTAAGCTAATCCTAAACCATCCTAATCCATCCTCTAATCATTTGAACAAACTTAAGCAAGCTTAAAACCTTCCTAATCAAGCCCAAGTCAAAATTCCTCTCATCTCCCTCAAAATATCCCAAACATAAAACTTTATGAAGCCCACTAGGCCATAAATGACTCTTCCAAGCCCTTTTATTGCTCTTACAATCCATTATGATGGTCTTTATGAAGATTCTATCCCTTGAGCCTCCTTTGTTGACTCATCCTTCCCCTTTCCTCCATCCTCTCACCCTGTGACATGTGTCACTCCCTGATTGGTTGTAAGGAAGCATAATCCATGTGCTCTCCTGTCGTGCAATCTGAGCCCTCCATGAGCTTTTTCCCATCCTTGCATCTTAGCCCTCAATCCCTCAAGCCTCTTGCCTATAAATTGGATCCTTCCCCTTTGAAAAATAACACAATCCATGAAGTAAAGTCATAATGCCATTTTAAGAAGCCATTTTACATCAAAACCATACACTCACACCCAAATTCCAACTCCATTTGAAGCCCTTTTCGAAGCATAAGCTTGAGCATACATCCTATCTATTTAGACAAAGCCACTCAACAAGAGAGCTTCTCATTGAGAGAGTCCATTAATGGCTCATATTCTCAATTGAGAGTTCATCTTAGTCTATCTTGAAGTTTATGAATTTTGTTTAGTTTGTAGAAGCTTTATTTAAATTTTGTTTCTATTAGCATACTAACATTGCTCATATACATTTTGGCACGCTCGGTGGGACCCCGCATGGGTCATCTTCATTAGCTTTTTTAGTCAAGTTTTGTATGTCATTTGCTAATTTTGGCTAATTTTTTTTATTTTTGTGATTGGTAGGATTGTATAAATTGGTTTTGTAGGTCCACATGAGCATGAAAAAGACAAAGGAACTCATAATCTATCTCATAGTGTTTGCAGATTTTTCAAGCTTATAGGTGGACAAAGCACTTGGAATTCTTCTTCCTCTTCTTGTCTATATTCTTCTTATTCCATCTACTTCTTCTTCTTCTTCTTGTGGGAGATCTTGGCCATTTTTTTTGAAAGAAGCAAAATCATACACACTTCTTTTTAGTGCTTAAAATGAACCCCTAAATCATACTTAAATCCATTAAAAACTAAAAATTTGCAAAAAAAAAAAATGCGTTTTAACAAGTGAAACTAAACCAATTCAATCATTTGCATCATTGAACCATCAAGGTTTTAGATGCATTCATGCAAATTTAAGAACACTTCATTTTTGGAAATTTAAAAAGAACTTCAAGTTTCCATTTCAAAAGGTTCAAAATCAACACTAAGTGCACACTAAAATCTAAATCAAACTCAAAGCATCAATCAAGGATAAATTGAACCTCATTTGCAAATATTTTAAAGTTCTTTTAAAAATCTCATGAAAACTAAGAGTCCTAAATGGTTGCCAAAAATTGTCCTAAAAGCTTTGTTATTTGTTCCAAACAAATGTCTTGTTGCAAAATCTTGAATGTTTCTTAGGTTTTTCATGCATCAAAACAATCTAGGAATATCATTTTTGGGCTTAAAATATGCAAACTAGAACACAAAATCTTGAATGAAAACCAAAGTCCAAAGAGTCATTTTCACTTTTGAGTCCAAAACAATCTTGAATGATCTAAGGTTAAAATAAAGCATTTCAAAGTTCTTAAAACAACACACAAAATCTCAATCTTGAATGCTCAAAGGAAAAAACTTGAATGTTTAATCACTTGTCTTTGAATGCATGTTGCTAAACACACTCTTGAATGCCATGGATTAAAATCAAATTTTCCTTGAATGCATGATTAAAACAACAAATCCAATCTTGAATGCCAAGGATCAATTAACCATTTCAATATCAAACACTTCATTTGGAGCTTCTAAAATTGAACAAAACAAATCTCTTTTCCACATGCAATTTAGGTAAAGTTTGATTTCTGGACATTTAAGAAACTTTGTTAAGTTAAATACAAATTTGCAAAAAACAATTTGAGTAGTTCCTTGGACTCACCTCTTTTCTAATCACCCATCAATTCAACCATTGGTTTCAATCTCAGCATCATTTATGGGGATGGGTCTACTTGAAAAAGGTGTTAAATGTTCCACAATATAACTCACTCACTTGGTCTTTGAACGTTTGCTTTAACTTTATCAAAAATTTTAAATGACCAAAACTCTAGATTAAATCGATCACACTTCAAGTTTGGGCACTAAAATTGAACAACTATTGACGTGGAGGGCCTCCGGGCGTGCGCTTGACAAATCGAGTCTCACACATCTTTGCTTTGGGCTTAAAACAAAATCACACCAACTCTTGAATGCTTTAAAGGAAATTAATCGATACTTGACGTGGAGGGCCTCCGAGTGCGCGAGTTTTCTTTTGTTGACCCTAACTTTTCTTCTTGTTTGCATTCTTCGATCAATTTACTTTTGTTCATGCTTCAAGTTGGAATTGAACATTGTCTCTTAAACATGAGTGCTTGCAAAGTCTAGATTAGCACACATCAGAGTCAGTTGGTAAAAGAATAAGCGTGTTTTTTTTTAGCCCAAGGTCATCCAAGTCTTCTCTCCCCTTGTTGTCTTTCGAGGCCATCTTGGGTGCATAAGATTAGGATCCAAAACCTTGTTTCTTTTTAGGAGGCCTGCTTGGGGATTTCATCACCCCTTGGATGACCTCAACTCCAGTGTTCTAGCGGAGTATAAGAATCAGGAGGTGAATCGAAAGACACCTCTCTTGGAATCAAGATTTCTGTCACTCGGGCTAAGCCTCAAGGAAATTTATACCCTTGAGAAGTGAAAGAGGAGAAGTGGGTTACCGCTCCTCTCGGCTGTGTGACATCTTGTTGGTTCCATCTACGAATTTGGGCCTCACGTACCTTTGGGTATATCGAGGACTCCCTGGCTAAACCAACTGTTAGCCTTGTAGACAACCATCTAGAGTGTTAATGTGTTTGAAGTGACTGATCAAAACATTTGTAAAACATACACACTCCTCAGCGCAAGTATCACATTCTGAGAATAAAAAACTTCTATCTGGTTGTTCCTATCTATTGCTTTCTTTTTTATTTGTTGAATGAATGTATGCCAAACTTGGTTAATCCTAGCTTAGGGTACACTTAGCGTAGTCACTGCCTATTCTAGAAGTTGAACACGTTAAAGCAAAATAACCAAGGTCTCTCAAAGCCAAGAAGATTCAAGAATTGATGTCAGAGCAACCCAAACCGAAACAGAAGTTCCACAAAGTTAAACTCAAACCATCTCAAGCATACCAAGAACTTTTAGCCAAGAGAAAGGAACTAACACCAAGTCCTCAAATTTCCAAACTCCACAAAGTAGAGGATAAAGCTACCAACGAATCACTTCAAGAGGCTTGGTTAGAGCGCACCATCAAATTTAGCCAACATCCAGGAGTTAATCCTGCTTATGCCTTACCAACTAGGCATGATTTTTATCATTAGACACCCTTGTTTCTCCACACCTTCTAGGATAAGCTTCACCTTAGAGTCATCTTTGTAGAAAAGTCAGCCATCTTAGGTTATCCCCTTAAGCATTATTAGCTCATCCATCTCATTTAGGACCAAACCATCTAGCCAACAATCCAAAATCTTCACATCCAAGCCTTCAAAAATTGTTGTCACCTTGCTAAAAGTTTGCCATTCCTAAAAATATTTCAAAACTACCAATCTCACCAAGGTTATCCCTTTGACAAAGCTTTATCTAGTGTAATCTAGCTTTGCCACTTATTATCCCTCATCACCTTGAGCTAAAGGTTGGGATCCATAAGTGGTCAATCTCATATTCTTCCTAAAGGATCATCAGTCTATCCTTAAGTTGACACAATCACCACCAAGCTTGCACATAGGAAAGCAAACCTTTTATGCTTTGGCAACATATCTTTGAAGTTAGAATCCCCAACCCAATCCTCCTTAGGTTTTGTCATATAGCTTTGCCTCAACCTAGGAAATCATTTGCATAGAAAAGCCTTCCTCCCTTTTGCATCCACCAACATTTGTTGCATCTCATCCCTAGGAGCATTTTTCATTCCACCTGTCACTCACTTAGCCAAGAAGAAAGAAACAATGGAGCCCTATCATTTGGATCGAACAGCCTCACCCCCCTTGAGCACTCAGCTATTCTTCAACCTAGAGAAAGCTATGTCATCATCTACTAACATTGAAGCTTTCATGAACCAACCAGGAAATGTAGTATTGGTAAACACCGTTATAGACAAGAACAAAGAGACAATCATGGCTAATTTTTGAAGGGACAATGTAGGAACCTTTGACTTTGGAAGACCCCCTCCATTATCAGATCCATCTCACCAATTGTTTGGGCAGCTGCCACCACCCATAGGCTCTTATGATCCAAATTATCCTCAATATATGCCAAAAGAAGAGCCTCCAGCCAATCCATATGATCCAACAAACCCAAACATACCATCATCCACCCAAGTTAAAATCTCCATGCCGCAAGCCAACCCAGCCACCACCACTCCATCCTTGGTTCATACCTCTCTGCTCCAAACCCCCTTTACCAAAAACACCTCATCATTCACGCCCTTCACTATTGCTCCTGTTGCTCCCCAACCCATCCTTCCAAATCTACCCATCTCCCAAATTAGTGATAGCATCTTTGGCCAACCTCAGCAATATACAATAGGGATGCTGCCCATGGGGCCAAGTAATCAACCTTTCATCACCCCTAGCTTGTTCACCATAGCCCAAAGCATAATCCCATCATTTCCATTAGGTCTTGGGAGCTCAATGCCATCAGACACAAATCCAAAAGCTACTATCCTAACTCCACAAAGCTATCAAACCCAAGAAGCTACTACCAATGTTCTACCCAACTCTCAAGTGACCCAAGCTCCCGCCACCACTCTACCAAGCTTCCAAATCTAGCCACCAAGCTATCAAACCCCATCAATTCCATTTCCTAGCTTTCAATTCCCACCACCTCCACCACCAACTAATCCATTACCTCCTATTACCAACTACTTTTCAATGCCACTTCTAGGAGGTAACCCACCAATCTAGCCAACCACCAATTATTTGTAGGTACCATCCCAAATGGGGGTGCAACCCACATATGTTGGTCAAACCCCACAAGGCCCCCGATCCTTTCCCCAAGCTTCACAACCATATTATACCTTACCTCCACAAAGCAATTCATTTATCCCATAGCCAGCTTATGGTCCTCAATCCCAACCTCAAATCCCATATCAACAGCAAGCCTCACAGCACATGCAACACTATGAGCCACCTCCCCCTCAACAAACCGTCATCCACCATGTAGCTCCCCAAACAATGTACAATCCCTATCAGAAAATCCCTTACAACCATCCATATTCAGTGGCCCCATCTAGTGCATACCTACCTCAAGGCACTCCTACATTGGGGGCACCCCAGCCATCACCCATTAATTCAGAATGGTAGGCCATGAAAATAGCTTTGAAGAACATCTAAGAGGGAAATGATCCAAAAACTTTCAAGTTTGAGAATGTGTGCCCTTACCCATTTGATAGAGCCATTAGCATGACACCATTCCCCAAGCATTTTGAGACACCCAAATTTGACAAATTTAGAGGAAAAGGAGACCCTGTCACACATATCAAAGAATTTTACATGCACTACCAAGAAGTGGCATACGATGACATCTTCCTCTTGCGTCTCTTTTCTAAAAGCTTGGCCGGAACAGCTCTTGAATGGTTTTATAGAATCCCCTATGACACAATTAAAAATTTTGCTAAATTATCTGAGGCATTTGTAGCCCAATATGCTCATCTTGTTGAAACAGAGCTATCAGTAGTTGATCTTGTCCACACCAAGAAAAAAGGTGGAGAAAGCCTTCCTGAATATCTGCAAAGATGGCAAACCCTTACCACCCACATATCTTGCACCTTGTTAGAGTGCCATTTGGTGAAAATGTTTATTGATAATGCCCATCCTAGCTTGGCTCACCACATGACCATGAACTGTTTGCAGACCCACAAAGATATCAAAGAGAAAGGAATGATCCTTGAGCAAGGACTCATTAAAGATGGTGTGGTCAAGATTTACAAGGAAGCCAACCAAAATCAATCACATTCCAATGAAAAGTCTAGGTATTGGAACAAAAACAAGCATGTTGCAACAGATGGCGTCACTAACACTAGACATGTGAATATTGTTGGTCCTTCTCACAACTAGTCCAACCCACCCTATCAACCAAACAATCAGCAAGCTATCAACTACCAATAGCAGAATAACCACAGCTTTCAAAACCACAATCCAAGACCAAACTTTCAAGGGTCTAGCAATCAAGCTAATGCCATCAATGTAGCTGTAGGACAAAAGCCCAGATTCCAACCTACACCTAAAAACTATACACCGCTTGGTGAGCCATTGGATGTCATTTTTGAGAAATTAGTCAAGGAAAACCTCATCAAATTTCCTCCTACCTAGCAAATTGACCCAAGCCAATCCAAAGCTGCATGGTACAAAGACAATGAGTACTAAAAATTTCATAGGGTAAAAGGTCACACTACCCTCAGATGCATGAAACTAAAAGACTATGTGCAGGACCTCATTGATCGGAAGGAAATCACTATTGATGCCCAAACCTCTCCCAATGTAGGCTTACAGATCTATCAAAATGCTTTTCCTCCTCACAACAATCAAAATCCTGGAAAAACACCTATCCAAACCAACAACAACAACACCAACAATCATTAGCCAAACCAATAGCATGGGAAGAACAATGACCACACTTCATCCTATATAGACTATGGTAGCCTTATAGGTTGTATATCCGAGAAAGAGCCTTCTGTCAATGTTATCAATATCCAAAGACCAAACAATGAGTGTGTAGTCACCACTCAAAGAGCACGATTTAACATCGCAGGCCCACCCATTTCACCAGCACCATCAGCTCCATCAAAAAGCCAGTACAATATCTTGGAACACCTTGGGAACGTGCCAGCCCAAATCTCCATTTTAGACCTTCTTCGCACTAGTCCTGTGTACAAGAACATCCTTGATAGTGCCCTTATAGAATCCTGTGTCCCTTTAGATATCAACGCTACTAATTTTCATAATCTTGTTGGACACCTATCCTCCTCATGTGCCCTATCATTCAAACCCACCGACATACCCGTGGTTGAGCCAGATCACACCCTTCCACTTCGCATAGCCATCATGGTATCCAATTTTTCTATGAAAAGAGTAATGATAGATAATGGATCAGCCTTGAATATTTGCAGCATAAAATTTATAAAACAAGATAGGTATACTGAGGCAGATATCATCAGTGAGGTTATCACCATCAAAGCTTATGACAACTTGGAAAGAACCATAGAAGGAACTATTTTGCTACCAATCAAGGTTGGGCTAATCATCTAAGAGACACTCTTCCATGTTATTGATCTAAACCTACCATTTAACATCCTCCTCAGTTGCCCATGGATTCATGTCATGAAAATCATTCCATCCACTTACCATCAGTGCATCAAATTTCTGCATCAAGGCACTGAGGTAACCATCCATGCCGATCCAAAACCCTTTGCTTACTGCAATGTGGTTGAAGCTTCATTTACAAACCATTGCCCTGGAATTGATATCGGCACATCCATCGCCAACTCATCCCACACTTGTAATGACCCAAAAACCATCCTCGCCTCTACCCTGTCTACCGTGATGATCAATAACAAGGGCTGTGGAGAGTATAGTCTGTCGGATGCATTTGCTATCAAGGCACTCCCACTTGATCCACATGCCCATGGACGACTGACATATCACAAAGCTAAGGAGATTCCACCTCCTCGATACAAATAGTTTGGCCCAACAACCTTTGTATCCTTGAAAATCCCTCTTCATGAGGAGCTCACTCCAGATATCAACAATTGGTTACATAAGGATGCACCTCAAAGGAATCAGGCACGCCTTGATCACTTTAGCCAGAAGTATCCCCAAGAACATAAGCTCATCATTGAAAAATTGAACTATCAAGGTGGTGGTCTAGGACCAAAAGAAAGAGGCGTGCAGTGCCCCATCGATGCACACAAGTGGGAATCGAAGTCAGGTCTTGGCTTTGGCATACCCACAACTGAGGGCACCAATACAGACGGTCACACTTTTTTGAACATTCACTGTGACCTTGTCAAAATCGAAGACATTCCTAAGAAAGTTGAAAAGAGAGTCTACGACGATATCCTAGACCAAATCTCCCTCGAAGACTCTATTCTCCAAGAACTATCCATCCACCTCATTGACCTACCAATCGCCCATCCACAACTCATAGATTGGGACCAACCAAGCATCATACACATTGATGAGTTCACATCAGAGGAAGTGCTTCTGAGATTCATGGGAGCTGAAACACCTCACAAGAAAACAAAGCCAGATTCTGCCTATATCTACAAGCTAGATCCCAAGGGGTATTTTGGAGAAAATCCCCAACCTAGTTCCGATACACCCAAAACTGGAACTAAGGTGAATCTAAGACTAGCTAAGGCAGCGAAGAGAACCCCTCAGCAAGAACATCTAGAGCCACAAGCAAAACATGAGGATTTAGCATTACCTCCTCAAGATAATCGACCAGAGATATCTTCTATTCTAATTGAGGATACTAGGGAAGTCAACATCGGTTCTTCAAAGATCCCTAGGCTTGTTCACATTGTTGCATGCCTATCACAAGACCAAGTTGATCTCCTCTTTGAGGTCTTAAGAGAGAACATTGGCTGATTTGCATGGTCATATCAGGACATGCTAGGGCTTGATTCAAAGCTTGTAGTTCATCATCTTGTAGTCAATCCACAGATCAAGCCCGTCATACAAAAGCTTAGAAAAATGCACCCCAAGGTGGCATTACTGGTCAAAGCTGAGTTAGAAAGAATGTTAGCTGCTAAGGTTATCTGACCTATTGACTATTCAGAGTGGATCTCCAACATGGTCCCTATCACTAAGCCTTCTGGTGACATCAGAATCTGCACTGATTTCAGAGATCTTAACAAAGCTTGTCCAAAAGATGATTTTCCCTTGCCCAACATAGATATGATTGTAGATCTTACAGCTGGACATGAAATTTTGTCCCTCATGGATGGATTTTCTGGGTATAATCAAATCAAGATTGCAGAAGAGGATCAACATAAGATAGCATTCACTACCACTTGGGGAACCTCTTGCTACAACATGATGCCTTTTGACCTAAAGAATGTTGGGGCTACCTATCAAAGAGCTATGACAGCCATCTTTCATGATCTCATCCATAGCATTTTGGAGGATTATGTGGATGATATCTTGGTCAAATCTCATACCTTCATGGATCATCTTGCTGACCTGGAGAAAGTCTTTGATAGGTTAGCCAAATATCATCTCATGCTGAATCCCAAGAAGTGTGTCTTTGGGGTCACATCTGGCAAGCTTCTAGGCTTTATAGTGTCTAAACGAGGTATCGAGATCGACCCCAAGAAGGTCAAGGCTATCTTAGACATGCCTCCTCCCCAGACACTGCGACAGCTTCGTTCTCTTCAGGGAAAGCTTCAATTCATCCGGTGCTTCATCTCCTAGCTTGCAGATAAGTGTACGCCATTTTCACATTTACTAAAGAAGGATGAGAACTTCAAGTGCGATCATTTATGTCAGCGCAGCTTTGATTAACTCAAGCAGTATCTCACCAATCCCCCTATCTTAGTTCCACTAGTTTTTGGTCGTCCCCTAATTTTGTACATATTAACAACGCCTACTGCTCTAGGGGCACTTCTAGCACAGCTCAATGACTACGACAGAGAAAGAGCCATCTACTACATCAGTAGAACCCTAGTTGGTTATGAACTCAATTATACTCCTATGGAAAAAGCTTGTTTGGCAGTTGTTTTCTCAACTGAAAAGCTTCGCCATTACATGCTAAGTCATACCATCCAACTAGTCTCCAAGATTGACCCTCTCAAGTATATGCTCTCCAGAACAGCACTTATAGGTCATTTGGCCAAATGGGTTATGCTCCTTAGCGAATTTGACCTCTAGTATGTGGACATAAAGGCAATCAAAGGGCAAGCTATAGCAGATCACCTAGCTGATGCACCTCTAATAGATGCTTATCCATTGATCACAAAATTTCTAGATGAGCATATCTATCTAATTGAAGAACAACCCCCATGGAAACTTTATTTTGATGGCTCATACACATCTCATGGATTAGTGGTAGGAATATTGTTGGTCACACCTCAAGGATATTACATTCCAAAAGCCTTCAAGCTACAATTCCCTAGCACCAACAATATAGCTGAATATGAGGCCCTCATAGCAGGATTAAAGATAGCTGCAGAATGGAACATTGCTGAGCTACAAATCTTTGGCGATTCTCAGCTCATCATCAAGCAAGCCCTAAATGAATATCAAACCAAAGATGAAAAGCTATTACCCTACAAAGAGCTAGTTGATCAGCTAACCCAACAATTTACAAGGCTTCAGTTTACACAAGTGCCCCGAATACAGAACAAAGCAGCAGATGCTATGGCTACTATAGGCTCACTCTTGGAAATTCCCCAAGCAGCCACACAGTATGAGTTTTTAGTGGAGCAGCTCCTCACACCCGCCTATGCGAATGAGGATTCAAACCATCTTTGTATCTTGGTTGATCCCCAATCCCCTTGGTACCATGAGATTCACGCTTACCTTAATGATGGTATCATATCCCCTCACCTCACACGTACCCAATGCCAGAACCTCATCTGAAAATCATCCTGCTATGTTATCATAGCCAATACCCTCTATCGTCGGGGTTATCACGATACTCTCTCTTGATGTTTAGACCAAAATGAGGCCGCGATGGTGTTAAAGGAAGTACACTCTGGACTTTGTGGTGCCCACACGAGTGGTATTGTCCTAGCGTGACAAATCCTTAGAGCAGGCTACTATTGGCCTACCATTGAAGAAGACTCCTGTGACTTTGTCAGAAAGTGTCTCCCATGTCAGCAGCATGCAAATCTTGTGCACGCTCCAGCACAGGATCTACAGCCTATTGCACCACCTTGGCCTTTCGCTTGTTGGGGCCTTGATCTAGTTGGAACTATCACACCCCTCTCATCTGATGGATATAAATGGATAATAATAGCTATAGACTATTTCACTAAATGGGTGGAAGAAGTTCCCCTAGTCTCAGCTATAGGAGTTCAGGTCTCCAAGTTCATCTTGTACCACATTGTTTGCCGCTTCGGCATCCCATCCACCATCTTCACTGACCACGGAGGTAACTTTGAAAATCTCAACATGGAAGAATTATGCACTTCCCTCCGCATCCATCACTGCTTTTATATCCCATATTTCCCACAAGGTAATAGCCAGGCAGAGGCAACTAACAAAACCCTTCTCAAAATCCTAAAGAAAGTTGTCAATGATTCTGGTCGTGATTGCCACCTACAAATAAATCCAACCCTTTGGGCCTATCAAACTTCCTTCCATATATCCACAAGCACAACTCCATACTCCCTAGTCTATGGTGTTGAAGTGGTACTACCTATATAGGTTAAACTTCCCTCCTTGCACATATCTTTGCAAGGGCAAATATTAGATGAAGAATACAGAGTAGCTTGGCTCACCCAGCTAGATCTCTTAGACGAGAAGCAACAACAAGCCTATGATCATCTCATAGTCTATCAAACTCGTCTCAAAAAGAATTTCAACAAGAAGGTGCGTCCACGACACTTTCAGCCAGGTGACATGGTCCTCAAAGAAAACATGAAAGTCCAACCAGATCGAAAAAAGAAAGGCAAGTTTGAACCTACATTGCTTGGTCCTTATGTTGTCACTGCTTCCTTTGGCTCTGGAGCCTATCAGTTATCTACACAAGAAGGAGAACTCTTGAATGATCCTACTAACATCATTCATCTCAAGAAGTTCTATGCTTGAAGATCCTTGGTATACCTAGCTTTTGAAAAATACAAAAAAAAATAGTAAAGAGAAATAAGCATCCAATAGTGAAAACTTGGCAATTCAAGCGCCTTGGATAGGTACCTTGGTGAAAACCTAGTAATTCAGGTGCCTTGTGCTAAGACTAATCCATTATCTATCCCTTTCCTATCCGTCATCCATTCACCCACCATCCCATAAAACACCTGCTTGTTTCCTTGGTGTTCCAACCAAATATCCAAAATCTAATGGAGCTTGTAAATACCTCCTGTACAGCTTGTAAAATCTTGTACCAAAGCTTGTATTATACCTTGTAAATCTTGTACCATACCTTTTATATCTGAATCTTGTCCAAAGTTTGTACCATATTCTAGCTTGTAAATAATCTTTTGTCCTAGCTTGTATACTATCACGTGCACACACAAAACCCCATTTTCACTTAAGCTTTTTGCAAACCATCTAACTATCCACCTATCACCTATTATAGACATCCCATCCTTCACAAACATTTCCATCTCACAAAAAAAAAAACATGAAAAAACTTGTACATTTGTAACATATCTTGATCCATCATCTTGCACATCCTCTTTAGCTTAGTACCATTGTATCTATCCAGCGTTCATGTCAGTTCATCCTTGATCAGCATCTTGCACCCATCACACATCTTGGTTAGCTATTCCAATGCCTCCTTTAGCTAGATTTCCTGTCACCAAAGTGTTATCTTTCTTAGTTCATCTTTCCAGATGCAAAACTCATCCAAATCCACTAGCTTAGGTGCTCTCTAATAGGTCCTTGCAGGATATAGCTTTCCTCATGTCTGATCTTGGTCCGTTAGTACCTCATCCTACCCATCTCATTGGCAAATGGTTCTCTTTTGGATTTTCACTTTCTTTTGATTTCGACTCTTCCCTGTTGGGTCTTGAAATATCTTTTCCAAGAAATCTCCTTGTTCCCTCCTCAAGGTTGCCATGATCTTCCATATCATGGTATACTACAAATGGGGCAATCAGAGCGTAAGGTCTTGATCATGTCTTTTCCTTGTTTTCTTTTCTGCTTGTGGGTTACCCAGTGTCATTTCCACACTGCTTCCTCTGGGATTCATGTGTGATACTGGGGCAATCCTTGCGTGTTTTTTTTAAGTTAGTTTGTCAGTCCTCTAGAAAATTGGCGAAAAGGCCTTGATGTTCTTGGTAACCTTGGAAATTAACCAATAGTCCTATAGCAAATCTAGTGCTCAACTACATGGTGGTACTTCTCTTTGAAGTATCCCCCCGCTCAAAAAGCTTCAATGGTTTTCCTTCATCTCCATTATCCCCCATCCATATCCAACATCCGTCTCTCCTACCCTAGCTTATGCATCAGTATCTCTTTGAATCACTCCTCACCTTTAGCTTTAGGGTTCCACAATCCTAGTCTTAGGGATCCACCAATTCAAATCAATCCACCAAGCCTCATCTTTCGAGATCCACAATCCTAGTCCTAGGGATCTTTGAAACCCATCTTCCACCAATCTGACTCTTTGAAATCCTATTGCATCAGCTTTATAATCCCCTCATCCATCTCCCTATCCTGGATTCCTTTTTATAGCGCTCCACTCCTTCATCCTCCGCCTTCCCTAAAGTCTTAAGCTTGCTTCCTCTTGTGCATTTGATTCTCCTTTATCATTCTCCCATAGTGAGAGTTTGAGCTAATTCAACCCCTTCTCTTTGCCAATCTGAGTTTCCTTGCTCATTCGAGATTCTTGTACTTTTCAAGAAGCCATCGAGCCTCGCTTTCTCTCCCCACTACCTTCTTGAGGGTGCATCTCACAGTCCATTCTCTCCTCTTCTGCTCTAGCCTTGGGCATCTTATTTTCTTATCTTTGATGCCATGCCACTTGCATCATCACATCAAAGAGGGGCAAAATGTGGATACCTAAAAACCTTTAAAAAATAAAGTATTTTTATTTTCTGAAAAATTCCTGATGACATCATCATTCATTAATTGATTAATTATTTAATTAATTTATTTATTTTTATGCCATTAAATACCTTTATCTTAATTAAAAATATTTAATTAAGGAATCCCTCCCAAAAATGTTTAAATCTTATTTAAACATTATTTCCTTATTTATTAATTATTTAATTAATAAATTGACCAAAAAAACCCAAAATAAATAAAAAAATTATTTTTTGCCCAAAACTTGGCCAATTTCCTTAAGACCACTAACCTCTTCCAAAATCTTCTAATCCTTCTTTAATTTTGATTAAAGGCTAACCCATCATTTCCTACCCCTAATCCCAACTCAAAATATTTAATTAAGATTAAATATTAATCCTCATGTTTATTAAAAAAGTTTTAATAAATATCTCCTCAACCCAAACCCTTGAAATAAATAAAAAATTATTTATTTCCTAAAAATCTAATTTATCCTCATCCTAAGAAGTTCTAGACTCTTCTAGAAAGTCTACATCCTCATCCTAGGAAATTCTAGACTATTCTAGAAAGTCTTTATCCTCATCCAAAGTCTAGACTCTTCTAGAAGATGTCTTTAAACCTAATCCTAATCCCCTCCTAACCTTGTCACATTCTCTAAACATGGGTTAAGACTTACTAACCCAAGCCAAAGTTAACAAATATCTCCTCCTTCACCCACCCTCATTAAATGCCATCCACTTGCCTATCCCTAAGCTAATCCTGATCCATCCTCTAATCATTTGCACAAGCTTAAGCAAGCTTAAAACCTTCCTAATCAGTCCCAAGTTGAAATTCCTCTCATCTCCCTCAAAATATCCCAACCATAAAACTTTATGAAGCCCACTAGGCCATAAATGACTCTTCCAAGCCCTTTTATTGCTCTTACAATCCATTATGAGGGTCTTTATGAAGATTTTATCGCTTGAGCCTCCTTTGTTGACTCATCCTTCCCCTTTCCTCCATCCTCTCACCCTATGACATGTGTCACTCCTTGATTGGCTATAAGGAAGCACAATCCATGTGCTCTCCTCTCATGCAATCTGAGCCCTCCATGAGCTTTTTCTCATGTTTGCATCTTAGCCCTCAATCCCTTAAGCCTCTTGCCTATAAATTGGATCCTTCCCCTTTGCAAAATAACATAATCCATGAATTAAGGTCATAATGCCATTTTAAGAAGCCATTTTACATCAAAACCATACACTCACACCCAAATTCCAACTCCATTTGAAGCCGTTTTTGAAGAATAAGCTTGAGCATACATCCTATCTATTTAGACAAAGCCACTCAACAAGAGAGCTTCTCATTGAGAGAGTCTATTAATGGCTCATATTCTCAATTAAGAGTTCATCTTAGTCTATCTTGAAGTTTATGAATTTTTTTTAGTTTGTAGAAGCTTTATTTAAATTTGGTTTCTATTAGCATACTAACATTGCTCATATATAGAAGGAACTTGGCAGATGGGATCCAAAGAACCATTAAGGAATGCTATGTTAAAAAGAAATGAAGATCATATCTTGGAACATAAGGGGCTTAAATGGTGCCCATAAACAAGAGATAGTTAGGAATTTGATTAGAGACCAAAGACCTAATTTTCTACTGATCCAAGAAACAAAAATGAGAAAAGACATGGCAGGGAAGTTGTCTTTTAGTAGCAATATGAGTAGTGAGGCTATGGACTTGGAAGGAGTTGCAAGGGGGGTGCTTACACTCTTCAAAAAAAATGCTTTCCATATCTCTGCAATGCTCAATAAAGGTAATTCTCTCCATTGTAAAATTTTCCATATCCATAGTGGTGACACTTGGTTTCTCTTAAATGTGTATGCACCCAACTCCAAGAGGGAGAGAAGGGTTTCTTTGGTAAAGGTTCTTGATGTAATTCAAAGTAGTAACATTAATAAAGGTATTATTATGGGGGATTTCAATACTCCTCTCTCAAATGATGAAAAATTAGGGGGGCTAGCCATAGATCAAGATAGTAAACTAGATCTTTCAAATTTTATTAACAGATTGGCCTTTATGGATGTTGATCTCTCAGGGGGGCAATTCACTTGGTCAAATAGGTAGACTAGAGGAGATTGTATCCAGATTTGTCTTGACAAAGACCTCATTTCTTTAGACTAGATGCAAATTTACATGTGTAGACTCTCCCTTCTCCCCAGAGTAGGATCAGATCACTCACTCATCTCACTCTCATTTAGCTCTCTAATGGCTAAATGAAACTTCCCCTTCTATTTTGAGAAGATGTGGAGTTCCCACTTGGATTTGAATGCTAAGATATCCTCTTGGTGGAACATAGAGGTGGAAGGTATATCTATGTTCAAGATTGCTCAAAAATTAAAAAATGTGAAAAGAAATATCAAAGCCTAGAACAAGATGGACTTTGGGCATATCTTTCAGGACAAGGAGGTGGAGATAGACCAGCTTTGAAAATTCTAGGACACAATACAATAGGAAGGGTATAATGATTAGAGTAGGATTAAAGGAAGATCAATGCTCATAGAACTCAATAATATCATAACTAGGGAAGAATACTTTTGGAAGGAAAGATCCAGAATCAATTGACTTAAAGAGGGGGACCAAAACACTAGGTTCTTCCATTGTTCTACCTTAAAGCACCATGCTAATAATAGGATTTAAGGCATAAAGAAGGGTCAAGTTATTTTTTCTAATGATAGTGAGATTTTAGAGGAGGGAGTGTTATACTTTTCATCAATACTATCTAGGGACTCTTCATTATCATTGAAGGACCAAGAGGAAATTTTGGCTTTAATCCCCAAACTATTACTTGACCATCATAATTCCATGTTGAAGGAAATTCCCACTATGCATGAAATTAATCAAGCCCTGGTTTCACTTCTAGTTGATAAAGCCCTAGGTCCAGATGGATTCCCAACTTTCATTTTTTAGAAGTATTGGAAGGTGGTCAAAGGGGATATGGTGAAGGCAGTGCAAGAATTTTTTGGGGCCAGGAATTTGTTGAAGGAACTTAATGCTACCTTCATGGTGCTTGTTCTGAAAAACCTGGGGGCTGATTTGATGGATAAGTTTAGACCCATTAGGCAATACAATTATTTTTATAAAATCATTTTTAAAGTTTTGACCATCAGGATTCTCAAGGTGTTCCCTTTGATTATCTCTCCATAGCAAACAGGCTTTGTCCCAAGAAGAAAGATTCTAAATTCAATAATGATGGCTCATGAGGTGATCCATTCCTTTGAAGTAGGGAAAAGGGAGGGCTTCCTCCTCAAGCTGAACCTCTCCAAAGCTTATGACAGGGTATACTATGACTTCCTTAAGGCTGTTCTCCTAGCATTTAGATTTGAAGCCTAGGTATGCAAACTTATTCTTCAACTTGTCTCCACCCCCTCTCTTGCTATTATAGTCAATGGTGCTCCCTCAAATTTCTTTTTCCCCTTGAGAGGGCTTAGATAGGGTGATCCTTTGTCCCCTATTCTTTCCATTATAATGATAGAATGCATAGGGAGGTTAATTCAGAGGAAAATATAGGAAAGGAACCTGCATGGTCTTAAGCCATCTTTTGGACAAGTCTCTTTTTCCCATCAGTAATTTGTGGATGACACAATTCTGGGTGGGGAATCCACAGTTTAGGAGGCTAAAGTGTTAAAGAATGTGTTGGATACCTACATGAGGGGTACAAGCTAGTCTATCAATTGGGAGAAAAGTTCTATTTTCTTTGTTAACACTCCGAATGATTGACAAAGAAAGATTTCTCAAATTCTTGGATGAGGAGTAGGATCTCTCCCAACTAGTTATCTTGGAATGCCCCTAGGGTAAAAACCTCCAAAATATTTCTAGAATGGTATTATTGATAGATTTAATAAGAAGTTGGTGGGTTGGAAAGGAGCCACCCTTAGTCAAGCTAGAAAATGTGCTCTAGTGAAATCTACTCTCCAGAACCTCCCAACTTATGGTCTTAGCCTTTTTGGGATTCCAGTTAAGTATGTGGATAGAATAGAGAAAATCTAGAGGGACTTTTTGTGGTCAGGACTAGAAGAAAAAAATGATATCATTTGGTGGCCTAGGATAATGTCTTCCTCCCCAAATGTTATGGTGGTCTAGGTATAAGAAAAAATATACACCTTAATAATGCTCTGTTAACAAAGTAGATATGGTGCTTATTTCAGAGCACTAGAGAATGGCAGGATATCATGGTGGAGAAGTAATTGAGAAGGTAGTCTCTTAGCTTCATGTTTAGTGAAGTTGATATTCTGTATGGATCTTTTATCTACAATGGGATTCTTAAGGCAAGATCTTTGGCCAAATCAAATGCAAAATGGAAAGTGGGGAATGGTGAAAGCATTCTCTTCTAGCAAGATAATTGGTTAAGTTAGGGGCCTCTCATAGATTTCTCTAATTATGAGAGATGGTCTAACTCTTGTATAATAATATTTGGGTTAAAAGTTAGCTACTACAGAATAGATCAGAGGTGGAAAGACTTGTCTTTAGTATCTTAGGATCTCAAACCTCTAATGATTATTCTAAATGCCATAATTTTAAACAACAAGAGGGACAAATTTATTTTTTAGAGATGATACCAATGGGTTATATTTAGTTTCTTCTAGCTATTTCTCACTTTGGAATAAGATGGAAAAACCCAGTTGGGCTAAGGCTTGGATAACTGGTCTTACCCCTAAAATCAACATTTTCTTTTGCATAGTGTTGCAAGACAAGATCCTCACCCTTGATAACCTTGCTAAGATAGGTTAGTACATTCCTAATAGGTGTAGTTGATGTAAGCATGATTTGGAGATAGTTAGTCACATGTTTATTCATTGTCCCTATTTCTCGGAGGTTTGGGAACTTTTGACCAAGAGCTATGGGGTCAGTTGGTGTAAACTGGACAGCATCTAGGATTTCTTTGGCCAATGGAATTGTTTGCATAAAGGCATGAAGATATAGATGATTTTCTCTTGGACTCTACCACATTTTTTCTAGGGAATATGGAAAGAGAGAAATAATCATAACTTCAAAGAAAGGAAAGCTCTTGCATTTGTTCTTGTAGATAAAATTAATAGTTCTATGAGAGAAAAATTTTCTATTAGAAAGGGGGGAAATATTGAAGGAGTAAATAGTATGGAAAAGAAGAAGGATAGGGAGGTGAAAATACAGGAGGCTAAGTGGCTTTTTCCCCTAGAAGAATGGCATAAAGCCAACTTTGATGGTGCAGCCAAAGGGAACCCTAGCCCAACTAGCTATAAGGGAATAATTAGAAATTGTCATGGTATTGGCTTAGTAACCTTTTCCAATACTTTAGGGACTTAGATGAACCACTACATAGAGGCCAATGTAGCTTTTTATGTTGTCAAGTTGGCTCTTGCTATGGGGATTGAGAACCTTTAGTCAGAGGGAGATTCTTTAAATATAATAAATTGTTTAAATGGATGCTCCCATCCTTCCTGGACCACTGCTAACGTGGTGGAGGAGATTCAAGATGAATTGGGATTATTCAAAAGGGTCCATGTCAGCTACGTGTATAGATAGGCAAATTCTATTGTAGACTAGTTTCTGAGTGAGGTGGTAACCAAAAATACAATGATGATGTGGCATAGTGGAGACAACTTTTCAGTGGTTTTGAAAGATATTCTAATTTTGGAATGAATCTAGGGGTGTACAAAGGTAATCTAGAGTTAATAATGGAAAGATATCTAGGACATCAAAAAATACAAGGTTTTAAACAGAATAAAGTGGAGGTTATGAGATGTTATCATTTCCTGTAATTTTGGCACGTTTTATGGGTCTCATTTTTATCTTGCATTAAAACTACTAGAGGCAAAAAAGATATAGTGAATCAAGAAACTCAAAAAGAAGAAGACTGCGAAGGGCCAGAGCACTAGTGTAGGGTTTCCTTGTAGGAGATCAAGATCATTAGGGAGAGAAGTAGGAAGGAGCCAACTAGGGAGGTGGAAAAATGGAGAAAAATAATGAAGGTCTAGAATAGATTGGAGAAGGGTGGAATAGCAAGGTACATTGAAAAACTCCATGGGTTTGACAAAGAGATTACTAAGCTCATGGTTAATAGTTGGAATGATGGATGAGTTAAAATTGATGAGGTCTCTCACCAGGTGAGCATGGAAACAATTTCTTTTGTCACAGAGATTCCTCAAGAGGAGGTAAATTTTTATAGTGACAAGAAAATATCATCAAATGTAGTGAAAGAGTTTGCGAAGAATGTGGAAGAGAGGAATAATTTAGTGAAGCTCAAAACTTAAATCGATTCAATAAAAAATCTATGAAGGTATGTATTAAGGGTTGTCATTGAATTTATTACGTTGGATACTAGATTGGACAGAGTCAGAATGCACCATTTTGTTTTGCTAAATCATTTTAGACATGGAATAAAAATTTCTTTTCCTTTCTATCCGTTTACTTCTTTGAGCAAGAATATTAAGGGTTATAAGGAGAAACCTTGTGCAAACCTAGCTCTTTACGAGAATTTTCTCCTTCTAGTCTATGAATATCTCAAGAGCCAAACTAGGGGAAAACTCTTTGGTCACTCTGGGGAAGCATTGGAGAATACTGGGAGTTTGAATTTTTCTAACTCTAATGATACCCAAAGTCATAGCTTGGAGGAAGAGGATAATACCCCCTCGATGGGTAAGAAGCGAAGGGGGTAGGGGCAAATTTCTCACTCTACCAGTATTGTTCCATGTAGAAAGAACCCCAAAGAATTAACTCCTAATCCTATGGAATAGAGGGAGGAGGAGTATAATTATGATGAGGAGGAAATAGAGTTGGAGGATGAGAAGATGGAGAAGGATGTCACTATTCTACCTATGAATCCCAAGAAGAGGAAGGCTGAGAAGGATATGCCTCTGGAAAGGAGAAGCAATGAGACATTGGAGATTCCTGGCCCCTCCCCTTGCCTCTCTTCACCCCAGAAGAAGATAAAAGAGATTTTGGTGGAAGAAAGCAGTGAGGAGGTAATGAAAGAAAGGAGGAGGGCATGGAGAAACTTCAATACCAAAATGACAAAGATGGGGATAGTCAGAGAGATAGTGAATCCTCAAGTTCTCCAAGACAAGGAGGGAAAACTTCATTTCAAGGAACTCATAGATCTGGCTTTGGTAGCAATTTCAGACAATGCAAGGGAGATAGGGTTCAACCTACTCAATAATGCCAAAAATAGTATGATAGACAACTTATGCTCAATTAAGTGGTTGTTCCATGAGATGGAAGAGCTCAAGGAGAAAAGATGTTAGGAGGAAGGTCAAAAGAATAACAATGACCAAGGTTGTATAGCCAACCAAGAGGATGGTATTTCTAAGGTTGAGAAAAGGGTGCAAAGGATGGCGATATCAAACTAGAACCTTGCTAATTAGGTGATTGCCACTTTGAACATTCTTGATGAGAACATCAACAGCCTAGGTGAATCTTTGAAAAATGCGAGCATTGGTGGGGAAAAGGATGAAAGGGTCAATGAGGAATCTAGGCTGACTGAGGTGGAAATGAATGTGACCAAGTTCTTGATAGAACATGCTACTGATCTAAACTAGGAGTGTGTGACTATGGAGATCTAGAGTGCTAATGAAGTAGCTGAAACCATGTAGGAAACTGATAGGAAGATTAAATAGTAAGGGTTGTATTCCCTATCCCTTCCTTTTGTCAGTCGATCTATTGGCTTTTGTTGTCTGGCCATTGGCCTATCTTTTATTTTGGCCTTATGTAGGTAGAAGTATTAGGTCTGGACTTCATTTAATATTATGTTGCCAACTATTTTGTAAAAACATTTGGGTTTTAGCATCCCTATAAAACTTGTTTTTCTTAATAAAAAACATAACAAACTAGAATTTAAAACTATACAAAGATTTTAAAAATGAAAAAAAATTCTAAACTATTATCCGTCAAGAATTGTCCAAGAATTGGAAATTCTAGAATATCACTTGATAATTCCTTTATAAAATAAGAGTCTTCTCCCCAATTTTCATGAACTAGATATGGGCCTAACTATATAGGACCAAATTTTCCATGTTTTCCCTTTTCTTCTAATTTGGAATTCCATAACAATACCATGTCTTCAGGCTAAAACTTTCTTGATACTATCCTATTATCATATAACTACTTAACTTAAACTTGCAACTTAACACTTTTTACATAAGTATTTCTTCTTGTCTCATCCAACTGCATAATATCATCCATTCTAATTTTCATTTCATCAATGATATCATCATCATATTACTAAGTAAACTTGTACATTCCTCTTAAATTTCTTTTGGGTAACTTGGCCTAAATTCCATATACTAGATCAAATGATGCACATCCTATAGCCTTCCTTATTCTTACCCTATCAACCTAGGGTGCAAATAGTAATTTGGAATCCCATTCTGTTTTATTTTCTTGTAGTCCATCCTTTTGATGATCTTCAACAAACTCTTATTGCTTGATTCTTCTTACCCATTTTCTTTGAGATGGTATGGGGAAGATGTTGATCTTGTAATACCATATTTGTCAAAACAAATTGTAAATTCTTTAGACCTAAAATACATGGAATTATTAGTTATAATCTTTTTAGGACATCCACATCTACTTATGATGTTATTTAACATAAAATTATTCAACAATTTAGTAGTATAATTCCTAGTAGGAATGACCTCTACCCACTTTGTGAAGTAGTCTATTGCCACTAATATCCATGAATAATCAATACTAGACATGGTTGAAATTTCACCTATGAAATCCATTCCCCGTTGCTAGAAACATGCTTGTACTTCTAGTGATTTTAATGGTAGATTTCTAGAGAACTTTAATTTTCCACTAAATCTTTGATAAGCATCACATTTTCTCACAAACTTATGTGCATTTTTAAAGAGATTACGCCACCAAAATCTAGCTCTAATCATGTTTTGAGCTATTGTTTTAGCCATATAATGGCCTCAACATACTCCATTATGCATCACATTCAAGATTATCATTGAATAATCTTTATCAACAAATTTGAGTAGGACACCTTCCATACTCCTCCACCATAACTATCCACTTACAATAACATATTTGATAGCCTTTAACTTTAAAACTCTTTTTTGATTGTCACTCAATGTTGGTGGAGTCTTCATGTATTAGAATTAAATATTATATCTTTATACCAATCATAGGTATCCATATAAAATAATCCATTTACACTATTATCATTAGGTTGATTTATCTTATTTTCTTCAAGGTTTGTCTCCACCATCAACTTGGAAAGTCCTTTCCCTATCATCAACTTGGTAATATGGATCTCTATATTAAATTCTTGGATATTATCAATCCATCTACATCTTGTCCCTGAAACTTCCTATTGTGAGAAGATGTCCTTTACTGTAGCACTTAGAATGAATGCAATCATAGTAGCTTTGATTAGATAACACCTAAATGCCTTAACTTTCTTGACTAATGCATAGGCTTGCTTCTCATTTATATCATATTTTAATTCTATAGCCTACAAGGATTTACTAAAAATTGCTATTGATTGGTCATATCCATCTTCATTCTTCTGTAATAAAACTACTGCAACATTATGGAATGATGCAAAAGAGAATATGTGCATTGGCTTAGAATAGTTAGGGGCCCTTAAAATAGAGGCATCTTTTATCGCTTGTTTTATCTTTTAAAAAGATACATGTGGTTCATCATCACACCTTATTTCAAAGCCCTTCTTTAACATCTTAGAGATAGGTCTACTTATCTCTACAAAATATGTAACAAACCTTCTGAGAAAATTGATCAACCCAAAGAATGACTAAATTCCCTTTACATTCTTAGGCTTCTAAATCTTGTGAATATCTTCCACCCTCTGTGGATCTATCCTAATTCCTTCTTCCCCTACCAAGTGGTATAATAAGATACCTTCAATAATAGTAAAGGAACACTTCCTAAGATTCAAAGAAATACCATATTTAACTGCTTTGACAAATACCATTTCAAGGTTCATACAATAATCATTTTCATCCTTTCAATATACTATCAAATCATCTTAATACATTGCTAAAATATTATTGATTATATCTACAATGTCACATCCATGGCTCTTTGAAAGGTGACACCAACATTAATTAGGCCAAAATGCATTATGTTGTAAACATATGTTCCCCAACGTGTTGTAAATGTACTCTTGTATCGCTTTGATTCTTTAACAACCACCTGATTGTATCTAGAGAATCCATCCATCATGGATGTCAACTCTGGTCTAGTGACTCTTTATAGCATGGCTTCCATGTTAGGTATACCATAATTATCCTTCGATGAAGAAATGTTCAAATTTCTAAAATCCACACATAGTCTTATGTCACCATTCTTCTTCCTAACAAAAAACAAAAATTGATACCCACAAAGAATGCCTAATTGGCTTGATGATCCCAATATCTCTTAATTTTATTAGTTCCTTTTGCATCTTTGGTTCTAGTGATAGATTAATAGGTCTCTATTTTTGTATGAAAGGCTTAGCTCCTTCCTTCAATGGAACTTGATGCTGGAAAAGATCATCTCTATAGGCCTTCAAATTATCATATGACCAAGCAAATGCATGCCTATATTTTCTCAGCAAATTAATAAAACATTTCCTGATTTAAAGAGATAAATTCCTACCTACATATAGTTTCTTTGATGATTCTCTAGTTCCAAGGTTGATCTCCTCTAAGTCCTTTACATCATGTTCACTGTTAGTTGTCTTGAATCTATCATGGTTATCAAAAATAGTTTGTAACACAACCAGGGCTTTAGGAATCTTATTTTTTTTAAATTGGATAATTAGTAGCATATCCATAATTCAAAATGTGATGCATTTGTACCTTTTTGGACTTGCACTCTGTTCAAGGTATAAATAGTTGTACTTACAGTTTATCTCAAATATTTCTATGACAAATTTTTCTCCATCATCAATTTTATAGCACAATCCATGATTAATCTATTTCTTCTTTCACCTATTCCATTTTTAGGAGAGGTCTTGGGTGCTCATAACTATATTTTGAGTCCTCTGTCATTGCAGAATATGTTAAATTCATTGGAAACATGAATTTTCCACCTCTATTAGATCTCAAGAATTTTAGACTCTTCCATGTCTCCTTTTCAACTCTAGCCAAATACTAATTAAATAACTAAAATGTATCATATTGTTCTTTAAGAAACATTAGAGTAATCATTCTAGAATAGTCATCAACAAATAGAATGAAAATTTTATCTCTATAATAGCTTTGAATACCAATAGGCCCACATAAGTTAGTATGAACCAATTCCAAAATATCATTTGATTAGTATTTCTTTCTATTGAAGCTAGACTTTTTCATTTTTTCCAATTTACATTGTTTACACATATCATTGATAGGTATCTTTAGTTTTGAAAACCTCTTACTCTTTTCATTTTACTAATGGTAACCAAATTTTCAAATATTATTTGACACAACCTCTTGTCCCATAACCACATATCTTCATAATGTGCAAATAAACATGTCTCATCAGATAAATCTAGATAGAGAAGGTTACCTCTTGTTTGATCACCACTTCCAATTAGTTTACCATCAACATCATATATTTATATCTTTCTATGATGGAATTCAACTCTGTAGCCTAAATAGTTTAATTGTGAAACACTCAAAAAATTATAGTTAGGTCCTTCAACCCAATAAACATTATCACATTTAATCTTATCAGTCAATTATATTGATCCTTTACCTTTCACAAGATATGGAACATGATTAGAAAATTTAACGTTGCTAGCCTTGTATTGTCCAATGTTCTCAAATTTACTTCTATCAACAATACTTCTATTTGACCAATAAATATAAATTATCCATCTATCACTTTTATTGACATAGGAGATTAAGGAAGTTTTCTTCTCTTCATTAAAATCTTCTTTTATAGACACATAGACTACATCTTCATCATTACTTTTAGATTCACTATTAGTTTCTTCTTTAGTGTTATAACTAGATTTTTCACCTTTGTCTTTGCAATTCTTGTTCTTCTTATTGTCTCTATCATCTCTTCATCCTTTGTACTTACTTTCCTTTCTCGCATCCTTGTCTTCTCTATGAGGACACCTTGCAGCAATACGACCAATTTTTTTATATGAAATATAGATTATAGGAAGTTTACCTTTGTATTTTCTTTTCCTCTTCCAAGTCTTCTAGCCATCAATGCCTCAAGTTCATCAAGTTCATCCTTAGATGTATCAGTATCACTTTTCACATCTTTTCCTTTTCCTTTCTTGCCGAGAACTAGTTGTGATTTAAAAGAAGATTCAAAAGTAGCAGGAGTGTAATTATAAAAATTAGACATCTTAAAAGTGGTAATCTTGCCAATTACACCTTTCAGAGTTAGGTCATTACCTAGTGTACATATTAGTTCTTGTATTGTAGAAATTCTCATAGAATAGATGGGATGTAGAGTTCTCAAAATCCTTAATCTTTCCATTTGCACCTCTAGTATCATTGACAACCTCTTTAATTCTTGCACAATAGTGAACTATGTTCTCACCTTTTGTCATTTTCTCATTTCATCAAATTATCCTCTCAAAATTTATGAATTGGATCTCATGACATTATCATATCCTCCACATATGGTCTTCAGTTTATGCCACATTTCCTTTGCATTCTTGCATTCTTTTATGTCATCAAACTTAGCATAGCTTAGGGCTGAAATAATCTCCAACATAGCCTGATTGTATTCTTTCTTCTCTTTTGATTATTGAGTGGTCAAAGGGACTATTGTTATACTCACATGTACATTGTCTACAAATTCTAGTGCAACATCACTAATACTACCTATATGTAGCCTCATCAATCTTTTCCATGCAGGAAAATTCTCATTGTTCAACTTTGGTACCTCCTTTTTGTCCATCATGATATTTAACTTTGATTACCTTCAAACTTCTCTCTACATGAACCATTGCTTCAATACCAATCATTAGAATATTTGGAATAATTGAGAAGGGGTGAATCAGTTATCCAAGGTCAAGATATACCAATTGAACAAATAATTACTTAAACAAATTTAGATCTTATCATTCCATAGCTCAATCTCTACAATCAACTTTTAGTAACATCAACTAGTTTCCACTATCCTAAATATAAAAAACTTGCTAAATGTAAACATTAATTAGTAAAACACCATAAATAACATCCATACAAGTTTGATGCTAGGAGTTAACATGGAAATGCAATTTAAGATAAACCACTAGCAACATGTCACTAATTTTCACTCCTCTAAAGTGAGTTTTGTTAGGAACCAACCCTATTAAAGATTACAAAACACATTGTTAAAGGATTTAATCACCTTGTTAGGAGTGGTCTTGTTATAGGACTTTAGAAAATTCCACTAGAGTGTCTCCCTATTAGATGATTTACATATGATTGTTAGATCAACCTTGATTGAAGGATTAAAAAAGTGTTTAAAATTGTTAGAAAGTAGCATCATGTTTTGATCTATTAAGTACAACTCACTTTTCATGTACAGATCTTAGCTTGGTTCATAGATATTGATTCATTATTTGGCCTCCATTATCATCTTAGGATATGGTTAGCTTGGAAACCCTTCAAAAAATCACTCTTCACCTCTTCACATCTTCTAAGCCTTCTACTTAGATTCACTAGTCAATAACATCAATAAATACTCCAAGTCCCTAGAACTCTTTCACACACACATATTCTCTATATACACACTCTATGTTCACCCTTGTACCTCCTTAAATAGGCAATTCTAATATTTTTCTTCTTAAACATCACCATAGATATTAGTGTTTGCAATTAGATCCCCCACATACAATTTATCTAATCATCATCTTTTTTATCCTGTTCTTTTCTAGAACCTTTTCTTAGAATCCATTCCATAGATCATTTACCTAACCCTCTCCTAGCATTAAATTATCCAACTCATCAATCCATATCTTCAACATGCATTCTATATTCCAAGTAATTAACTTTTTTGATTGGAAGTTACGATTTCTCATAAATTGTTAAAGTATTGCTCCTTGGTCAACACAGTTTTTTGAAACTAGGTTACTCAATTACTATTGAATTTCTTTCTTAGCACATACAATATCACTCATTTGATACTGATGCTCAGTCAACACTAATTATTCTTTCCATTTTCTAGCATTTTCTTGAAACTAGCATCACTCATCGTATACTTTAAGTTATTTTATCTTCTTCTATGTTACTTGATCAAGCCTATGTATTTCATCTATCTATGATCACACCTTCAAGACTTGATCATTACCATCTTCTCGTTTTCCAACATGATTTAAACAATAAATTTATCTAGTCAAATTCCAACTAATCAAGTCTCCATTTATGGTTTCCTCTTCATAAATTAACATTTTCTATAGATACCTTTTTTTTTTTTTAACAACTTCTCAAATCCTCTTCATCAATCAAGTAGATATGACACTTGGATCAGATAGAAAAATGTCTTATCAATATGTTTGACATTGATAAAAATATTATTGTTGTTCCAATTGCAGTTTCCATCAATCATCTTATCTTCCTACCACATCCTTGATTATATATACTTATGCATATGTGGAATTTAGTATGTTTCATGGTTGCACCAGATACCTCCCATCTTTTGTATTGTATTTAGACTTATGGGAATTGCATGGTTAGGAATTATGCATGCTCATTTGGATCCCAAGGAAGTTTAAGGATTCATGGTTGGGTAGGAAAGCACCTTAATTATGTTTTTATGCCTTATATTTATCCGATATCAATGATTAAATGGTGAGAAAGTCATACATCACATTTTGTGCTTGTTTGTGGATTAAGAACACTTACATGGATGAAACTGTGAATCCTTATTTATGTTAAGATGCAGTATTTTTTTGACTTAAAATTTTTCTTTCAAATAATATTCTGACAAAATTTGCATGAGGGCCTAAGCCACATAAATGGAAAAGGTTCAACCACTAAACTTTTTTGGTGACTGATGATAACATATGGATGAGTTTCTCACCTAGAAAGTATCACATGTTTGTATGTATGATTGATTATTTTTGTTGCTTTTGATAAAAATATGGTTAAAGATAACTTGAGTGAAGAAATTATAATTTCAAAGGATAATGCTTACTCTTGACATTAAATGTTGAAACCTTATATTCTTGGTGTATTGAAATCATCAATGAAGTAATAATATTCTAAGTGTATATGTATGAGAATGATAGAAATTAGATATTCAAAGTATGTACTATTGGGGTCAAATCCATATTATTCTAAGGTATTGTAAGTAAGAAAATTTTTGTGTGTTGTATGATGTTATTGGAGAGTAGTATATTGTTGGAAATCCAAGAGGAATAAATAAGAGTGGAGGGGTGAATCAGTTACCACTAAAATAAATCCCAGATCTCTTAGATGTCAACATAGAACATAAGCTTCATTAAAATAATGTTTCTCCTTAAACACACAGGCACTCAGTTAATACCAACAATATGTTGTAACTCAAGAAATTCTTAATATGCATATCTTATGATATTATCTATGATTAAGCTTACTTAACTTAGTTGCATACATATAAAATAAATTTCATGAACACAAGTGACACCAAGATTTAATGTGGAAACCCAATTTGGGAAAAACCACCAATTACAACTAGTTAATAATTTTCATTCTTTTGAAGTGAGCTCTATTAGGAGACAACCCTATTAAAGGTTAAAAAACACACTATTAGGTGTGACCCTATAAGAGGATTTAACCACCCTATTAGGAGTGGTGTTGTTAGAGGTTTTTAGACACATCAATAGAAATGACACCTTTTTAGAGGATTTATAAATAGTTGTTAAGCCAACCTTGTTAAGAGATTTAGATCACTACTACAATGGTTAGAGAGTAACATTGAGATGACTTGATTTCTAGTGCAACTAAATTGCTGATTATAGATCTTAATTCTAGCTTGAATACTTGATCCTTCTTGATCGAATGTATCTTTGTAGCTCCACAAGAATATTCTTATCCTTCTAATTCAATTTCTCTAAGAATCTTCTATTCCTCCACACACTTGCACACATTCAATCCTCAACTTGACCTTATACTTATACTTTATGCATTTCCAAGTGAGCTTGAATATAACATAGAATAATTAATACTCATCTCCTCATTCAGCTAGAACCAAAAATAATCCATTAAACTCAATATGGAAAAATAAGGAAATCCTTCATTAGACCACCCTACATTATAGAAACTAAATCAGAAATGTATTTTCTATGTTAACCAAATGAACTTGGTTAACACTACATCTTCACAAAATTTCTTTGGCAATTGAATGATCTCAGTTAACACTAGTTCCATCCAACTTTTCTTTTATTATCTAAGTGAGCTTGGTTAACACTCAACTTCTATGAACTTTTCTTTGTAACTTGAGTGAATGCGGTAGACACTGTCATCTGAATTTGACAAACACTGGAATGCTCAATAGACACAAGAAACTATCTTCCATGCTTGAGTGATCTCAGCATACACTAAATGGTAAATATATGAAATTTATTATAACATCAAAGGCAATACAAAATTAGTTAATTATTTTCAATAATCTCCCTCTTTGGCATTGACGGCAACACATGTCATAATACAATAAAATTTTAGAGAAAACAATAGTAAGGAAAATATCCTTAGTTTCATTCTAATTCTCATCCCTAAGAACTCCCTATATCAGTGTGGACTCCCTCTGTTGGATACAATTGTCTAATTGTGTGTTCTCTTTGATGTCACACAAATGTCATATCAATTGGTAAATAGTGCTTACCAAGCTCACTTGATCAACAAGGTAGTTTTCCTTATCTATTGAGCATTCTTGAAGTTTATTCTATGAAGACAGTGTTTATCAAGCTCACTCGAGTGTCAAAGGAAATTATGGTAGAAAATAGTATTAATTGAGTTAACATGGTTAACAAAGGAAAGTTGGATAGAGTTAGTGCTAACTGAGTTCACTCAGTTATGAAAGGATTTTTGCAAGTTTGCAGTATTAACCAAGCTTCTATTGGTTAACATAAGAAATCATCGTAGAACCAGTGTTTATCGAGTAGGGTTGGCTAATAAAGGATTTTGATGTTTTGGCATGAGAATCTTAATTATTTTAAGTATTGGTTTTAGCCAACTATGGTAATGATTAGTAGTCATTCTAATTTTTATCGAGCCAACTTAACAATGTAGAAGGTATAAATATAAGGTCAAGCTATGATTTTCAAGTGTGTGTGCAAGTGTGTTGATTAAAATAAGAAGAAAAGAGAAAGAGAAAATTTGAAGGATAAGAACGTATCATTGTGGAGTAGAAGAGTAATATCTGATTAGGAAGGATCAAGTTTAATTAGAACAAAGATCTAGATTCAGCAATTTAGTTGCATCACAATTAGGACATTTCATTGTTACTCTCTAACCATTGTACCAGTGATCTAAAATCTCTTAACAAAGTTGGTTTAACAGCCAGTTGTAAATCCTCCAACAAAGTGGCAATTCCATTGAATTGTTTTAAGACCTCTTGCAAGGTCACTCCTAACAGGGTGATTAAATTCTCTAACAAGGTCACACCTAACAATGTATATTGTAACTTTTAACCAGGTTGGCTCCCAATAGGGCTCACTTCAGAAGAGTGAAAAATAGTGACTAGTTACATTGGTGGCTTTTCCCATATTGGGTTTCCACGTTAAATCCTAGTGTCTCATGTGTTCATGATATTTCTCTTATGCTTGCAAATTAATTATTGTTAATATTTTAAGATCAACTAAAAGTAATTCACACTTTGCATTTATTGAGTTACAACATTTTTTGTGTGTTTACCGAGTATTAGCAATAATCAATTTTCTTAGTCTAATTTTATTGTTTACATCTAAGGGATTTGGGATATATTTTAGTGGTAACTAATTCAACCATAACATCATGACGATTGATATTGTATCTACCCCCAGCTATGATGAATTTGATGAGATCAAAGACCGTAAAACTACTTTTGATATTTGGAACAAGCTAAAGGACATCTATGGTAGTGATGACAATGTAAGGAGAGCCAAAGTAGAAAGCCTTAGAGGATAATTTGAGTAGATGAGAATGAGAGAAGATGAAAATATTGCCAAATATATGGAAAGGATCAAAGCTAGTGTTAGTACAATCCAAGCTTCTGGAGGAGAAATCAAGGAAGAAACTATTGTAAGTAATATTCTCAAAATATTACTTCCTATTTATGCAATTAGAGTATCTACTATTCAAAAAAAGAGGCATGATCCAAATCATAAGTTAAGTTTGGATACCTTCGTAGGAAGATTGACAACTTTTGAGCTAGACAACTTTGACAATTATGTTCCAGATTTCAAAAATGTTGAGTTTGCATTTGAAGTTAAAATTTCACTCAAAGAGAAAGGCAAGAAAATAAAAGACATTCAGTCAGAAAGTGAAGAGGAAATAGAGAAAAATATTGATAGTGATCTTGAAGTTGTTGAAGCTTTACTTCAAAGAAATATTCTAGAGGAAGAGGAAAGTACAAAGGTAAAGTTCCTTTAATCTACTTTTCATGTGAAGAAAATGGTCATATTGCTGCCAAGTGCCCAAACAAAGAAAGCAAGGATGAGAAGAAGAGTCATAAGTATAAAGGCAAGAAGGAATCCAAAAGTCACAAATCCTTCAAAGACAAAGGCAAGAAGACTTGTTTTATGGATAAAGATTCTAATAACAGTGAGGATGAAATAGTATACATTACTGTAAAAGGTGAATCTAATGAAGAAGAAGACAAGATGGCACTTATCTCTCATGTTAGTTAAAATGACACATGGATCATAGATAGAGGATGACAAAATTTGAACACTTTGAACACTATGATGGAAGTAGTGTAAGGTTTGGAAACAATGAACCTTGTTGCATAAAAGGGAAAGGCCAAATCTTATTAACAAATGAACTTGTACGCGATAATGCCTATTGGGTTGAAGGACTGAAACATAATTTACTAAGTGTGGTACCACTAATCAACATTGGATTCAAGTTAGAAATCATGCATGGCAAGGCAAGACTATTGGATGACAAAGGGAATCTAATTGGATTAGGAAAACAAGTAAGAGGTAACCTATTTTATCTTGATCTTGGTGATTGCTCATGTTTAATTGTTCAAATGGAAGAAAGTTGGTTATGGCACAGAAGACTGTGTCATGTAAACTTTGATAATATGGTAAAGATAAGCACATTTTAAAAAGTAAGAGGTATCCTTAGTTTGAAGAAACTAGATGTTGGATTATGCAAAAATTGTTAGATTGGCAAAATGGGAAAGACTAGTTTTAAGAGCAAAAACTATCAATCTGAAGATGTCTTGGAAATTGTGCATACTGACCTATGTGGACCCATTGGAATAGAAAGTTACAGTGGAGAAAAGATTTTTATTCTTCTTGTTGATGACTATTCTAGAATGATGACTGTTATGTATCTTATAGAAAAGTTAAAAGCATTTGAGAAATTCAAATGGTATCTAGCAAGAGTACAAAAAGAAATAGGAAAAAGATTGAAATGCTTAAGATCAGATAGAGGTGGTGAATTCATCTCTAATGAATTCAATAAATTTTGCATTGAAAGAGGAATTAAAAGATAGGTATCAACCCTTGGTACTCTTGAGAAAAATGGAATTGCTAAAAGAAGAAATAGATCCATCATGGATTGTGCAAGGACTCTAATGATTGAAAAGAATATTTCTATCAAATACTAGAAGGAAGCCATTAGCACTGTAGTTCATACTTTGAATTGAGTTTAGTTGAAGGACTCACACAAACTCCCTATGAATTATGGTATGGTTACAAACCCAATGTAAGTTACCTGAAAGTATTTGGCAATAAATGTTATATCTTGAAGGAATCTAGAAAATACAAGTTTGATACAAAAGGTGATGAAGGTATATTCTTAGGATATTTTTGCAAAAGTAAGTCATATAAATTTTTGAATTTGTCTACTCATAAATTCATAGAAAGTGCACATGTGAGAATTGATGAGTTTGCAAATAAAGACTGAAGAAGAAAGCAAAATAGAAACAAAAGATTACAAAAGATTTGTTTACTTCGAACCTGATACATTGCTAGACACATCTAACAATAAAGAGACTTCACCTTTCAAGTTTTCCTCAGCTACCGAGTTGCAAGAAGAAAAAACTGAGTCATAGGGACTTGAGTCACATTCTGAAGCTACTGAGCCAATGCCTATTGAGTCTAAACAACCTAAGCTAGAAGTTGAGATTCAAAAGGAAAAGAACTTGTATTGGCCAAGTATGTCAGAAGGCATCATCCACCTAATCAGATTATTGGATATAAATCAGAAGGTATTATGACAAGAATTAAATTGAAAGGTACATATTTACTTGCTGATTTTGAACCTAGAAGTGTTAAAGATGCATTGGAAAATGAAAGTTGGATTAGACTATGAATGAAGAAATAGAAAAAATAGAGAAGAACAAAACTTTGACCCTTGTTCCTAGACCTAAAGATAAAAATGTGATTGGAACAAAATGGGTATTTAGAAATAAACTAAATGAAGATGGACAAGTATCAAGAAAAATAGCCAGATTAGTATGTAAAGGCCATTCTTAAGAAGAATAATTGATTGTGGTGAGACTTTTGCTCCTATTGCAAGATTAGAAGGTAGTAGGACACTACTTGCATATGGAACTCATACAGGATTTAGAGTATATCATATGGATGTTAAATTTGCATTTCTCAATGGTATTCTTGATGTAAAATCTACATTGAACAACCAAAAGGTTTTGTTGATCCAGAAAAAAGGGATATGGTTTGCAAATTACACAAAGCACTATATGGTCTAAAACAAACTCCTAGAGCATGGTATGAAAGATTATATAACTACCTCATATAGATTGGTTTTTAGAGAACCAATGATAACAATAGTTTGTATATCAAGGAAGGAGTAGACAACAAGATTGTGTTGGTAGAGATATTTGTGGATGACACTCTATTTACAGTGAATAGTGATCTATGCAAAGAATTTTTAGAACAAATGAACAAAGATTTTGAAATGTCCATGTTTGGTGAGATAAAATTCTTTATTGGATTACAAATATAACATAACAAGAATGGTATCTACATTACTCAATCTAAATATATCAAGGAGATACTAAAAAAATTTGGTATGGAAGATTCTAAACTAGTTAGTACCCCTATGTGTATTGGACTCAAGATTTCCAAAGATGATGACTCCAAAGAAGTAGATCAGACCTTGTATAGATCAATGATTGAAAAAGTACAGTATGTAGTTCACACAAGGCCTAATATTTCTTTAGTGGTTGGGATAGTGGAAATATTCTTAGCTAAACCTAGAGAAAATCATATGATGGAAATCAAAAGAATCTTGAGATATTTGAAAGGCATTGAAGACTATGGTTTATGGCACAAATTGGGAGGAAATCTAGAACTAAAGGTATTCACTGATGCTAATTGGGAAAGAAATCTTGATGAAAAAAAAAGAACAAGTGGTGGAGCATTCTATCTTGGTAAAAGGTTGGTATCTTGGACAAGTACAAAGAAAAACTACACATCCCAATCCACTGCAGAAGCATAATATGTAGCAATAGTAGTGAATTGTTCTAACATTGTTTGGTTTAAACAATTATCAGAAGGCATGAAGGTTGAGATCAAAAAACTAGTTGTCATCTTTTGTGATAACACCAACACAATTAACATATCAAAGAACCTAGTGATGCATTCCAAAACTAAGCACATTGCCATAAAATATCATTTTGTCAAAAATTTGGTGTAGGACAAAGAAATTAGATTGCAATATGTCCACACAAAGTAATAGATTGTAGACATATTGACTAAGCCATTATCTCAGGATGCATTCCTCTATCTAAGATGTAAATTAGGGGTAATTCCTTTATCTAAAGCTCACTAAATGAAGTTTTAGTGATGCATCAATAGGAACCAAGTTGAAGATTAATTAGTTGATGTAACATAGTCAAGAGAATATTGCATATGAATCAGTACTCAAGGTACATTGATACTAATTTGGTATGTATTGTCTTTGGCATGTGTTTTCAAAGAGGGAGAAGATTATAGTCATATCTTTTTGATTTTATTTTTTGTCATTTTAAGAGGGAGAAGTTATGTAATTCCTTTATAGAGGGAGATTACTACAAGAAAAAAAGAAAAAAAAAAATTTGGTGAAAAATAATAGAGGGAGAAACCTT
This sequence comes from Cupressus sempervirens, assembly GCA_028749045.1. Taxonomy (NCBI): domain Eukaryota; kingdom Viridiplantae; phylum Streptophyta; class Pinopsida; order Cupressales; family Cupressaceae; genus Cupressus; species Cupressus sempervirens. The sequence continues at coordinate 170,480,905 of CM053791.1, read as the reverse complement.
CTATCAAAGAAATTCTTATTGTCAAATTTCATTATGCTATCACATGTTGTGTTTCCATCAATGCCAAAGAGGGATATTGTTGGATACAATTGTCTAATAGTGTGTTGTCTTTGATGTCACACAAATGTCATATCAGTTGGCAAATAGTGCTTATCAAGCTCACTTAGTCAGCAAGGTAGTTTTCTTTGTCTACCAAGCGTTCTTGAAGTTTATTCTATGAAGATAGTGTTTACTGAGCTCACATGGGAATTGAAGGAAATTATGGCAAAAAATAGTATTAACCAAGTTCACATGGTTAACGAAGGAAATTTGGACAGAGTTAGTGCTAATTGAGTTCACTCAGTTACCAAAAGATTTTTGTAAGTTTGTAGTGTTAACCAATCTTCTATTGGTTAACACAAGAATTCATCTAAGAACCAATGTTTACCAAACAGGGTCAACTAATAAAAGATTTTTTTGTTTTGGCATGAGAAGCTTAATTATTTTAAGTATTGGTTCTAGCTGACTATGGTAATGATTAGTGGTCATTCTGCCAATAGTGGCATGTTGTGATGGTTAAGTTGTCGTGTTGTTATCCTTGCCATCAAGGGTCAAATCTCATGGGGATGAGGTCCCCCATTTGTGGCCTCACTGGTTCATAGCTCCAGGTCAAAGCGTTTACCCCTCTTTAAAAAAAAATGATTAGTGGTCATTATAATTTTTATTGAGCTAACTTGAAAATCTAGAAGGTATAAATATAAGGTCAAGCTGTGATTTTCAAAAGTGTCTATAAGTCTGTTGATTGAATTAAGAAGAAAAAAGAAAGAGCGAACTTGAAGGATAAGCATCTTTGTGGAGTAGAAAAGTAATATTCGATCAGGAAGGATCAATCTTAAGTAGAACAAAGATCTGGATTTAGCAATTTAGTTGCATCACAATCAAGTCATCGTATTATTACTCTCTAACCATTTTAGGAGTGATCTAAAATCTCTTAATAGAGTAGGTTTAATAGCCAGTTGTAAATCCTCTAACAGGGTGGCCATTCCATTGAATTATTTTAAGACCTCTTGCAAGGCCACTCCTAACAGGGTGATTAAATTATCTAACAAGGTCACACCTAATAGTGTGTTTTGTAACCTTTAACCAGGCTGGATCCTAATAGGGCTCACTTCAGAAGAGTGAAAAATAGTAACTAGTTATATTGATGGTTTTTCCCATATTGGGTTTCCATGTTAAATCTTGGTGTCTCGTGTGTTCATGATATTTCTCTTATGCTTGGAAATTAATTACTATTAATATTTTAAAATCAGCTAAAAGTAATTCAAACTCTACATTTATTGAGTTACAACATTTTTTGTGTGCTTACCAAGTATAAATAGTATTTAGTTTTCTCAGTCTAATTTTATTGTTGACATCTAAGGGATCTAGGATATATTTTAGTGGTAACTGATTCAACCCCCAACTTCTTCCTCTTTGGCATCTCATGCTAGAGATAATATTTAGTGAATATCAATGTACATTATGTATGGATTCATATACAATATGTCCTTTCAATATTGCATTAATTTGACTGATCTTCAACCTTCTCTAGTTGATGCATCACTAAACTTCATTTAGTAAGCTTTAGATAGGGGAATAACCCCTAACTTACCTCTTAGATTAAAAAATGCATGCTTTGGTAATGACTTAATGAATATGTTTACAATTTATTCTTTAATATTCATGTATTCCAATCTTAACTCTTTATCTTGTACCAATTCTCTTGAAATATATCATTTTATTACAATGTGCTTGGACTTGGTATGCATCATATGATTCTTTGATATATTGATTGCAGTAGTGTTATCAAATAAGATAATCACTGGATCCTTGATCTCTACCTTCATACCTACCAATAGTTACTTGAACCAAACAACATTGGAGAAATTAACTTCTACTACCACATACTCTTCCTCTAGTGTAGACTAAGAAATGCAATTCTTCTTCTTACTTGTCCAAGACACTAGTCTTTTACCAAGAAAGAATGCTACACCACACTAGCTCTTCCTATCATCAACACTTCTTGCACAATCAACATCTATGAATACTTTCAAATCCAAATTGCCTCCTTTCTTGTACCATAATCCATACTCTTCAATATTTTTTAGATACCTCATGATTCTTTTGATTGCCATCATATGATTTTCTTTAGGATTTGTAGAGAATGTGCTTGCCATCATACTAACTAGTAATCCAATATTAGGCCTCATATGCACTTCATGATGCAATTTTCCAATCATTTATATTTATTAGGTCTGGTCTACATCCTTGGAATCATCATTTTTGGAAATCTTATGTCTAGTAGATATAAGTGTTCTAACTAGTATTGAATCTTCCATTCCAAACTTCTTTAGTATCTCCTTGACATTTTTGGATTTAGTAATATAGATATCATCTTTCTTCAGTTGAATCTATAAAAAAATGAAGAATTTATCTCTCCAAACATGGACATCTCAAATTCTTTACTCTTCTCTTCTAAAAACCCTTGGCATAAGTCATCATTTCTAGTGAACAATGTGTCATCCATAAAATTTTTTGCCAATACAATCTTCTTCTCTGGTCTTTCTTTGATATATAGGTTGTTGTTATCATTTTTCCTTTGAAAACCAATCTTCATCAAATAGTTATGAATTATTTTATACCAAGCTTTGGGAGCTTTCTTGGGACCATACAAGACTTTGTGCAATTGACAAACCATATCCTTTTTGTTGGGATCTAAAAAACCTTCAAGTTGTTCTATGTAAATGTTTGCTTCAAGAATTCCTTTCAAAAATGAAGATTTCACATACATTTGATAAAATTTAAATCCTCGATGTGCATCATAAGAAAGTAGAGTTCTAACACATTCTAATATTGCAAGAGGAGAACAAGGTTTCACCATAATTAATATATGCTTCCTAAGAATAACCTTTGCCTACTAACCTTGCTTTGTTTTTGGAAACTTCTCCAACTTCATTTAGCTTATTTCTAAAAACACACTTTATGTTAATTACATTTTTTATGTTGGATTTACGAAGAAGAGTCCAGGTCTTGTTCCTATCTATTTGTTCTATTGCTTCATTCATAGCTTCAATCCAAATTTCATTATCCAAAGCATCTTTCACTAATCTAGGTTCAAATTTAGTAAGAGAACATGTACCTTTTAATTTTTTTCTTGCCTTTCTACATGTGCCATCTTACTTGAATCCAATGATCAGATTAGGTGCATGGTGCCTTCTAAAATTATTGTTCTAACACAGGTACTTCTGATTTAGAACTTGTTCCACTAGCCTTGTCATGATTTTCTATATCAAGCTTGGGTCCCACTATTTATGACTCAGGTTCATCAGACTTTGTATGCTTTTTCTATAACTCGATAGCCTGTAATTGTGACTTTGATCCTTTAGACTATGATTCAAGAGGTGAGGTCTCCTAACTTCTAATTAGATTTCCAACAATATATAAAGCTCAAAGAAAATAAACCTTTCATAATCTTCAGGTTCCTTTTCACACTCTTCTTCAATTTTTCTTCAAACTCATCTATTCTCACATGTGCACTTTCTATGATCTTATGAGTCGATAAATTCAAACATTGACATACTTTACTTCTGCTAGAGTATCCTAAGAATATGCCTTCATCACCTTTGACATGAAATCTACCTTTCTTAGTCTTTTTCATAATTAAAGATTTTGTACCAAATACTTTCAAGTAACTTACATTAGGTTTGTAGCCATATCATAGTTCATAAGAAGTTTGATTTTAGTTTTTCTTTAGTTGTACTCTATTCAAGTTATGCACTGTAGTATTGAATGCTTCCTTCTAGTATTTGATTACAACATTCTTTTCTATCATCAAAGTTCTTACCAAAGGCTGATACTTGTCTTTTGATTCCTTTTTTAGTGAAAAATCCATTGAACTCATTAGAGATGAATTCACCATCTCTTCTAGACCTCAAACACTTCATCTTCTTTCTAGTTTCCTTTTCTACTCTTTCTAGATACCATTTAAACTTTTGAAAAGCTTTTGGCTTCTCTCTTAGATGTATTAAAATCACCATTCTAGAATAATCATCAACAAAACAAAACAAAAAATACTTATCTCCACTATAGTTTTCTATTCTAATAGGTCCACATAATTCTATATGAACCAACTCTAAGACTTCTTCAGAATGATAGTTCTTGCTCTCCAAACATGTCTTGCACATCTTACCAATTTGAAATTTTTTGTATAGGCCCATATCAAGTTTCTTCATACTAGGAATACCTCTTACTCTTTTATTTTTTCTTATCTTGATCAGATTATCAAAGTTCACATGACATAATATTTTATGCCATAGTCATCTTTCTTCTCCTTGAGCAATGAAACATGAAATTTCACTAAGATCTAGGTATAATAAATTACCTTTGGTTTGTTTACTAGAACAAACTAGATTTCCTTTTCCATGTAGTAGCTTGGCCTTCCCATTCATGAATTCTGCCTTCAATCCAATATTATTCAACTATGCCATACTTAGTAGATTATGCTTTAGTTTGTCAACCTAGTAAGCATTATCACATCTAAGTTCATTGGTTAGTGAGATACAACATTTTCCCTTTATGCAACATGGTTAATTATCTCCAAATCTCATACTTCCACCATCATAATGTTCCATATGTTCAAACTTTTTTTTTTTCACCAATCATATGATGTGAGCAACCACTATTAATAATCCATGTATCATTTTTGCTAACATGAGAGATAACTGTCATTTTATCTCCTTCATCATCAAATTCATCTTTTGCAGCACTATATATCATTTCATCATATTCACTACTATCTAAATCTTTAGCCATAAAATGAGATTTCTTACCTTTGTCTTTGTAGTCCTTGAAGTTCTTGAAATCCTTCTTCCCTATGTATTTTTTGTGCTTCTTTTCATCTCTTTCTGCTCTATTTGGACACCTTGTAACAATGTGTTTAACTTCTTCACAAGAGAAATAGACCAAAGGAATTTTACCTTTGTACTTTCTTTTGCCTTTGGGATACCTTCTTGTAAGTAATGCTTCAATGGATTCAAGATCACTGTCAAAACTTTCTTCCTCTTCACTTTTAGATTCTCTGCTTTTGGACTTTTTAGCTTTCTTCTTGAGCAATACCTTGGCTTCAAATGTAAACTCAAGATTTCTAGAGATAGGAGTATAATTTTCATAGTTATCTAGCCCAAATTTAGTCAATCTTCTAACTAGAGTATCCAAATTTATCTTTCTATTTGGATCACATATCATCTCTTCAATAGAAGAAACTTTAATTGCGTAGATAAGAAGAAGGGTTTAGAATACCTTGCTTACCACTATCACATTTGCAACAGTCCCTTGAGAGGATTTGATAGCATTGACACTAGCTTTGATTCTCTCAACATATTTTGCAATGGTCTCATCATCTCTCATCTACATCTAATCAAACTAACCCTTTAAGCTTTTTTCCTTGTCTCTTTTAACATTATCATCACCTCCATAGATACACTTTAGTTTGGTCCACATGTCATGAGCAATAACACATTCTTTGACTTCATCAAATTCAACATATTTGAGAGTTGATGCAATATCAATCATCATAATGTTATGATTTTACTTTTCACAAAGTTGTTCCATGATCAATGTTCTAGTAGAAGCCTTGTAAGCATTTTTCAGATATTTTAAACTTGATTCACTAATAGTTTCCAAGTGAAACTTCATAAGTTCTTTCCATGCATCAAAGTTATCTCTATTCAACTTGGGAATCTCTCTTCTATAAGACATATTGATCTTTATCTTAGGTCCTTGAAACCTTCTTTACAAACACCAAGAAGCTCTAATACCAATCATTGGAAATATAAGGGTAGTAAGTGAGAGGGGAGGTGTGAATCAGTTATCACTAAAATAGATCCTAGATCCCTTAGATGTTAACATAGAATATAAACTTCATTAAAATATTGTTGCTTGGAAAACACAATGGCACTCAAGTAATATTGACAATATGTTCTAATTCGGTAACCACTAAAATAACAACTATAACTCAACAAATTCTTGACATGCAAAACTTATGATATTATATGAAATTTACCTTAACTTAGCTTCATACATATAAAAGAAATAACATGAACACAAGTGACACCAAGATTTAATGTGAAAACCCAATTTTGAAAAAACCAATAATTGCAAGTAGTTACTAATTTTGACTCTTTTGAAGTGAGCCCTATTAGGAGCCAACCCTATCAAAGGTTACAAAATAAAATATTAGGTGTAATCCTATCAAAGGTTTTAATCACGCTATTAGGAGTGGTTTTTTTAGAGCTCTTTAGAAACTTCAATAGAAATGCCACCTTCTTAGAGGATTCCTAAATAACTATTATGCCAACTCTATTAAGAGTTTTAGATAATTGGTACAGTGGTTTGAGAGTAACAATGAGATGACTTGATTTCTAGTACAAATGAATTGCTGATTACAGATCTCATTCTTGATTGGGGTAAAAGTACAAAGTTGTGTCACCTTTCAGGCTGACTTATCAGAATGACTGGATTTGAGTATATCTATTTAAAAATCAATTTTCTTAAAACATATGATCTAGATAAATTTATTCTAGATAATTTATATATGGTCTCACACTTTTCCAATTAGAAATGGCTATTAAATGCATGTTTTATACTAGTTTGTATCTAATTATTGAAGAAATAAAATTATCTCAAAAAAGTCGCATTTCAATAACTCTTACTATTTTTTATGATATTTTTATAATAACATATAAACACCATTTTATAGAGCTCAGAGTCAAGAATATTTTCATATAAAGTTTATAGAGTTTTAATTAGATATAATATATTCTAATTAAAAAAATCTACAAGCACATATTTTAACACTAAAAAAGATGTTAGTTTTGAGAATGAAAAAATATTAAATCATAAATCATATTAAAAAAAATCTAAAAATTATATGAAATTCAAGAGGAGAGAGTCCTATTCTAGAATGTATATTTTTCTCTTGGTTGGAATAGATTTGTTTTGAAAAATGTGGTGGGAGATGAAAACTATCGATTTTAGGTGAGTTGAAATTTGAATCATTATAAAAGAGAAAATAGAGCTCTAAAGCTAAGTTTTATTTTTTATTGTTCTAGCTATATGTGTTATCCATAACATAGTCTGAGATCAAAAGGAAATAAATGTATTTCCCTATAGTTTTCTGGTGGGAACTAGACCCCCAAGTTTTAGCATTTTCAAGCAGCTAAAAAATTGTCTTTAAAATTTAGAAAAATATATCAATTCTTATTCCAAATAATTATTATAAATTATAATCCTAAACTTCATCCATTTTGACACATTTAATTAGTTTACTTCATTTTAAAATTTAAAATAATAATACCAATTTTATGTCATTGAAGGTAAACAATTATACTTTTGTTAGCCTTTACCTTTACAAAAGTGTGACACAAGTTTGTGCTTTCACCCATTGAATGTACATGATCCTTCCTGATTGAATATATCTTCGTAGCTCCACAAGGATATTCAACTTATCCTTCTAATTCGCTTCCTCTAAGCATCTATTCTTCCATACACTTGCACATATTCAATCCTCAACTTGACCTTATACTTATACTTTATGCATTGTCAAGTTGACTTTAATACAACTTAGAATAATTAATATTCATTCCTCAATCAGCTAGAACCTATAAAAATATCCATTAAACTAAATATGTTAAAAAAATAAAATCCTTCATTAGTCAATCTTGCTTGGTAGACATTAACTCAGAAATATTTTTCCTGTGTTAACCAAGTGAACTCGGTTAACACTACATCTTCACGAACTTGCTTTTGTAACAGAGTGAGCTTGGTTAACACTTTTTCCATCCAAATTTTCCTTAATTAACCAAGTGAGCTTGGTTAACACTCAACTTTTGCAAACTTCTCTTTGTCACCCAAGTGAACTTGGTAGATACTATCTTTTGAACTTGGCAAACACTAAGTGGTAAAGATATGACATTTTGTGTAACATCAAAGACAATACACAATTAATCAATTATTTTCAAACATATACAACTTGATGTTATTCAGATAAGAAAATATTGTATTTAATGATTCATTGGATATTTAATTGATTATGATATAACATGGACTGATATTATGGGTTTGTTCCTATGAATGTAATAAAAAGAATGACATGTATAAGGGAAAATATTATTAAAAAAGGGTAGTATAACCTTGTAAAAGTATAGAAACATAATGAAATTTGCATAGTCATGTAGGAAAAATCTAGAAATAGTTAATTCTTAAATTGCTTACTTCAAGTATGTGATTATCTATCTTTTAAATTTGTATTAGTAGTATATTTGAAAATTTATGTGCACATTTTATTATGATACATTCAAATGATAAAAATCTTTATTTAAAAAATGAGAATTTGATATTATTAAAGATATTGACATCAATATTGACAATAAAATTGACTCCATTACATGCATTATTATAATTAATGAAAGTTAGATTTTGATGAAATTTGATTTTCTTGAATTTTATTTGATATGAAATTACAATTTCTTATATATAGCTCTGCATCAGAATGATACAATTTCTAAGGAAGGATGTTGCAACCCATTTTCTTATGCCAAGTAAAATGGTTAATTAATCACCACATTAATTGTAATGACCATTATAATAATAATAATAAAATTAATGAAATGAATCTATTGTATAATAACTATTTTAGATCCATTGTCGGGAATAGGAATGGATAGACCAAACTATTATGTCCAATTACAAACAAAATTGATTATTAGTAATTTTAGTTAGATCTTTAAGTGGGAACACAATCCAAATTACAAGGAGAGAATCCTCACTTTTTTCCCTTCAAGAAAGAGTAGGCAACAACATGGAGGAGTAGGTAAAAAAAGAATGTTGGGAGGGCACCAATGAGTCTGGTAATAAAAATACAATGAGATATTATAAATATGAAAATAATCTAATAAGAAAAAAGAGGAAATTTGGGATGGGGATTAAACTTGGAGAGATATTTCCATAGTAGGGAAGCTCTAAATATGATATCTAGCCAAACAAGTTCATATTTTATTTCCATTGTAAAAATTACCTTTGGAGTTAGTGAATCTCTGACACTAGGATTTTATGCAGAATTAGAGTATTATTTGTTTCATTTAAAAGTCTTTGATATTCCTAGTATTGTGCATTATCATTATGCTCTTTATATTTGAATTTTATTTTCAAACCTTTGGAGATTCTCAATGATGAAACAATTATTGTACAATTCTTGTAATAGTTTTTCCTTACAATAATTCTCCTCTCTGAAGGTCTTAATTGAATATTGAACTTTCATTTCTTTTAACCTTCAAGTTCCCTAGTATCATCTTGAAATATTTATCTATCAAAATTTACTTAGAATGAGTAAATTCAATATATTCTAATATGTGCTCAATATTGTGTACTTGTAGTGGGACTTTGAATTTGAATTTTTCTATTTAGTTGCTTAGAGATACCTGCATTGGATTTCTATAGGTCAATATCAATTTAGTGAAAATAAAAATATAAGGAGGAATTGCATCATGTCTATTTACATGTTTTGATCAATTTCATTTAAATGCATTTGAAATTCTTCGAATGAAAGACTCACATATCGATCATATTATGCTAGAATATATGAAGTTCAATACTTTTAAATTAAAGGAATATATCGAGGTTATATACATATTTAGAATTATTTTCAGTTAAACATAGATTTGTTAATTGTAAACAAGTTTGTCAAATTAATTACTATACACACCTACTATATGCATAGAATGACATTTTAGTCAAATTATCCTTTCCAATTGCATGGTTGTGTCTTTATGTTGATATGGGAGGGATGATAGATGTGGAGTACTAGGAAAGGGTTTTAACTAATAATGATGTGATTGATTGATGTTAAGGATATTGGGAATTTATCTATGCATATTGATATATTCTTGATGAGCTTTCAAAACTCTTGATAGATTGGTTTTCATATTTAGAAACATCTTTGTATTATGATAATTGGTATAAAGTATCTTTGAGAATTTTTTATTTTATCTCCTTTCTTCATACTTGTGTGTGTGTGTGTGTGTGTGTGTGTGTGTGTGTGTGTGTGAAATTCCTGATGTGGCATTTTTTTTGTAAGTGAAGTCCATATGGTTCTTAAGCTAGATAAATTTTTAGTTGGTGGCATTCTTGGTATTTATTTGATATATTTCTAGACAATTAATCTAGTGAGTTTCATGTTGATTGTGAAAGTGTGCATTTTTTAGATGATTAAATGTGAAACTTTGGAAATTAATATATTTTCTCATTTTTCTCATTTAAATTTTATATTTGGTAAACCTACAATCTTCATTTAATTCAATATTCCAATCAGGTGGAAAAGCTTCATTACCTCATTTACCACAATTTCAAAATCCACACTTTTATGGGTTTTACTAAACTTGACGATTGCATCATGTTATCAAATTTTAGTATCCCACTATGAATTTTAAAATCTTACAACTATGGAAAGAATGGATCAAAAAACTAGATGGTATATATTCTCTCATCATTTGTGTACATTAATTTTTACTCCTACGATATTGGATGACTCTTGAAGTATTTTTCCATAGGAGTTTGTTTGGTTTTCGATCAGAATTGAAAATATCAAATATCAACAAGATTACAACATTGTTTTTTTTTTTTTCAAATCCAAGTTAAGCATGAATTTAAATTTAACACATTGAAAAGTAAAATTATTTGAAAGTAATTTTTAAAAATTTCTAATCTCATAAGGGGGGTCCTCACTTTACGATTTCATTTGATTCATGGAATTGTAGAATTCAAGACTTCTAAAAATATTGATTTAGCCAAATCAAGGTTTTGCAAATCTTCATTCATATTTTTGGGATTTTACTTCAACCATTTGTTTTAATAAAGATATGGGCAAGAAGACACATTTCTATGTGTTTGGTTCCTCAAATTGGAATTGGGATTAGAATATAAACTCATGCAATGGTTTGAACACATAATAATCCAATGATTTGAAAATAGAATGAAAAATCAAATCTATAACATCATTTAGATGCAATGTCTTGAATACAAAATCTAATGTCTAACATCATTCATAAGAAATCATTTAACTTCAGAATTAGACAATATATCTCTCCAACAGTTTAAATTGGAACACTAAGTGCATATGATATCAAATTTTCCTCCTAAAGGTTAGTCACCACTCTTCTTTCCACTATTTTCTATATTTCCTTCATATATTTTGAAAGAAATCATTTTAGTTGCACCATCCTCAACATCAAACATTGTAGCCAAATGCAAAACTGTTCTTCCATTGTCATCTCAGTCACCAGCGAGAATCTTTACTCCCTCACCCAGCAAGGGAGATACAATTTATATTGAACCAACAAGTAAGGAATAGTGTAGGAGTTGTTACTTATCCACTCGTTTCCTAATATAAGATTCTAATTCCTTTGTCTTTGATAAAAACTTTTTTGTTGACTTTTAATCATTGTTGATGATACATATAACTAAAGTTGTACAATGTTTGTTGTCTATTAAAGAAAGTGATTCAATGACAAGTGGACTTTCTAGTTTCCTCTTTGGCCCCTCTCATGGAGATTATGTTTGACATTCTTCTATGTTGTTTAATTGATATTGCTTCTACTCAAACGTTTCACAGATAGTGTTGCATTTCCATTTCCTTTTTATATTATTGTAGATTAGAAGCCAAACATCATGATTATTTCTCCATGTGCACTAAAAAAAAATCATGACATTCAGCTTCTTATCTATAGTAATATAGAAAGGAAATCAAAATGCAACACTATCTATGAAACACTTGAGTAGAAGTAATATCAATCAAACAAATTAGAAGAATGTCAAACACAATCTCTATGAGAGTGGCCCAAGAAGAAACTGAATGACCTACTCTAAATAGTGTACACATGGGATCAACATAGTAAAATGTATTTCTAAAAAAGAAGAATTTTTTTTTTTTAACATAATCTAAATAATGGTCATACTAACATATTGTGAGTATGCTCTTAAAATTAATCATGCTTAATAACAAAATATTATGTAGAAGATCACGTGATTCAAGAATTCATTGTGATGGTTCCAATTGCTTCTATCATGGTTTGAGGTCCTCTTTTTATTTTTGATGGTGTTGCTAGAGCTCCATTCCTTGGTCCTTGCAATGTTTTGTACACTTAGCTTATTGGTGCTTTAATGAGGGATGTCTCTCTTCCTTGCTCATCTCTTTCTTGGAGGTTCCTCTTTCTCATATGGTTTTGGTCACAACTTCTTTTGGTGTGGTTATCCTTGTGGTTGCTAAGATTTGAACTCTATAGGTATATATATTCCATCTTTGAATTAGTATATTGTGATAAGGCTCATTGAATGGAACATAGATCAAACTATATTCAATAGAGGTTAATTGAAATTAGATCACAAAAATTAATTAGAATGTAGTACTCTTATTTTAATACTTAACCAATGGAGAAAGTGGTATGAATAATTGCCATTGCATCTTTGTTTGAAACCCTCCCCTTCTCATTAACCATGCAAACAAAAGTTGTTTTATAGCCAACAATGGAATATATCTTAGTGTTTGTGAGGAAGGCTACTCGATTCATTGCATAAGATGACATGTCTTCTCACACTGACAAGCATTTTAGGCCCTTCAATTCTAATTGTTTAGTGCTATGGAAAACTAAAAATCTTCTGGTCTCAAAAATAACAGATAATTGACGACAAAAAGAGGAAGTTGAGGAGTTTGTAGGTGTATAAGTCAGGATTTTGATGGGCAACTTAGATGTTAATGATTTTTTCATGCCACCATTCTATGAGGCAAAAACATAAGTTTTATTTATTTATTTGCGAACTAGACCCCAGCCAATTATTCAATAGTTTCATTATTTAATTTTATTTCCAATTACTTTACTAATTATTATTAAATCCTAATTTACTAGAAACATTTCCACTAGATCCATCCATAATTAATTATAAGAATTTATGGTAACGTATATCTACATATATTAACATAGTATTTCCTAAGTCTGACTCTTATATTAATGTTCTTTATGTAAAAAAATTTACTTATATTTTCTAATTCTATGGCCTGTCTCAACTTTATTTATTTATTGTGCTTTGCCTTTATTATTAAGTTTTAATTTTACTATGTACACTATTCAATTAACTCTACCCTTTCAATATTGTATATATAACTATTATACTCCAGAATTATTTATATCTGAATATACTATAATTAAAGTGTCTTAAAATTAAGATACATATGTTACCCTTTAAATTATCTAAATATCTATATCCAAAAATATAATCAAAGTTTATTATAATCAAAATCATACAAATCCATAAAATCAAAACATAATCGGAACAACTAAAAATAATAATTTATACTTATTATGATGCTAACTTAACATTCTTAATTTATATTTAATATAATACTACACTTAACTTATTTAATTATGAACAAAATAATGCTAACCATCCTTTAGATTATACTTATTTTAATTACTAACTTAATCCCTTTTACCAATATCCTTAACCTTTATTATCTTTATAATAATTCTAACTATAATTATAATACTTATTAAATACTACTTAACCCTTTTATTAATGAATAAAATAACAAATATATAAACAAAAAGGAAAACTAATTTTATTTTTTGAAAATCATCACATAATACACCGAACCCTACTATCTCCCAAATCCTAAAGTCTAAGTCCCACCTACCATACCACTACCTAGGTGGCCTAGACCTAAGCACCCACCCCTAATGTACACCCTCAATTGTCTAATCACCTCCCTTCATAGAAATGGAGAAAGGAGGGTAGCATACAAGAAAAGTGTCCCCCTCCATGCAGTAAATGCCCCACCCACCACTATAGCTGCAAGGACTTAGTTGGATGGGACGACTTGCCTCCCATACCACTTGACTTGAAATTTTTTTTTTTAAAAACATGTTGTCATGTATTTAATGCCCTGTCACCTCCTTCATGGGGGTTAACTTAATTATATATATATATATATAATTTTTTGTTTATTTTATATACATTTGTCAGTAACTATCCTAAGTGCGTGGACTATATCTGAACATCCCCTTTTTCAAACCTTACATATTAATTGTGTGATTGACTTATTATTATTATTAGATTATAATTGCAATATTATTTTAATCAGTCTGATTATTTTAATGGTCTGTAATAGGAGATATCTCTTTGTTTTTGTTGTCCATACATTTTCTAAAGAGTTTTTATTCTTCTACAGGTCTTTATTAGAGCTTAACTTCATGCCTAGATTCATTCAGGAAATCCCTCAATTGTTTAGTTTGGGTTGAAATTGTTCCAACATTGTATTTTGCATTATATTTTCCATTCAAATAAGCAAAACTATTATAAAACAACTATGATATTCAACTAGGTCTACTTATAAACTACATTAACATGGGTCTTGTATGAAATCCATTGATACTAATTTCAGAACATCATGTTTCCAAATACATTATTGACATTCAATTTAGGCCTAAACTAATCCATAAGCAACCAATTGTATATTTTACCACAAGATCAGGAGCAACACTAAACTCCAATACAACTAATTGTCAAGATAGAATTTGAGATAAGTATACCAACATGCTAATGTCCTATTCATTTCTCCAAGATACATCATATTACAATCTCCTTTCTTCATCACATTCTAATTCAAGTATTGCTAAGGCAACAACATCACAAGAGTAATGGAATGAGAGAATCATCATGTCAAATACACAATGGAAAGACCATATGGATGCATACATTATTCAATCTCTCTCTCCCTATGGACAAATGAGTTGAAAACAATAACTACACCCTTACAATACTAATTGCTTCACATAAAAATTGGGGTTTATCTCTCTATTTCTAACACAATAATAAAGAGTCTTCTACTATGTAAAGAATAAACTTCATGAACATCAAGCTTCCAAGCTCTTCAAGTGAATACCTGCAAAGAGAGACAACATGGGAACCATGGAGGCTCACCTCCCAACCTAGGCCTCAAGGAGGCCACCCACCGAGATTGGGGAAACAAGGCATATATAATTGCATACTACACATTCCCATGCCATGCATATTCACAACAATATGACAAGATTTAACACAATACATTACAACCCCATCCCAAGGCTTTGCACAAAGATTGAACAATTGAATCAAGAATAGGGTGAAGGTGGGCTCTCACCATGAGGAGGATTTTCAAGCTATGATTCACAATATACACATCTTCTCATTCTCAACATGCCCTTTTGGGGCTTACAATATCTTCCCTTCCACACACCTCATTATACCTCCCAAAATGAAAGTAAGCAAGATGAACACATTCCATTGAACATATGCAATCATCTCCACACATGGGAGAGTTCCTCTACCACACACCTCCTTATACCTCCTAAAATGCAAGTAAGCAAGATGAACAAAATCTATTGAACATATACAATCACCTCCACACATGGGAGAGTTCCTCAACTACATGTGTGAGCCCAACTAACCCCTTCACGAAAGCATTTCTTCCCTCCCAAGGGTGAGTGATGCTTCACACCCATTACACAAAACATGAAAACAAAGCAAGATCCAAGGAAGAATTCACACAGAACTTCTCACATGCAACACTCAAACAAAATCTTTTCCATGAACCACATCTACAATACACCAAAAATTCACCATGAAATGAAGAACACCACATCTATTCTACATACAAAATGATGAACACCATGAATCGAGGTACCAACCTCACTCCAAGAAATGGCAATGGATAGTTGTAGTAGAGCTCCTTATCCTCTTTTTCTCCAAACCCTAGTTGTCTCTAAAGATAGAGAGTGGCCAAGTGAGTTTCAAATTTAGCCATACCCCTAATATCCCTCTCATTTTCGGATTCAATAAAGAATGCAATTTTTTGGGGGTCTCCTAGGTCAACTAGGCACCCTAGAGGTCATTATTAGACCCCTAACTTAAGGTACTAATTTTGGTAGGGTTTATTTTTGTCACAACTCACCTTAGAGTTACTTTATGGGCCTCCCAATGCTAGGTAATTTAATTTCAAATTTTGCCATGGTAATAACCTTGTTCTCTTTACTAATTTTGGCAATAACCAAATTTCTCAATTAAGGCATTTTAATTGGAATGAGGTGGCCACTTGATCCATCATCAAGGAACATGTCATTTCACATAACGAATATAAGTGTCAAGTGACACACACAAAAAATGCACTATACATCACACATGACATGTTCAAAAGCTACTCATGAAATGCATACTTCACACTTACATCACACATTTACAAAAGAAACACATCACAATGAGGTTATGAATCTTACAAAGATTCACCTTGGTAGATTCATTTAAACATGTGTTTATACCTTGTTCCCCGTTAGATTTCCATGGTTCCTCTTCCTGTACATCAAACTCAAGCATTAGTTGTCCAAGGGGTCAAATAAACATATAAGTACATAAGTGCACATAATAATAAGATCCATATTAACATAATTCAAATTAGATTTCTTTTCCTTGTCTTTCAATTATTCCATTTGAAATGCTATGATATCAAAATCTACATGTCATAAGTCATCATAGTCAAATTAACATCTATCTGCATATCCTAACCATTTATCCGCATGTCATAAAACATCATAATCAATTTAACATTTATCTATAAATTAGAAATCATCAGGATCAATTTAACATTTGCATTACATCACAATCTAATAATATCATGTCATAAAGTTGCATCCATGTATGTTCAAATATTTCTTACACAATAACAGGTTCTTAGTGCATATAACAATGTAAAACACTACTGAAGCATCAAAATAAATAGATAAAGCAATTCATTATCCATCTAAGTCTCAAATAACTGTCAAAATATCAAGGTCTCAAATATAAAAATGTAAATAATACATCCATGTTATGATAGTTCAGGGTGTGGCCTCACATCCTCCCCCCCTAGGCATGAACTTCCTCCTTGAGTTCATAAAAAAGATATGGGCACTATGCCTTCATCTGAACTACATCCTCCTACAAAGTCGTGACCTTTCAATAACAATCCCACTAGACCCTAACCTAGTCTAGCTCTTCGCCTCAAAGTGTGAGGGTTTGTTGATCCAAAATGCGGATGGGCTCCAATGCTATTTTTTCATCTGACTCCACCTGCAAAGTATCCCAATCTATGATGTGAGACTCATCATAAACATACTTTCTTAATATAGATACATGACAAGCTAGGTGGTAGGGCTAAATGATAAGCAACTGGTCCTATCTACTCCAAAATCTTAAAGGGACCCACAAAATGAGGTGCTAAGTTAGAGCCTTTTCCAAAATTGATTGGACTCTTATGTGGTCACACCCTTCAAAATACTTTCTCTCCAACCATGTACTCTCTATCCACCCTCTTTGCATCTGCATATTTCTTCTATCTATCTTGGGCCTCTCTAAGGCATTGTCTAATCAATACTACCTATTGCTCCATGTCCTTGACTAACTATGGACCAATAGATACCCTGTCTTCTATCCTATCCCAACTTAGGGGTGTCTTGCAAGGCCTACCATACAAGGCTTGATAGGGTGGCATGCCTATAGAAGTGTGATGCCCATTTTTGTAGGTAAATTCTACAAGATGGAGGTACTCTTCCCACTTGGACTGGTGGTCCATTATGTACATTTGTAACATATCCTTTAGGATCTAGTTAACTCTCTCGATTTTCCCATCCATTTGAGGATGATAAGTAGTGCTAAAGTTAAGCTTGGTACCAAGTGATGTCTGCAACTCTTTCCAAAAGGATGATGTAAATAAGGAGTCTCTATCAAATATTATCTTATGAGGAATGCCATGGAGTCTAACAATGTCCTCCAAGAATACATGTGCCACTACAGGTGCTATGAAGGTTGTATAGACTGGTGAAAAGTGAGCAACTTTGGTCAAAGTGTCAATTGTCACCATGATGGCATCATGACAATGAGAAGACATCAAAATACCAACAATGAAATCCATGGAGATAGTGTCCCACTTCCACTTGGGTATCTCATGTGCCTGCAAAAGTCCACCTAGATGACCATGTTCTACCTTAACTCTTTGACACTCTAGGAATTTTGCAATAATGTTGGCAATCTACATTCTCACCCCTGGCAAATGATATAACTATCTCAAATGTTCATGAAGCTTCTTAACACTTGGTTGTGCTGCATAGGGTGCTCTGTGAGCCTCCAAAATGATGAACTCTTGTAAGTCACCTATGGAGGGTACCTAGATGTGCCTCTTATGTAGTAGTAATCCCTCATAATCCAATGAATAGTCAACAAATTTACCCTCAAAAGGTGTTTGAGAGTGGACTATCTGGCAAAATTCTGCATAGAATTCATCCTCTGGTAGGTGATGGATGATGCACTCCCTCAAATCTATGCCAATAATCATGGAAGTAAGCTCATGATGTCATCTACTCAAGGCAACCACCACCACATTCTCCTTACCCTTAATGTAATGTACATCAAAATCATACTTGCATAGGAACTCCATCCATCTCCTTTAACTACCATTAAGATTCGACTATGTAAAAATGTACTACAAGCTTTGGTGATCTGAATGAAGTTCAAATCATTGCCCTAAAAGGAAATGGCACTATCGTGCCAACGCATGGACCACTACCATAAGCTCAAGATCATGATTAGGTTAATTAAGCTCATGCCCTTTGAGTTTCCTGGACTCGTAAGCTATGGCTCAACCCTCTTGCATAAGAACAACCCTAATTCCATCCAAGGAAGCATCTGTGCATACTACAAAATCCTTTGAGGGGTCCAATATTACTAAAATGGGTGCACTAGTGAGCACCATCTTGAGCTTCTAGACCACCTCCTCACACTTTTCTGTCCACTCATACTTCTTTCCCTTTCTTTGAAGAGAGGTAATAGGGTGAGCTATCTTAGAGAAACCTACCACAAACTGCCTATAGTATCCTGCTAATCCCATGAAACTTTTGACTTCTATGAAATTGGTAGGTGTTGGCCAATCCATGATGGCTCAAATCTTGGATGGGTCCACTGAGATCCCAAACCCTTATATTACATGACCCAAATAATGCACTTCCCACTTGAAAAAGGAACATTTTGACAAGCTACTATAAAGTTGTTTCTTCATCAACCACTGCAATACCTGCTCTTTGTGTTCCTTTTCATCACAAGAATAGACCAATATATCATCTAGGAACACTACTATAAACTTGTTTAGGAAGGTGCAAAATACTCCATTCATGAGGCTCATAAATACAGCTGGAGCATTCATGAGACCAAAAGGTACCACTGTGAACTTGTAGTGACCATACCTCATGTGAAATGTAGTCTTGTGGATGTCACTTTCCACGATGCGCAACTAATGGTACCCTAACTTTAAATCTATTTTGGAGAATACTCAGGCACCCTATAACTGATCAAATAAGTCATCAATCCTAGGTAATGGATATCAGTTCCTGATAGTCACCTTATTTAGCTATTGGTAATCAATGCACAATTTGAGTGATCCATCCTTCTTCTTAACAAAAATCACCAGTGCTCCACAAGGTGAGACACTAGGTTAGATATTACCCTTCTCCAAAAGTTCCTCTAGTTAAATCTTAAGCTAATTGAGATCATGGGTGGTCATCCTGTAGAGTGCTCTAGATATAGGTTCAGCTCCTGGTATGAGATCAATATGGAAATCAACTGCCCTTGGTGGTGGCACACTAGGAAGCTCTGATGGAAACACATCTGCAAACTCCTGTAATATCATATAGTCATTGAAGGAAGTTTCATCCCTTACATCCTCCTCTCTATCACTAATGGTGATGGCAAAAAATTGACATCCCTTTTGCATGCACCACTTAAGATGCATAGTGGAAATCTATGGAGTGATACTGGCCTCTGAACTCATGACAACACCATAGGTGTACCATGATCATCTACATACTCAATCCTCTTCTATCTATAATCCACCTTGGCACTATGGGTGCTAAGCCAATCCATGCCAAGGACTACATCATAGGATCCCAATGGAGTAATACGCAAGTCTATAGTGGTGGTCATATCTTCAATCTAAATTGGGCACTCACAGATCAATGAATCAACTAGCAATCTAGCCCCTGAAGCTAACTCAACCTCCTAGTCAACATCTTGTCTAGCTGCCACTAGCCTGCAATGCTCCACTCCAAGTGGGCTAAAAAAAGAGTCTATAGCTCCAGAGTCAAATAGTATAGTAACCTCAAAACCTCTAATCATACCTATAGCCTCAATCAATGTAGCCTAATGCTCAACCTAGTGGTCATCAGCCACTGCAAACACCCTATGGGACCTGCCCATATTGCCTACTGTAGGATTTGAGGTGGATCCTTACTAACTACTTGTCGTGGGACCCTGTGGAAACTCTCTTGCAATATGACCCATACCACAACAAGCATAACATGGTCCATAGGTATGAATTTGTACTCCATATGGCCTAGACTACTGTTAACCCTCAGTCTTGCTAGAGCGGATAAAACCTCCCCTAGAGGACCGCTGAGTCCTAGTTGGCTATGTATACTAGCTCCATGGCCTCTAACCTTGTCTAGGGCCTTAGGAGTGCCACTATTTGGGATTCAAGCCTTGGTAACCATGTGATGGACTCTATCTAGTGTCTTGCTACCCTCTATGTTGTGTCTATGGCCCCTTTGAGGGCCCTACTAAATGACTCTAATTACCCTTCCAAGAGGGTTTCTACTAAGCTGGCTACTGGAAGAGGTTCTGATTATGGGACCTATCCCAAGATTCTTGTCTAGAAAAAATGTCTTCGGCAACCAATGCCATCTCAACTACCTCTTTGAAAGTGGTAGGAAAAGCCAACCCCACTGGTCCCTAGAGAGATAAGTTAAGGCCCTTAATGAACCAATGCATGTGAAGCTTCTCATCTCACATGTACTCCACATAAGGAAGTAACTCTAAGAACCTGCTCTCATACTAGGCCACTATGCAACCTCTCTACTAAACATCATGAAACTCCTCAACCTACCTCTATCTAAAGTGTTCTAACAAGTATCTATCCTTGAAATGGTCCACAGAAGACTCCCATGTGAGTGTCTCTATGTTGACTCTCCCTATAGTCTCCTCCTACTACCACCAAGTGGAGGAATCATCTCATAGTAGGTGTATAGTTAGTCATGCCTTCAGATTTCTCCCATGGGTATGCAATCCACATCACCTCTCTAATCTCTATAGCCATACCTCTACACATGTGCCATCTATGGTACTAGTGAATAGGGGTGGCTTGAGTTCTAGAAGGTCACTAATCTCATCCCCAATATCGCAGGGTGCTTTCACTGGTGCTCACTCTAATGTAGGGGGTGGCTTGACCTAATGTATTGATGCTTCCCCCTAATCCTTTGCAAGTCTAGGTGGGGGACTTCTACTCCTTTCCCTGATATTGGCCCCATGCTCCTCTACATCCTATTCTCCTAGCTGTGGAATGACAGGTGGTAACCTCTGTTGTACTAATCCAATTAGATTATTAATAGCATTCAAAACTTGATCAATACTTGGAGGTTACCCCAATGGGGGTCCTCCTACATCCTATCTTTCCCCCTCTTGGCCTGTAAGGTTTTCTCTAGGAGCCTTGGCCCTTCGATGACAGTTGCAGGTGAGCACGGGAATCCTACACAAAGTTTTAGTTCATAGGTTAGATGTATTGGGTTAGGCTCCTAGTGTTGAAACCAAAAGCTCTCATACTAGAATGTCATGCCACAATTCTACAGGAAAAAACACAACTATTTTTTTTTGATTTGTGAACTAGACCCCAACCAATTATTCAATAGTTTCGTTACTTCATTTTATTTCCGATTACTTTACTAATTATTATTAAATCCTAATTTACTAGAAATATTTCCACTAGATCCATCCATAATTAATTATAAGAACTTTTGGTATCATATATCTACATATATTAACATAGTATTTCCTAAGGTCAGACTCTTATATTAATATTCTTTATGTAAAAAAAATTACTTACATTTTCTAATTCTATGGCCTACCTCAACATAATTTATTTATTGTGTTTTTCTTTTATTATTATGTTTTAATTTTACTATGTACACTATTCAATTTACTCTACCCCTTCAATATTGTGTATATAACTTTTATACTCCCAAAATATTTATACCTGAATATACTATAATTAAAGTGTCTTAAAATTAAGATACATATTTTACCCTTTAAATTATTTAAATATCTATATCCAAAAATATAATCAAAGTGTATTATAATTGAATCATACAAATTTGTAAAATCAAAACATAATCGGAGCAACTAAAACAAATAAATTATACTTATTATGATGCTCGCTTAACATGCTTAATTTATATTTAATATAATACTACACTTAACTTATTTAATTATGAACAACATAATGCTAACCATCCTTTAGATTATACTTATTCTAATTACTAACTTAATCCCTTTTACTAATGTCCTTAACCCTTATTATCTTTATACTAATTCTATCTATAATGATAATACTTATTATATTATAATTATTAAATACTACTTAACCCTTTTATTAATGAATAAAATAACTAAAATATAAACAAAAATGAAAACTAAAATTTAAAAAAAAAAATCTTCACATAATACACCAACCCCTACTATCTCCCAAATCCTAAAGTCTATGCCCCACCTACCATACCACTACCTAGGCGGCCTAGACCTAAGCACCCACCCCTCATGTAAACTCTCAATTGTGTAACTGCCACCCTTCATGGAAATGGAGAAAGGAGGGTGGCATACAAGAAAAGCATCCCCCTCCATGCAATAAATGCTCCACCAACCAATATAGCCACTAGGACTTAGTGGGATGGGACAACTTGCCTTCCCTCCCACTTGACTTTAAATTTCTTTTATAAAAAAATCACATTGTCATGTATTTAATGCCCTGTTGCCTCCTTCATGGGGGTTAACTTAATTTTATAATATATATATTTTTGTTTATTTTATATGCATTTTTTGGTAATTGTCCTAAGTATGTGCACTATATCTAAACATCCCCTTTTTCAAACCTTCCATATTAATTGTGTGATTGACTTCTTCTTTTATTCAGTTTATAATTGTAATATTATTTTATTTAGTCCAATTATTTTAATGGTCTATAATAGGAGAGGTCTCTTTTTCTTTTTTGTCCATACATTTTCCAGAGAGTTTTTATGCTTCTACAAGTCTTTATTTGAGCTTAACTTCATGCCTAGATTCATTCAGGAAATCCCTCAATTGTTTAGTTTGTGTTGAAATTGTTCCAACATTGTATTTTACATTATATTTTCCATTCACATAAGAATAACTATTACAAAACAACTATGATATTCCAACAGGTCTACTTATAAACTACATTAACACAGGTCTTGTATGAAATCCATTGATTATAATTTAAGAACATCATGTTTCCAAATACATTATTGACATTCATTTTAAACCTAAATTATCTACAATCCATAAGCAATCAATTGTATATTTTACCACAAGATCAAGAGCAACACTAAACTCCAATACAACTAATTATCAATATAGAATTTGAGGAGATAAGTATACCAATATGCTAATGTCCTATTCATTTCTCCAAGAAACAACATATTACAATCTACTTTCTTTATCACATTCTAATTCAAGTATTGCCAAGGCAACAACATCACAAAAGTAATGGAATGAGACAATCATCATGTCAAATACACAATGGAAAGACCATATGAATACATACATTATTCAATCTCTCTCTCTATGGACAAATGATTTCAAAACAATAACTACACTCTTACAACACAAATTGCTTCACATAACAAGTGGAGTTTATCTCTCTATTTCTAAGGCAATAATAAAAAGTCTTCTAATATGCAAAGAATAAACTTCATGAACATCAAGCTTCAAAGCTCTTCGAGTGAATACCTGCAAAGAGAGACAAAATGGGAACCATGGAGGCTCACCTCCCAACCTAGGCCTCAAGGAGGCCACCCATTGAGCTTTGAGAAATAAGACATAAATAGTTGCATAAAACACATTCTGATGCCATGCCTATTCACAATAATATGAAAAGATTTAACACAATACATTACAACACTTCCCATCCCAAGGCTTTGCACAAAGATTCAACAATTGAATAAAGAATATGGTGAAGGTGGGCTCTCACCATGAGGAGGATTTTCAAGCTATGATTCACAATATACACATCTACTCATTATCAACATGCCCTTTTGGGGCTTACAATATCTTCCCTTCCACACACCTCCTTATACCTCCCAAAATGCAAGTAAGAAAAATGAACACATTCCATTGAACATATGTAATCATCTCCACACATGGGAGAGTTCCTCTACCACACACCTGCTTATACCTCCCAAAATGTAGGTAAGGAAAATGAAGACATTCCATTTAACATATACAATCACCTCCACACATGGGAGAGTTCCTCAACTACATGTGTGAGCCTAACTAACCCCTTCACCCAAGCATCTCTTCCCTCGCAAGGGTGAGTGATGCTTCACACCCATTACACAAAACATGAAAACAAAGCAAGATCCAAGGAAGAATTCACACAGAACTTATCACATGCAACACTCAAACAAAATCTTTTCCACGAACCACATCTACAATACACCAAAAATTCACCATGAAATGAAGAACACCACATCTATTCTACATACAAAATGATGAACACCATGAATCGAGGTACCAACCTCACTCCAAGAAATGGCAATGGATAGTTGTAGTAGAGCTCCTTATCCTCTTTTTCTCCAAACCCTAGTTGTCTCTAAAGATAGAGAGTGGCCAAGTGAGTTTCAAATTTAGCCATACCCCTACATATCCCTCTCATTTTCGGATTCAATAAAGAATGCAATTTTTTGGGGGTCTCCTAGGTCAACTAGGCACCCTAGAGGTCATTATTAGACCCCTAACTTAAGGTACTAATTTTGGTAGGGTTTATTTTTGTCACAACTCACCTTAGAGTTACTTTATGGCCCTCCCAATGCTAGGTAATTTAATTTCAAATTTTCTTATGGTGGTACCTTGTTCTCTTTATTTGTTGTAATAACCAAATTTCTCAATTAATGTATTTTAAAATGAATGAGGTGGCCACTTGATCGATCATCAAAGAACATGTCATTTCACATAACAAATACAAGTGTCAAGTGACACACACACACACAAAATGCACTATACATCACACATGACATGTTCAGAACCTACTAATGAAATGCATACTACACACTTACATCACACATTTACAAAATAAACACATCACAATGAGGTTATGAATCTTACAAAGATTCACCTCAACAGAGTCATTTAAACTTGTGTCTATACCTTTTTTCCCCATTAGATTTTCATGGTTCCTCTTCCTACACATCAAACTTGAGCATCAGTAGTCCAAGGGGTCAAATAAACATATACTCCATTAGTGTACCTAATAATAAGATCCATATTAACATAATTCAAATTAGATTTCTTTTCCTAGTCTTTCAATTATTTCATTTGAAGTGTTACAATATCAAAAGCTACATGTCGCAAGTCATCACTGTCAAATTAACATTTATTTGCATATCCTAACCATTCATCTATATATCATAAAACATCATAATCAATTTAATATTTATCTATAAAACAAAAATCATTAAGATCAAATTAACATTTAAATTGCATCACAATCTGATAATATCATGTCATAAAGCTGCATCCATATATGTTCAAACATTTCTTACACAATAATAGGTTCTTAGTGCATATAACAATGTAAAACACTACTAAAGCATCAAAATCAATAGATAAAGCAATCCACTATACATCTAAGTCTCGAATAACTATCAAAATATCAAGGTCTCAAATATCAAAATGTAAATAAGATATCCATGCTATAACAAGTCAGGGTGAGGCCTCACAGATTTATGCTAGCTCCCAACATATATGATTTTTGTGTCCTTTGAGCTAAATTGCAGCTACTACAAGTTCTTCCCTAATGTTTCCAATTTGTCATAAGTATAGTCATGATTTATTGAATTGAAAATGAAGACAAGAGGAGTTTGTGGTTGGAGCAATGATAAATGGAAGGGGAGTTGATGAGAATCAAGAAGAAAGTTTTCCTCATCATTATTTCTAATCATCCTAACAGATCTAATCTTTCCAAATAGCTAAGATCACCAAAACAGTTTGGAAGTTTGCTCAAAACCATCACACTTTGAAAGATCTCGATATTTTAGTGCTACAAGGCAATGGAAATCACTGCACAATTCTTCTAGTTTACTAATAATTTTAAGGTTTCTAGTGAGACAAGTTTCCTAAAACCTAGAGGTAGCCTTAACAGCCTCTTCCAATTACTCGGTTCTAATGTTTTTAGTCCTATCAGGCAGTGAAATTCATTACATAGTTATTCTAATCTCCCACACCCTGCTAAGTCTAAATGAAGATGTCCAATTTCAGCAATCCTATGGATTACACATCTAATGAATTTGAGTAGGTAAAAGCACAAACCTGTATCACCCTTTTGTAAAGGAAAAGGCTAACAAAAGTACAATTGTTCACCTTCAATGAAATAAAATTAGTATTATTATTTTGAATTTGGAAATGAAGTAAACTAATGAAATGCATAGAAATGGATGAATTTTATGATTATAATTTTAAATAATTGTTTGGAATAATAATTGATATATTTTCCTAATTTTAATAGACGAAATGTTAGGTCCTAGAAAATGCTAAAAATTAGGGGTCTAGTTCCCACCACAAAACTATATGGAAATAAACTTATTTCCCTTTGATCTCAGACTATGTTATACATAATATATATATCTAGAACAATGAAAAATAAAAATTGGCTTTAGACCTATATTTTTCTCTTTTATAAGCATTGAAATCTCAACTCACTTTGTTTTTATCTCCCAACACATTTTTTAGAACAAATCTCTTCTAACTAGGAGGAAAATTATACATTCTAGAAGAGGGCTCTCTTCTTTAGAATGTCATATAATTTTTAGATTTTTTTGATATGATCTAATTTTTTTTCTTTCTTAAAATTGACATCTTTTCAAGTGCTAAAATATGTCATTGTAGAATTTTTTAATTACAATACACTATATCAAATTAAAACACTATAAAATCTATATGAGAATATTCTTGACTTCAAGCTCTATAAAATGGTGTGTACATATTATTAAAAAAAAAAAATCATAAAAAATATTAAGAGTTATTGAAATGCCACTTTTCTAAAATAATTTTATTTCTTTAGTAATTGGAAACAAACTAGTATTAAACATGCATTTAATAGACATTTCCAATTCAAAAAGTGTGAGAGCATAAATAACTTAGCTAGCATCAATTTATCTAGATCATATGTTTATAAAAAATAGATTTTTAGACAGAAATACTCAAATTTTATCATTCTGATAAGTCAGCCTAAAAGGTGACACAACTTTGTACTTTTACCCAAGCACATTTAAACTTGAAAGATTCTGCAATGACAATTATAAAGGATATTTCACAACTCATCACTAGTAAAGAGTAAAGTGGGAATCTATTAGAAAAGATAAAGTGCAGATTTATGAAGGCTTCTATGGACAGATTTATTACTATATAGAGGACTATGCTTTCTCTATGGACAAATTTATGAGTATATAGGGGACTATGGAAGGACTATAAATTGTAAATTTATAAATGTTACTTGCTTTCTCCATTAATTATTTCATGTCGCATAGACTTTACAATCCTCTGCTTCTTCCTTGTAATATTATTCAACATAAATAAATGAGTTTGACTATGGCATCCTTCTGCATTGCCTGAAACCAAGAGATTCACATTAGTTGTCATGCAATCATAGACCTTAATGTTGAGCTTCACTTGGTTTTGAGAACAATTTAATATTCTCTACTAATTAGGGCCAACCACATGAAGATGGAAGCTCCTTCCCCCACACACCCCCCCCCCCCCCCCCCCCCCCCCCCCCAACCTCTACATTCCCCATTAACATCTAAAATTCATTCATTCAATTAATAAAATATAACATTCATGAATTATCACATGATAGAATTTATTAACTCATTAGTTTCATTAGAACATTCAATAAAACATTTGTACATGAACATTAGTCATTATCAAATAAGTTACATAAATAAGTTACATGAGTTCATATGAATCATTTCTTTTTTTTCATTTTTTATCATTCCATAGATTGTTGCAGAGGCATATCCATGTCGTCATCGATATTTTATCTCACCCATGGACATGCACTCACTATGCTTTTCCAAGGTTGGTCCTCTACAATAACAAATAAAAGGGTTAAATTTAGAAAAATTGGGACTTCAAAGATTTAAAAGAACTTTGTAGTTCTCTTTAGCTTGTCCAACCACATCATCTTTCCTGCCCACTAGCTTGGACCTCAACACACTCATTAGGAACAAATTTGCGTCCCTACAATTGTAATACAAGATTTTTTCTTAATCCCAACATATTATAGTTAAATTTTTATTACTACACCAAATTCAATTTAGAAATGTTACTAGTATATACATTGATATTACTCTTCATCATTCTCATCATTAGGATCATCACCGTCATTAACATTGTCATCACAACTATCCTAGTCATCATCGTAATCATCATCATCTTTGTCATCATCATCACTGTCATCATCATCCTTCTCCTCATCACCATGATCAGTAGATGCATCATTATCATGATTAGTAGCACCATTAGTTGCTTTAGGAGCATCATCAACTAACTCTCGATCATGATCGACTTCTTCCTCTTCCTTGGTATTTTATTCTTCCATCACATTATAATTTATTAACCTTCCCCTTGGATCATGTCTAACAACAAATGACCAACCCAATTTATGTGGAACCTTTGAGTAAAATAGCTGCTCACATTGGCTTGGAAGAACATAGGGCTCATCCCCAATTGGCTCATGCAACCTTGTATTAATCATTGAAAATTCATTCCCATGCTCAATAGCAATTCTATCATGATCTTTTTGATTGAGTCATAGTATGTACCATTTGATGAAAAAGAGAACTAATTTGAAGGAACTATAGTTACATTCAAGATATCAACCAAAATTCCACATTATCAATTTATAAATTGTCGAGGATGTAAGTCATTTCTAGATGAAATATTGGTTACCTGGATTACATTTTTTCTTCCTATCATCTAAATCTTTAACGCAACTTTTATAACCATTGCAAAACATAGTCTTGTGGCATTTCACCTACAATAATGTCAAACATGTATAAATTTTTCCATCACGAGTTCAAAAACATATGGTTGATTAACAAACTTATAAGTACCTAGAGATCTCTTAAACCATATGCTAAATCTATTTTCTTTTGTGTAACATTGGGATATTCATTAAAATGAGCTCTTTTAACCATTGAAGACACAGATTCCCATTTTAATCCATGATTAGAATGTTGACATCATTCAATCCATACCGTCATCCAATCCTTTGATTGTTTACAATAAACAAATGTATTTCATCTCACTCTTTAGCAGCTATACAAAAGTAAATAAATGACTTAGAAAATATTTATTTTGAGGATTAAAAATTATTTAACTATAGTAACATCTCATAATTTATTAACTTTCACTTTCCTAAATCTAGCTTTCCCACCAAGTACATCCCTTCAAAAAATTTGATGGTGTTGAGATCCCAAATGCAATCTATATGGGTCTTTGTTGCAAGACTAGGAAGATATTGAGTAACATACACAATCATCTTGTATGCCATATATCTCTTAGTCATAGAATCCTTGGAACATGCTCTTTTTCAAACTAAACCCTTCAAAAAGTTCAAGTGTCTTTCAACCATTCACATTGACCTAGGGTGTATAGGTCCACACAATTCAATCTCCTCAACTTGGTGTATGAGGTAGTATTTTATGCATTGAAAAAAGTTGAAGCCAAACACTTTAGCTTTTCACACATTAGTAGAGGAATTATTTTCTATTAATATTTTATATCTTCTTTATGGATTTCTTTAGATGAGAACCACCTACAAGGGATTCTAGACACAAAAATATATAAATACAAGAATTTACAATATACTACTTGCTTGATATATTGAACAAATATCATTTCTTGCCTCATATATTTTCAAAGATTATATATCGCATTTTTGATATTATTGTCAAATTTATTTTGGAAGTGGTAGAGGTAGCACATACTACAATAATTGTCAACTGGTCATTTCATTCTTTTCTAATGTAATAAATTAAAAAATGAATGCAATTTCACAAATATATTGTAAATACAAGAGATCATGACTTACCCTGATTAAGGTATGCCAATCATGCATTTTTAGCCCTGGGCCAAATTCACTTTTTATTTATTTGAAATTTCTTATATTTGTAGCAAATCCTATAGGAAATTTCATTTTTCATATGACTTCTTTTATGGTATTATTTTGTTACTCCATTAATAACCAAGGAAGGGCACTTGCATTAATTTGTTCTCCATTGCTATTTGATTCAATGATATTTTTCATTGCATGATTGGAATCATGTATGTCAATACAAATTTTGACAAGTTTTTCTTTTTCATGCCTCCCATCCAATATTTTCCACAATGTCTCTATTACATTCTTCCCAATATGCATGTTATCAAACAAATGCATAATTTTTAGCTAGTCATAGTAGGCTAGCCTACTAAATTATTTGGGATAACATTTTAGTCCCTTTGGAAGGTGGTTAGCATTGATACCTTGATGACCTCGAATTATATTATATTCCAACTCCCATAGGTGAGGTGTCATTCTTTGTGGCTTTGATGAAGTCTCTTCTTTCCCATTAAAGAGATGTTTTTCAGCACTTCAATACTTATGTTTTGTGTGGAGAAAGTGTCTATTCTCATGAAACACCTACTTTCTTAAAATTTTGAAATGATGAGATTTCATCTTTGGACCATACATTGGACATGAAAATTTTCCCTTTCTTTGAAGATCTACAAATTAATGATACAATTTGATTAAATATGTTCATTTTTGGAATAAATATTATCGCGTACAACTAGATTTCAACATAACATACCATAGAAATGTATCAACCCTGGGGCATCATGAATTGTACACACAAGAATTGCATGGAATTGAATTTTTTTTTTGTCCAATTGGTCTAAAGATATCATACATAGTAAAACCATTCCATAATACCAGTAACTCATCAATAAGAGGTGCAATATATAAATTCATATCTTTCACTTGGTACTTACCTAGTTGAATGAACAACATAAGATCATTATTGTGGTTATTTCACTCTACAACTTATGATTACATGTAGGTAACAATAAAATAATTAAATACCTAGAAAATCATTGCCAACATAATGTGCTCCCTCTTTATTGACATCAATGGAGAAATGCTATTGTTGATAACAAAAATAGGCCAGATCGAGTAAACAGATCTCATCTCTCCATATGGATTGACACTATTAGTTGTAAGAGAAAGCCTAAGATTTTGAGGTTCTTCTTTAAGGTGTGGCCACTTTTCCTTTATGTCTTTAAATGATAAACCATTTGTAGGCACTCAAATAATTTCATCTCAACTTCTATTGCATTCATGTTAATTCATAAATTGTGCAATGCTATTACACCTAAATAATCATTTAAGATGTAGAATATTGAGAATGTAATGGAGCACCTTGTGATGCACCTTTTTTGTCACTTGATCATCTCAATATCTACTCATATGGAATTCAGGGAATTCTATTGTATTTTTGCATTCTTCATGATAAATTACATGATCTTGAGGACAAGCATCTATTGATTGATACTCCATGCCAAAAATTTTCATAGAGGCACATAATTCTTAGTACAAGCAAGGGAGAACATTCTATGGTGGTAAAATTCACTAACAACAACATAGTAGAGAGAAGAGTTGATTGGGATCCTTTGTAAAAGGTCATGGTTGCCTTTTAAAGTAGAGGTATATCATGGACGATCTCAATGTCATCCTCATCATCATCATCATCATCATCAGTTGTAGCAGTAATACTAGTACCAAATGTGTCATGGGTTAATGCATTCATACCATCATCTTCAAATGTGTTTTCTAGCACATGATCATCATCTTCCATGGGATATAGATTTTCTACTTCAATACTCACACCTCCATGTTCCTCCATATTCACATCTTTATGTTCCTCCAAGATGTCTTGATCCATATCACGTACTACCCAAGGGAGATTGACCTATATAAAAATAATGATGATCAAACCCCCATTATGTGGTTCATAAGTATATTAATTGTGAAAACAATATAACAAACAACTTACCAATTGATGATAATCAAACCCCTCTTTACTGTGACCATTCTCCTAAAAATTTCTCTTTGTTGTTTTAATTTTGATTCTTCTTGTCTTTAGGCCATAACAATTCTTACAAGGATAATAACATTTGTCATCACTTGGTCTTTGAAAGTTAGACAACAATCGAGTGATTGTCACCCTTTTTTGATCAAACTCCCTTGTATTATCTGACATCATCCTTCTTCGCAAGAATAACTTATTTGTGTATCCTTATTGAGTTAGTTGTAGTTAATGTTTATATCTACACGTATGGTTTTGAAAGAAATATTTGGTGTAATTAATCTGTACATCTAAAAAAATATTACACATGTTGTACTGAATGTTTATATCTGCACATATGGTTTTGAAATAAAAATTTGGTGTAATTAATGTGTATATCTATAAAAATATTGGACATGTTGTACTTAATATTTATATCTGCACATTTGGTTTTGAAAGAAAAATTTGGTGTAATTAATGTGTATATCTACAAAAATATTGGAATTTTACTTAATGTTTATATCTACACATATGGTTTTGAAAGAAACATTTGATGTTGAAACAACAAAAAGTTTTACAAAATTAATGTTTTACAAGAAAATGCACCTAACAAACTATTAGCTCAAAAGAAAGAACATGGTGTTGAAATAGTATTAAAAGTGCTTGACATGAGAGGTCTACAAGTGAGGGTGTTGACCAATAATGAAAACTAGAATGTTGAAATGAAAACTATCAAGAATTAAACACCTATGCCCTTTGTCCTCTATCCCCTTCATCTTCATTCCTCTTGTTTGTAACTCCTTGTTAGTCCCTCCATTCTTCTTCTTGTTTTGGCCTTCTTTTTTTCTTGAACATTTAGGGAGTTTTTAACATGATCACCTTGGAAATAACATCTATATTTTCTTAAACCAACATATCCTAATATCTTAAATGTTGGTTTTTGTTTGTTTGAAATATTTTGTTTGTTTTTGTGTACATTCTTTAATTATCTTCTTTCTCCTTTAAAAGTTTGTATGCATGAGATCTTTAAAGAAAATACACTTCTCATAAGATTATTACCCTCCAATATATTGTATTTAAGATATTAAGATATTAGGATTTGTTATGATCGCCTTGAAATTTATCATGTATTACATTTACATTTTCATTGCCATTTCTTATAAGATTGTTTCAAGGTTGGAAACCACTTCAATATCCTTCGCATGGTTTAGAGGTAATGTCGTTTTGGTGGAAGCTTCTATAAGGGAATGAGACTCACAATTATGGCATTTACACAAAAGTAGAACTTTCTTCTTCAACTCCTTTCACTCAACTCTTCACTGAAGTTGTTCTTCTAGTAGTGAGAATAGCTACTACAAATTCTTGGAAGCCAAGGGACCCTGAACCTATACTAAATTTTCTAGAGACATGGGAGAAGCTACTACTGAATTCAATACTTCATAACATTTTGGATCATATAATGATGCCCAAATTACCAATACCAATAAGTACATAGGATCTTCACTGGGAGACTATGCCAATACATGCATGGATACATCCTTGGCTTCCATTGTTGGGCCAATGTATGGACCCATTATATCCAACCATTCAATATAAGTTGGGGAATACACTTCATGCCTTACATGCAAGTGATGCATCTACATATGCAATTTTATCACATTCAAAAATTGTATTTGATCCTACTAGCTGGAAACAACTAATTGCTTAAATTATTTTCAATCGAAAAGTTATTTCTCCATCTTCAAGTAACTCAAATCCTTGCTTCTATTAACTGTATTATTTCTCTATTGTTATATATTGTATAATAGATTTTCTATTTCTTTCTCCATGATTTTATGATGTATAGAAAATTGCATATCATCTTAGGGTAAGCTCTGGTTTGAAGAACTCATCGATCCAGCTGTGGTGGCAATAACGGATAATGCTAGGTAAATAGGCATGAATCTGTTGAATAATGCTTGCAATAGTGTGATTGACAATTTTAGGTCAATCAAATGGCTTTACCACAAATTGGAAGACGTCAGGGAAAAAATTGGCCAAATGGAAAACAATAGGAAGGAGCCAAGTCTAGGAAATCAAAAGAATAAGGAGGATAGAATCAATTTAGTTGAGAAGAGAATCCTAAACCTAGAAAACTATAATCATAATTTGTTGAATTAGATTATTTCCATCCTCAATTATATCAATGATAACATTATGCCCCTTATTGGAATGTTAAAAGCTATAGGCCTATTGGACAAGAGTTAGACCAATGATTGAGAAAGAGTCAAGGTGGAAGAGGATGCGATGATAAAAATCACTTTCAGCAGCCTAGATTGGCAAGCCTAGAAGAGTCAGGAGTAGATGGCTAAGGAGACTCACAAAGTTTATGAAGCAACTCAAATGATGCAGGTACTCAAATGAAAGAGAGAAGAGTAATCATGGTTTATTTTTTCCTATCTTTTGTTGTTAGTTTACTATTGTTTTCTGTCAAGTTGACTTTTTCTTGTTATGTCTTTTTAGATGTAGGTTGAACTAGCCTTTTCATTGGCCTTTGTGTTTTGCTAGGCTTTCATGCTTATTATCAGCCTTGGTTTTTGTTTTAACCATTGGGTTTCAGGGTCCCTGTAGACATGTTTTTCTTATCAAAAACACTAAGGAAAGTGGTTGCAAATATATGAATAAATAACTCAAAAAGGATTTCAATTAAATAAATAATTTCTGTGTCCAATGTTATTTAATGAAATACTAAACCATCTAATCATCATATACTTATAACGATCAAAGTATGCAAAAAGTAAGATCTTGGTACATAAAATTTTAGATATTACAAAATTCAAATAGGGAGTCATATAGTATCTAACTATAATTATGAATTAAACATAATATCAAATACAACCCTGTTTACAATGTAATATAATTCTATGTGTTTTTTTAGTCAACAACAAAATCAAAAACCTTGTTTTTACTATACAAAATTTTTGTTAGTCAATAATCTTTTTCTTTTTCTAAAAAAAATGGGAAGTAATTCCCTTAAATTAGGCATACCATGTTTTCTATCCAAGTACTATCATGTCAAGTAGAAAAAAATCCTAGAATTATTGTTCATAGACCCAGTGGATATTCATGCACATCCAACTTGAAAGTTGCTACCATTAGATCTCTATGTTTTAGATAATTATATAAGAATTTGGGTTATAGTGCTCTAGCCATGAGCACTTTAAGCCTTATCTTATCCTAGATGTCAACTAGGTACATTCTATTTCTTGTTTGATGAAATAAAAAAAAATACTTAATCCACACATGCTTTTTAAGAATCAAATACATTCAGCTTTGAGATCATTGTAATTCTTTTTATTATTGCTAGAATTTATTTTTTATGAAATCAAAGTCCAAACTATTGGGGTGAATGCGTTTATTGATCAACATCAATAGGATAGAGAGTAAAAAGTCATCCATACCCCAAAATGATCAAGGAAATCAAAGGCTTAAGAAAACATAAAATGGAGTATATCTTAGAAGTGGAAGATCACCTAGCATTTGGTAAAGCTAAGAAAAGAGTCTAGGGTTGATAAAATTGAACTAATATTGCATAGCTCATGCTTTCACCTCTTATTATTTTTCTATTCAATAAAATAGGAAGGATTTGTATAGTAAAAAAGTCATTTTTTCTATTCTGTGTATTTTGTAATATCTTTTGTGATATGTTTTAGTAAAATTTCTTGCAAACTCTGCCCATTTTTCATAGTGTGCATTATTTTTCTATAGGATCTTGAAGAAAGTTAGTTAGCACAGGTTGAGTGTTTTTTATTGTTTTATTATTAGGATTTTGAAATATGTATGTTGTTGGCTCATTTTTTCTTCATCTTTTCTATTTTGTAGATAATATGTAATAAGAACCTTAAAAAGGATCTCTCTGAATATATAAAGAGATACATATTTAGAAGGAAATATAAACACATAAATTTTTAGAAGGAAAGGAAATATAAAAACATATGTACCTCTTCTGTCCATAGAAGAAAATCAAAGAGCAAGGGAATATAGACCATAAGGGCATGACATGACAATGAATTATAGAGCAAGGGATCGACACTTAATTATAGAGAAAGGGTATGGCATGGAAATGAAATCACAGAGCATAGCCATAAGAAAGATATGTAGAGATCACAATTTTTTAGCAACCAAATGCATCAAGCATCGGTCACAAGGGCCACCACAACATTCACAACACTCAACCTCTTTCGCACGCAACTCTCCACAATCAAAATCAAATAGAAAATGATTGTCATGTTTTTTTGTTTTTTTTTTGTTTATGCTCGTGAGGTTGTCACAATTATGATGCCAATGTTGGTATTGTGAGAGCATCTATGAAAATTGCAAAAAAACACATCAAAGTCAC
Organism: Cupressus sempervirens; assembly: GCA_028749045.1. Taxonomy (NCBI): domain Eukaryota; kingdom Viridiplantae; phylum Streptophyta; class Pinopsida; order Cupressales; family Cupressaceae; genus Cupressus; species Cupressus sempervirens. Next base: position 170,444,179 of record CM053791.1, on the reverse strand, counting down.
TGCAAAATACACTGCCATCGCAATTTGAACCCAAATATTGTAGCGGTTGAACAAAAAGAAAAGTGAGTGGAACTTTATTATAACTAAGAGATGTCACCCTAACTTTGTGGCATGTAAAATACCTATAAAGGAGAGTTTTTTTGTTTTAAGCTAAAACTAGGAATAGAAGAAAAGATACACATGGAGGAGGACAAAAGAGGAAGGAAGTAAAAATTGCAGGAGCATTGGAAACACCCAAAATACCATTTTTTTTTTTTTTTTGTTCATCTATGAGATTGGGAAGTGTAATAATATTTTCAAAATATGTGATCAATAATTAATTCAATGGTTAATATAGTTCTAAAACAAATTAATTTTTTTATTGTAGGATATAGAAACTTTCTTTGGGAACTTTTGGAAAGGAAAACTCTGCACTTTATTTTGTTCACTAGAATATATGTGCATGACCAAAATACCTGCCCATCTTAATTCTACATGACATCTTCATTAAAATTTGAGTTTATTTTTCCAATTTTCATCCTAAATTTGATAGATTTATAATATTTTTCTTAATTATATTATAATGGAAACACTTGTTTGTAGCTACCTTGGCTCATTCAAATTGGTTGAAATTGTATACTTTCCAAACATATATACATATATTGCCCTGAATAGTTTCTGGCACACACCAATTTTTTTATTAAAAATGTTTTTGATCATCTTGAAATGACTACTATGATCAAATGCATCACTGTTATTAGATATGTGTTTAATTGTTCATTTTCTAGCATTATTCTTTACTCTTAAATGAACAGAAGTGTACCATCATTTATCTATGCCATCCAATGAATAGAGTAAACAAAAATTTGGGCATAGTATTCAAAGTATATATATATATATGACTTGAATTTAGTATTCTTGGTTGAACTTGTTATTTATCTTCCTTGAGTAATAGCATACAATAGTTATCTTACCATTTTCAATGAATTTTAATATTTGAAAGTAAAATTTCAGTCTTACTTAAAACAGTTAAGTAGAAAGAATCTATTCCTTCTATTGAAATTTCCTTCCATGATTATTTGTATTATATTTTAGCAATTAAAAGGAATTTATTCTAAGATTTTTTTTTTGTGTTTCCTATAAAAAATTAAGGAAAATAATCTAAGCTTTACAACAAAAATGTCGTGTAACAAATTTCTAAATGATTTGATGTTTTCTTTTCTCATGAGGAGATAAGTACGATTTGTTAGTTTTTATTTTTAGATTTAAAATGGAGTTACTAACTATGGTAGATCTCATGCATTTATGTATTTTGAAATTATGATATTACATTTAAATAGTAATGTGTAGTTACTTTAAGATGCTAGTTATTTTGAAATCTGAATTATTATTTTCTTTTATGATATTTGAATCAAACAATACCATTTACATATTTATTTATTTAAATTTTGTTGTTGAGAAAAATGTATTCTTTCATAAGAGAATGCTTCAATTAAAGGAGGGAAAGGTTAGAATAGGGTGTAATGTGGAAGACAGAGAAGGGTAAATATAACATAGAATTATTTACCAACCATTTTAATTTGGGATTGTAAGATGCTTTGGCCAAAGTGTAGATCACATATGTTGTTAAAATATGCTTGGTTAGTTATTTTGTTACTCTTTTCCACCCTTTGTATATGATTTCTTCTTAGACTATGGAATGTTTAGAAGATAGGTAAACAATTTTTCCATATTCTTCTGACTTTGTGGTTGGGTGGTAAAAGTTTCTAAGCCACCCTCCCATCTCAAGATTTCCAAGTGGGCGTGATGTATTGAGGCTTAGGAGATAGGGTAGTGTCATGCCTAGATGACTAGATCAAAATGGTCTTATTTGAGATGTATTTTGATCATACATGAAGTATTAAGTTCTTACATGCATTATACCATTGGATGTTTCATATGTTCAAAAAATAGTTAACATTTTCATTTTTAGATTTATCATTGTGTATATTATATTAATTTGACTTATAGCCACTTGTATATATAGGAAAGCTTGAAATGCAATATTGGAATGTTCTCATTTTTTGAAATCTATCGTAAAAAATTTCTACATAACAAAATATTTTGTGAAAATTTAACCTTGACTTGGCTTGGGTCTTTCAACTATGTTTGTGTGTCTTTGACTTGCAATATTTTTTATATATTGATGACATGGCATTAGATTTAGGATGTAATGCCCCACCAAGGGATCCAAAGAATTAACCAAGAGTTTCACTAAGTTTGGTAACATTTTTTTTTATAAAAAAACATGAAATTAAATACCACATATAACTTATTCATAATAACGGAAGCAATAGCAATGTCCATCTGAAAATAAACATAACATACATAACAGATTACATTCTTTAAAGATCCCTTAATGTGAATTACATACATGAATTCATCTAGTACAACATCCACATGAAATAATAATGATACATCCAATATACAAATGTCTTTTCTGAATTACATTCCAGAATGCACAATCATCCACTGTACATGTCATAGGGTATGAAGGCTCAAAGAATATACATATTTAGAATAAGGTACAACATCCTTTTCTAATCCATGATACATCAAAGTAGAGATAATCACATGATACATCATCATAGAAGACATATGCATCCATCATAAAGATCAAACATAATAAACTAAGTGCACGGTTCCTCCCAACCGTCAATAGCATCATTAGACCATCGTGGGCCCTAGCCATCCCTCCGTGTGTAACATCCCAAATCACCAAAGAGATCATCGGTATTAACATAGTAGGAATGTCACTCCTAATATATACATCATATGTAGAAAGTAATCTAACATGCAAATATAAGCATAAGATAACATCATCTAACATATGCTAATCATCAATGAAAAAGGATACATATCCACCATCACGAAGGATGCATCAGCCACGATGTCTCAATGAGTCTCAAATGATAAGAGTGGAAAATACACTACCACCCGACCACGTGGTACCTAAGTGGTCCACTCCCACCGTGCTAAGGAGATAATCTCAAGTCCCATACAGGCTATCCATAACACATAGCACATATCTCTATAAGTCCAGGAATCCTTAAGGTATACTAACTCAAAGGTTCCAATCACAAAATTGACATCTACTTCCCAGAGGCACACAATGACATGTAGGAACCTACTATGCAAGTGGGAAAGTCTCATCGCATTTATCACGTACAAGTTACCCTGGTAGTTAGCTAAACTCCACGGGTCCATACTGATCTCATGCGGCCACTAGTATCCTCTCATACTGACAAGGCATACTATGGAATGCAAGGTCGCAACCATGCGTCTCACTACTCCCATCCTAGCCTGTACAAGAACTCAAGGCATGGGTAAGAAAAAAACACTTATCTTTTTAGGTTCATTCAGTTAGTATTAGGTGTGAATGTTATCACTTATTAATCCAACTTACAATGAGTTACCCTGGCAGCCTCTTAGGACCCCGGCCCCCATTGTAAGCCACTTCTCGTCACTACATGCAGATATCCTACCCTAATGCTCATGGACTCATAAATCTAAAAATTACAAAAGATAATTCATAATAAAATCATCAAATATGCATAAAAGCATCAAATCTCCATGAGCAAACATCCATAGAAAATCATGAACACAACAACTCTCTATTGGCAACTGAAGTATCACTGATAATCAAAAGTATCCAATGGTTCTCAATAACCAAAATATATCTCAATCATACTGATCGAAGACTCCAAAATGGTTGAGTCAAACATGTCACAACATGACATCATCAAGAATAAATCCACATTTCAGTCCCATCATGGCGACTAGAAAATAACCAAGCATAACTGATCGATGACCAAAATTAATGGTTAGGTCAAGTGTCTCATACACAAGAATCTCAACTATAACAATCAGTAATCACATCCAATACATAGAGAATTCCATCACATAACCATGGTTGGGTTTATAAAGATCGAGATTAAAACATCATCATGACATCACAATCACATAACCCCCAAGCCTCTGGTAGACGTCCTACTAGTCAACCCAAAACCCAAAACAATAGCATAAAGAATACACAATGTAAACACATGTTTTGGTTTTGCTAAGTTTTCAAATTTGAATTCAAATGCAAAAGTCTCAGTTTATGTTTCCAAGTTTAGTGAAAGAATTAGAGGAACATTTTGTACATTTTTCCATGTATTGTTTTTGGATGGATAAAAGTTTTCCTTTAGAAGTCTAAAATCCAATTTCCAATTACAATATTCTGTTGAAATCGTTCCCCACCAAATTTTAATTAAATTTCATATACTTTATATATTTTATAATTTAAAACTATTAATTAAATTTTAATAGTTAAATTATAAAATTACAAAATTATTCATTATTATAAAAAAAGAATTCTTAAATCTTTTATCAAATAATTTTAAATTTATTAATAACATATTTACATATTACATATATAAATATATACACACACACACACACACACATATATATATATATATATATACATACATATATAATATATAAATATTTATTATTATCGAATAACATCGATATTTATTATTATTGCGTTTTATAAAATCGAATAACATTGAATTCGATTCAAATGAAATAACATATGAAAATCGATTACGATTTCATTTATATCAAATGTTAAAAGAACTTTTAAACAAGCATATATACCTGACCTGCGGATCGCAGCATACACTATGATCACAGGTACACTGCAGACCGTAGGTACTCTGCAGTACCGCAGTCCATTTGGCATTGCCGCCAGCAGGGGTGGGAAAAAAATCATGTCCCCTCCACCCATTCACATTTTAAATTATATTTTTAAATGTTGCATTTTATTAAAACGCCTTCCTCGATCGCGATGCATCATTCGCTCACTATGAAATATGTGACATTTAGATTTTTAATGAGATATATATATATATATATATATATATATATATATATATATATATATATATATATATATATATATATATATATATATATATATATATATAAATATATGTATGTATGTATATATGCATATGTATATGTGTGTGTGTATATATATATAATTGAATTTATATTTATATATATATATGTATTCAGATTTGGAAATATATATATATATATATATAAATTTCAGTTCTCAGAATTTTCCTATAAGTTTTTAAATCACAAAATTATCCAAATATTAATCTAATGGATTTGGCCACAATTTAAACCCTAGCCCCATCTTCCTTTCAGATCTATGCAAAAAAAATTCTCAAATAAATTTAATTGCCCATATTGAAAATGCATAAAAATATGAAATTCCTCAGAAGACATATGGAAGACACAAAGAAGATAGGGAAAGCAAGATGCAAAAATAGCATAAGTAAAATCACAAGAATCTACCCGGATTCTGATGCTAAATCGCTCTTCCTTAGAAAACCCGCAGAGCAAGCTCCCTTCTTCAGGACTCTCGAATCCTCCAATGCTCCAATTGCACTCCAAACGCTATGTCTAAGCTTCTAGGGATGCCTAAATATAAAGAGCTCTCAGGAAACCTCTAGAATGCTTCTACAAATAGCTAGAAGGTGTCACCAACTAAGCATGGATCTTTTCCAACCTTTTTGATGAGCCATAGGTTTGTAGACACCATGTGCTTAATTGATGCACTAACCCCCGTGTTGTTGACAAAAGAGAAATAGAAAATGCGTTAATTCCCATGCAAGCTTATAACTCCAATTTACTTTTAAAATAATTTCTATTTAAATTTTATAACTTTCATTTTAATTTTTATAACTTTTATTATTATTATTTTATTTATTACTTTATTATTATTTTATAATTATTATTAATTTTAATTTACTAATTTTATTTTATTTAATTCTTTTTCCTCAATTTAATTCTCATTTAATTAATTATAATGACAATATCAAAAATCATGATATTTTATTAATTTTCTCAAATAATTAATTTATTAATTAAATCTATTTATTAAGACTTAATTAATAGAAAATTCACCATAGACCTCCAAGATAAAATATGAAAACCCATCATAGAACAAATCATACAAAATCAGTCTAAAGAGTTAATAATCATGAATTATGTCATCCGACACATTCAGTGGGTACTCAACTCTGATACTTGTCCTAACTCACTAGGACAAATGGTTTTTAGGGTTTGGGATTTGGACTTGAGAATTTATCTCCCTTATCTTATCATTGAGATAGTATAATAGGGTATGCTTATCCTGGCAATTCAGGGAAGTCGATACCCGGTATCTGCGACCTGCAGAAAAACCATGCATGTACATACAATATATAATGCTAAGCTAAACAGACAATGGCAGGAAGTGGTGCATCATGTAGATCCCGACTAAGTAGGTGACTATGACTCCCTTCCTTAACCACATCAGAAATGCCATACAATAAGAGAACACGCACACCATACACATGCAAGTATGGGGTAAGTATCCATAATAAAACACGTGAGATAATAAACCATCTAACTAATCATCATTAATAACTGAAAACAATATAATGATCATCATGTATGCATGAAATGTAAAGTCTAAATGATCACATCATATAACCACTAAATCCAATACATAATGTCTGATAGTCTCAAAACAATACCACTAATCCATCAACATAATACTAGTCCATCAAAGTCTGATAATAATAGCAACAATGAGTCTAGAAAATATGTGAACAAGGGTATGCACTACATAGCAATTCCACTCTTTACATGTGGTATAAGAGCCTAGTTAAAACACTAGGACCTTGGTCTACTTTTTCTAAGTTGCATACTTTTGTTGTTACAGAAGACAACCTGCAAATATGAATACTAGAAATAGTAACCAGGATAGAACTAACAATAATAATGATGACCTCATGATGTGGAGCTAGCTACCATAGTACACACACTTGTAATGTGAAGACACCACCTTTTGGGTAAGCCATTTGAATTGAAAACATATCATATGGGATTGAGGTATATCTTTGCACAAACAAACCTTAATGTAAAGCAAAGGCAATGGTTAAAGTTCTTAAGTGAGTATGATTTTGGGATTTATTGTATAAAGGATAAAGAAAATAGCGTGGCAAATGCATTGATCAGAATGAGACATATTAAAGCTATATCTACTACTAGGACACAATTGAAGGAACAAGTTTTATAGAAGCTTCAGGGTGATGACCACATTGAATTAGTCAAATCAGCATTCCTTAATGATTATGTAGATCACTATTGTAAGGGATACTCCATGGATGAGGATGTTTTATTGAAATAAAAAGGAAGAATGTATATTCCCAACCAAGTAGGGTGGAGAAAATTAGTTTTTGAGAAGATACATTACACTCCATTTTTAGGACATCCAGGGGTAAGTAAGATGCTCACTGGTATTAGACCATTGTACTTTTGGCTAGGACACAAGAGAGATATGTTGGATACAATTGTTCAAATGTGTGTCATCTTTGATGATACAAAAATGTCATATCACTTATCAAACAGAGCCTACCAAGCTCAGTTGGTCAGCAAGGCAATTCGTAGAGTCTACTAAGCTCAGATGGTCAGCAAAGTAAATTACAGAGTCTACCAAGCATCTCTAGAAGTTACATTGTGGAGATAGTTTCTACCAAGCTCACTTGGGCGTCAAAGGTTTTTGCAGTAGAAGTTAGTTTCTACGAAGCTTACAAGGTCAGCGAAGGAAAGTTAGTGTTTACCAAGTTCACTCAGTCTCCAAAGGAATTTGTAGAATTCACAGTGTTTACCAAGCTTTAGTTGGTTAATATTGGAAATCATTTCTGGAGTAGTGTTTACCGAGCAGGGTCGACGAATGAAGGATTTCTTTGTTTTGGGAAATAAAGTTTAATTGTTTCATGTAAAGTTTGTAGTCAACTAATCTAATAATTATTGGTATTTGTAACTTGTAAATGAGCTAGTTGGATAATTTATTAGGTATAAATAAAAGGTCAAGATGTGAATTCAAATGTATGATGATGAATGAATGAGTGACCATGCAAGTGAGTTTATTGTATGAAGAGAAGAGTGTGAGAAAATTTTGAAGAAGGATCAAATTTCCTTGAGGAGTAGCAAAGGTGTATTCGATCAATGAGGATCTAGTGAAGTAGAACAAAGATTTGTAACAACAAAGTTTAGTTGTATCTCATTTAGGTCACTTCATTCTTACTTTTTCATCATTGTTGCAATGATTCCTAAGTCTCTTAATAGAGTTGGTTTAACAATCATTTTTTTAAACCCTCTAACAAGGTGGATAGTTATATTCAATTGTTCTTAAGTCCTCTAGCAAGGCCACTCCTAGCAATGTGTCTAAATCCTCTAAGAAGGTCACACCTAATAGTGTGGGGCAAAAGCACAGATCCGTGTCATCATTTATGATACCAAAACCTCTTTTGGTCAAATATCATTTCTCTATCAAAACTCAATTTTTTTCAAAAATTAAAAATACACTTTTATAGATCTCAGATTCAATATCATCATTATATAAATTCTTGAGTGTTTTTATTAGTTATAATATGTTATAATCTCAAAATATTATAAGTCAATATTTCAACATTTAAGAAGATGCTCCCTCAAAAAAGAAAAATAAATAGTAAATCATATCAAAAAAATTTAAAATTTATATTTATCTCTAGAGGAGAGAATTCTCTTCATGAAAATGCAATTTTTTTTCAAGAAGGTATAGATTTGATAGGGAATTTTTGCCAGGAGGAAAAAACTATTGGATTTTGATAAGATCAAACTTGAGTACGTATAAGAAATAAAATATACATCAAAAATAATTATTTCTTTTTTTGGTCACTAGCTATACATGTCATCTATGAGATATTTTTAAATTAGAACAAAAAAAAATGATTTGCATATACTTGTTTGATGGGAAATACACCCTATATTTTTGATAGTTAAAAACAGGACTTTAAAATAAAATAAAATGAATAAATTCTCAGTCAAAAAAATTATAAAAATTATAGGCATAAAATTCATCCAATTCTACACATTTCATTAGTTTACATCATCTTCATATTTTAAACACAAATACCATATTTTTGTCAGTAATGTTGAATTGTCACATTTTGATATCTAGTTTCTTTATAAAAGGTCACATGGGTTTATGATTTTACCCTATATTTTTGTAACCTTTAATAGGGTTGGCTCCTAATGGGGCTTACTTTAGAAGAGTGAAACTCAGTAGCTAGTTACTTGGTAGTTTTTCCCATATTGGGTTTCCACATTAAATCTAGTGTCTCTTGAGTTGATGTTATTTCTTTTATGCATGTATGTTAAATCTTTGTGAATTCTTAAAGATCAGTAATAAGTTAACATACCTCTACTGAGTTACAACATTTTTCTATGTGGCTATCGAGTGATAGTAGTAACTAAGTTTATAAGATAGTTAAGGGATCTGTGGATTTATTTTTGTGGTAACTGATTCACCCCCCCCCCCCCCTTCTTAGTTACTCCATCTATATTTCCAACAATTGGTATCAGAGCTTTTGGTGCCTGGAGGAAGGATTTCAAAGATCTAAGTTAAAGATCAAGATGTCTTGCAAGAGGGAAATTCCAAGGCTTAATAGGGATAACCTTTTAGCATGGAAAGGTCTCATGAGACTCCATCTTGCTTCCATTGGAGATACATGATCGAAATATCTTGATGAAGAATATGTGACTACTTCTGGTACACTATCTATCAATGACATTGTTGACAAAAAGACTCATAACACCATGATGATAGACATTGCATCTACCCTAAGCTATGAAGAATTTGATGATGTCAAGAATTGCAAAACAACCTTTGAAATGTGGAACAAGCTAAAAGATATCTATAGAGTTGATGATAATGTGAGAAGAGCTAAAGCAGAAAGTCTAAGAGGAAAATTTGATTAGATGAGTATGAGAAAGAATGAAAGCATTGCCAAATATGCTGAAAGAGTCAAAGTTGTCGTAAGTGCAATCAAGGCTTCTAGAGGAGACATTGAAGAGAAAATAGTTGTAAGTAAAGTTCTTAGAACATTTGATGGGGACACAACCCACAATAGAATAGACACAACAGAAAAGGGAAATTGTATTAACCAAGAAAATAGCTAGTACAAATAGTAAAGAGAAAATAAACTTCAAAGCAAGCCCTAAGGGCTTCCAATAGCATAAATCTAGAGATAATTTCTCCTTTCAGTACCTCCTCTCAAACTCCACTCCGAATTGCCTTTTACAATGCCAGAAATCTCCTTAAATAGACCCCAGAGGGTTAAGGACTAGGAGTACATTCTAGAAAGTGCTAGTAGGCATCCACCAACCAAATAGAAGCTTCCAGAAGCTACATTAGAAGTCGGTGCAAACCTAGAAGAATCTAGAAATGGTAACCAAACTTTCGAGAGGCATAACTTTTGAACTGTAGCTCCGATTGACGAACCGTTTACATTTTTGAAAAGCTCTCGAAGCATTCTTAGGAGGTCTCCAAAACCCAAAAAACTACAATAACTTTCAAGCTGTGGGGTCTATTGACCTAATTTTTTTTTGAAATGCTCTAAATCATGATTATATTCATCTAGCCAATTCACACCTTCTAGTTTACCAAAATGATGGCCCAATTACATGCTCCTATTTTTTCAAGATTTTCAAACACACTAATAGTGGAACTGTGAGAGTTGGAACCTTTATTTGACCCAAATGGGTATCCAAAAATGAAAACACATGAAACAGAAACTAAGTCTAAGTACATTTTTTTTGGTGACATAGGATTGCCCTTATACCTCTAGATGCTCCTACATCAGACACCCAGGGTAGATTGAAAAGTGACCTTGTCACTTTATGAATGGTAGAGGAAATCCCAAATGGGAAACCTCAGTTGCTAAAATCCAAGTTGAGTCCTTGATCGGCCATCCTTTCCACTTCACCAAATACTCTTCATACTGCCTATTTCTAGTACTCCTTCCCACACAATGATCTAGAATGTCTTCTATCTCCTCCTTCTTAGAAGCAGGAATTGGACATGGCTCTAACACCAGCTCCTCATCTGCACCATCATCATGATACTCTGTTAAATCTGCAATGTTGAAAATGGGAGAAATGTGAATACCATCTAGCAGCTCCACCTCATATGCATTTCCTGAGTCATGTTTCTTCAAGACTTTGCAAGGGCCAAAGTTCTTCATTTTCAGCTTGTTGTAAGTCCCAACTGGAAATCTTTCTTTTCTTAAGTGCACTATGACTAGATCCCCTACTTGGAATTCCTTATGTCTTCTCCTTTGCTCAGCCCTAGCTTTATACTCTTGATTCATCTTGGTAATGTGTGCTTGAACCTCCTCATGTAGACACTCGATATGTTTAGCAAATTCCTCAGCTTCAACACTTGTCCTCTCCCCTTGCTCTATCTTCCTCAATTCTGGTGCAGTCCTTAGGCTATTCCCATATACAATTTGGAATGGTGATTTTCTAGTACTCCTATTTATAGAGTTATTGTAAGCAAACTCTGCTTGTGGTAGAATCAAATCCCATCCCTTGGGCTTATCCCCAACTAAACATCTTAGCAAATTGCCCAGACTTCTATTTACCACTTCTGTTTGGCAGTCAATTTGTGGGTGATGCGTGGAACTGAATTTCAAGTCTATTCTCAACTTTTTCCACAATGTCCTCCAGAAATACCCCACAAATGTAGTATCTCTGTCAGAAACTATACTCCTTGGAAGACCATGTAGTCTTACCACCTCTCTGAAGAACAAGTCTGCAATATGGACAGCATCATGAGTTTTGTGGCATGGAATGAAATGTGCCATTTTGGAGAACCTATCAACCACCACGAATACTGAGTCATTACCCCTTTGTGTCCTTGGCAATCCAAGAACAAAATCCATACTTATGTCCTCCCATGGCCTTGATGGAACAGGCAATGGCTGATATAGGCCAGTATTGTGACTAAACCCCTTGGCAACTTGACAAACCTGGCAACTCTGTACAAACTTCTTCACATCTTGTGAAATTTGAGGCCAAAAATAATGTTCTCTAAGAATGGCAATGGTCTTATCTCGACCAAAATGTCATGCCATCCCTCCACTTTGTTTCTCCTTAATTAGATTTTCCCTCATGGAACTCCTTGGAATGCACAATTGACTACCTTTGAACAACATGCCATCCTGAATCAAATAGTCTAACCACTTGGTTCTATCTATAGAAACAGGTTCTTTACAAGCTTTCCATGCTTTAGCAAAATTAGGATCCTCGGTGTACAAATTCTTGAGTTCATCAAACCCAACTACTTCAACCTGCATTACTGTAAGCAACAACTGTCTCCTACTTAGTGCATCTGCAACCCTGTTAGATTTTTCACTTCTATGCTTCAACACAAATGTATAGCTCTGCAAGAACTCTACCCACTTCATATGCCTCTGATTCAATTTACCTTGGCAATTTAGGTATTGTAATGCCTGATGATTAGTATACAAAACAAATTCCTTTGGCAATAAATAATGCCTCCATTTCTTTAAGGCTTGAACTATTGCATAGAACTCTTGATCATAAACAGAATACTTCGTCTTTGCATCATTCAATTTTTCACTAAAATATGCAATAGGCTTACCTTCTTGGCTTAATACAGCCCCAATAGCGTTGCCACTAGCATCACAATCCACTTGGAAAACCTTTCTAAAATCTGGAAGTGCCAGCACAGGCTGTTCTGTCACCTTCTTCTTTAGCAATTCAAAACTCCTCACAGCTGCTGCAGTCCATTTGAACTCTTTTCTATCCCCTCTTATTGTATCAGTTAGGGGTGCACATATGCCACTAAAATTCTTAATAAAATTCCTGTAAAAACTAACTAGGCCATGAAATGATCTTACCTTAGTAGCAGACCTTGGAGTAGGCCATTCCAAGATGGCTTTTACATTCTCTGGATCCATTTTGAGACCTTCAGGTGATATAAAAAACCCCAAATAGACTAACTCCCTTTTTGCAAAGTTACACTTCTTCAGATTAATTAACAATTTCTCTTCCCTTAGCCTTTCAAGGACACTACGAATATGCAATAAATGTTCATCCAAAGTCTTGTTGAAAATTAAAATATCATCCAAATAGACAATAACAAATTTTTCCAAGAACTTCTTAAGTACCTCATTCATGAGCCGCATGAAGGTTCTTGGGGTGTTCGTCAATCCAAAGGGCATGACTAACCACTCATAAAGACCCTCCTTGGTCTTGAAGGCTATTTTCCACTCATCTCCTTCTCGAATACATATTTGATGATAGCCACTCTTGAGATCTATCTTTGTGAAGTACTGAGCTCCACTCAAGCAATCCATAATATCATCCATCCTTGGCAAAGGAAACTGGTACTTGATGGTGATCCTATTTATAGCTCGAGAATCTGTACACATCCTCCACTCTCCATCCTTCTTTGGTGCAAGTACTGTAGGTACTGCACATGGACTCAGGCTCTCTTGAATCAAGCCCTTCCTCAACAACTCCTAAACCTATCTATTTAGCTCCTCTGTTTCAGTAGGAGTCATCCTGTGAGCAACCTTGTTAGGAAAACTAGCTCCTGGAATTAGATCTATCTGATGACTGATTTTCTTTAATGGTGACAATCCATCTGGAACATTATCAAAGATAATACCTCCAAACTCCCCTAGTAAATCTAAAACTTCAACTGGTATTTCACTACTACCTTCTTTATCTTTCCTAGGAATCAAAGCATAGCACATATGCTGATGTTTCATGCCATCTAAAAACTTCCTTTCATCAACAAGACAAATTCTAGCACTGCTACATACCTTTTCACCTTCCTTTTTCATGGGCTTCAATTTGTGGCGAACTCTATCCTTTGTTAGAGAGTATGTGTTTGCATGTCCATCATGTACTGCATGACTATCAAACTGCCATGGTCTACCCAACAATAGATGGCAAACATCCATTGAAATAACATCACAAAGAACTTCATCATGGTAACTCCCAATTTTGAATTTCACTAAACATTGTTCACTTACCAGGACCTTATGGTCATCTTTTACCCAAGCAATCTGATAGGGCTGGGGATGTTTCTCCCTCTTGAGCTTCAGCTTAGAGACCATCTCTTCTGATACCAAGTTATCAGTGCTACCACCATCAATGATCACATCAAAACATTTATCCTCACAGTTGCATTTGGTATGGAACAAACTCCTTCGTTGTCCTGGTTCAATCTCACCACTTAGTAGGACTCTTTCATTTACCAAGGTCTATCCTCTTTTTGCATCCTTTGAATGTGATGATTGTGCATCCTCATCCACATGAGCAACCCTAGCTTGGCCCTCAGCTCTCCTATCTGTCCTTCCTTGTCATTGAGGGCATTCAAAGGCACGATGACCTTCTTCATTACAATGGAAATAGGTACCATAGAAGCCTCCTCTTCCTTGTCCATGTCCTCTACCTCTTCCTCTCTGATTCCCAAAGTCTTTTTCACGGGAATGGTTGAAACCCTCATTCCTCTGGTTCTTGCTAGTACTCTCATCTTGACTTTTCTTTTGGGTTTCATTGCAGCCTCCAGATGACCTACCGCTTCCCCTTCTTCCTTGACCGCGCTCTCTTTGCCTTCCTTCATACCTTTTATTTAGCTTCTTTTCAACTCGTAGGGAAAACTGGTATGCCTCTTCAACACTGGTCATTCTTACTAGACTTAATTCCTCCTGGATGCTAGGTTGCAACCCACTGATATAACGAGCAACCTTCTCCTTATTTTCTTCTGCATGCCCCTCTCTAATCAAGAGTCGGTAAAATTTATCTATATATTCTTGGACTGATCTTCCTGCTTGCTTTAACCCATGCATCTTCTTAAACAAATCAATCTCGTAGTCCATAGGAATGAACTGCTTCTTCAATTTGTCCACCATGTGATCCCATCTTGTGGTCTTCTCCTTTCCTCTTCTATTTCTTTCCAATTGAACCTCTTGCCACCAGATTTTGGCATGGCCTTTCAATTTGGCCTTTGCAAACTTAACCCTATCTAGGTCCTTGATATCCTCATATTCAAAGTATTCTTCTAGTTCATTGATCCAATCGATCAACTCATCTGGTTTCAGATTTTTTGAAAATACACCCACTTCAATTGTAGGTCTTTTCCCAAACTTAGTAATGGCCCTAAAAAGCCTTTCCTCTACATGATTCAGAACTTCCCCATCAAATTCCCCTTCTGGTTCCATTAATTCTTCTTCATTGTCATCCTCATTGTCATCACCAATGGCAACATTTGCTCCTCTACAGAGCTTCTCTTGCAATGCCTGCACCTGCCTTTGGAGGGCTCTAACCTCCTCAGGATTAATAGCTCTGGCCCTTCTACCACACTCTCTTCGTGGAGGAATCTTCTAACTCAATCCCACAACCACAAAGTCCTGGTGCAAACTGCCTCACAGTCGGCGCTCTGTCTACACACTCAGGAAAACCTACTCTGATACCACTTGATGGGGACACAACCCACAACAGAATAGACACAATAGAAAAGGGAAATTGTATTAACCAAGAAAATAAGCTAGTACAAATAGTACAAAGAAAATAAACTTCAAAGCATGCCCTAAGGGCTTACAATAGCATAAATCTAGAGATAATTTCTCCTTTCAGTACCTCCTCTCAAACTCCACTCCGCACTACCTTTTACAATGCCAGAAATCTCCTTAAATAGACCCCGAAGGGTTAAGGACTAGGAGTACATTCTAGAAAGTGCTAGTACGCATCCACCAACCAAATAGAAGGTTCCAGAAGCTGCATTAGAAGTCGGTGCAAATCTAGAAGAATCCAGAAATAGTAACCGAACTTTCGGGAGGCATAACTTTTGAACCGTAGCTTCGATTGACGAACTGTTTACATTTTCAAAAAGCTCTCAAAGCGCTCTATAGCCCTATGGACAAGCTCAGCTTGTCCCCCATTTTTTGGCCTTTTTAGAGGTTATTTAATGCCCCTAACCTGACTTTGAAGCATTCTTAGGAGGTCTCCAAAACCCAAAAAATTGCAATAACTTTCAAACCGTGGGGTCTATTGACCTGATTCTTTTTCTGAAATGCTCTAAATCATGATTACATTCATCTGGCCAATTCACACCTTCTAGTTTACCAAAATGATGGCCCAATTACATGCTCCTATTTTTTTGGGATTTTCAAACACACTGATAGTGGAACTGTGAGAGTTGGAACCTTTATTTGACCCAAATGGGTATCCAAAAATGAAAACACATGAAATAGAAACTAAGTCTAAGTATTTTTTTTTTGGTGACACAGGATTGCCCTTATACCTCTGGATGCTCCTACATCAAGATTACTTCCCATTTATGTAATTAGAGTTTTTGCAATTCAAGAAAGAAGATGTGAAGCAAATCATAAGATAAATTTAGAAGCAATAGTAGGAAGATTGACTGCATTTGAGCTAGATAATGATGACAACTATGTTCTAGCTTCCAAGAACATTGAATTAGCATTTGAAGCCAAGCTTGCACTCAAAGAAAAGGGCAAGAAGATAAAGGAATCTTAGTCAGAAAGTGAAGAAGAATCAGAACAGAGTTTTGATAGTGATCTTGAGGTGGTTGAAGCTCTACCAGCAAGGAAATATTCTAGAGGCAAAGGGAAATATAAAGGTAAAGTTCCTTTAATCTATTTTTCATGTGAAGAAATTGGACATATTGTTGCTAGGTGCCCAAACAAGAAAAATAAGGATGAGAAGAGAGGTCACAAATGCAACAGCAAGAAAGATTTCAAATCATTCAAGGTCAAAGGTAAAAAAATATGTTTCATGGCTAAGGATTCTAATGATTCTAATGATGGTGAAGATGAAATTGTTTATATTATTGTGAAAGATGAATCTGATAATGATGAGGAAGATAAAATGGTAGTTATCTCTCATGTGATCAAAAATGATACATGGATCATAGATAGTGGTTGTTCTCATCATATGACTGGTGAAAAAAAAAAGTTTGACCATTTTGAAGACTATGATGGTGGTAGTGTGAGGTTTGGTAATAATGAACCTTGTTGCATAAGAGGAAGAGAAAGAATCTCACTAACCAAAGAACTTGTATGTGATAATGCCTATTGGGTTGAAGGACTTAAACACAATTTTTTGAGTGTGACACAACTAATCAATATTGGATTCAAAGTGGAATTCATACATGAAAAAACAAGACTAGTGGATGACAAAGGAAAGCTAATTGGATCAGGCATATAGACAAAAGGTAACTTGTTCTATCTTGAACTTGGTGAGTATTCATGCTTTATTGTTCAAGTTGAAGAAAGTTGGTTATGGCACAAAAGGTTATGTCATGTGAACTTTGATAATCTGGTGAAAATAAGAAAACTCAAGAAAATAAGAGGCATTCCTAGTATAAAGAAACCTGATGTTGGTCTATGCAATAATTGTTAGATTGGTAAGATGAGAAAGACTAGCTTTAAAAGTAAGAACTATCAGTCTGAAGAAGTTATCAAAATTTTGCATACTAATTTGTGTAGACCTATTAGAATAGGAAGCTATACTGGAGAAAAGTTCTTCATTCTTTTTTTTGATGATTACTCTAGAATAATGGCTATCATGTGTTTGAGAGAGAAATTAGAAGCATTTGAAAAGTTCAAATAGTATTTGGCTAGAGTAGAGAAGGAAATAGGGAAAAGACTGAAATGCTTGAGGTTAGACAAAGGTGGTGAATTCATCTCCCATGAGTTCAATAACTTTTAAATTGAAAGGGGAATCAAAAGATAGGTATCAGTACCTAGAACTCCCAAGAAAAATGGAATAGTTGAAAGGAGGCATAGATCTATCATGGACTATGCAAGAACTTTAATGATTGAAAAGAACATTGCTATCAAATATTGGAAGGAAGCCATCAACATTGTAGTTCATACCTTGAACCAAGTATAGCTGAAGAAGGACTCATTCAAAACTCCCTATGGGTTATGGTATGGCTATAAACCTAATGTAAGTTTTCTAAAAGTATTTGGAAGTAAATGTTATATTCTAAAAAAATCTAGAAAAGGTAAATTTTATGTGAAGGGTGATGAAGGAATATTTTTGAGATATTCTTGCAAGAATAAAGCATATAGATGTTTGAATTTGTCTACTCACAAAGTCATAGAAAGTACACATGTGAAAGTTAATGTGTATGCAGAAAGGACTGAAGAAGGAAGCAAAAAGGAACCAAAAGATTATAGGAGATTTGTTTTCATTGAACCTAATACAGTGCCAAATACATCTATCAATCAAGAAACTTCTACTCTTGAGTCTTTAGTCATTGAGTTGCAAGAAGTTCAAACCGAGCTACAGGATCCTGAGTCACATTCAGATGCTATCAAGCCAATGCCTACTGAGTTCGAATGACCCAAGCAACAGTTAGATCAACTAGAATAGCTAGAACCTAAAGTTGAAGTACAAGAGGATGATAATGCAATTTGTTCAAAAGGCAAGGAACCTATATTAGCCAAGTATGTTAGGAGACATCATGCCCTAGATCAGATCATTGGAGACAAATTTAAAGGTACTATGACAAGAAGTAAGTTAAAAGGTACTTTTTTTCTTGTTGATTTTGAACCTAGAAATGTCAAAGATGCATTAGAAAATGAAAGTTGGATTGAGGCTATGAATGAAGAGATAGAGAAAATAGAGAAGAACAAAACATGGACTCTTGTACCTAGGCCTAAAGATAAGAATGTGATTGGAACTAAGTGAGCATCTAGAAATAAGTTGAATGAAGATGATAAGGTATCAAGAAGTAAACGTAGACTGGTATGTAAAGGATACTCTCAAGAAGAAGGAATAGACTATGGAGAGACTGTTGCTCCTATTGCAAGATTGGAAGGTGTCAGGACCTTACTTGCATATGTTGCATACAAAGGATTTAAGGTATATCTAATGGATGTCAAATCTACATTTCTTAATGGAATACTAGATGAAGAATTCTACGTTGAACAACCTAAAGGTTTTTTTGATCTAGACAAGAAGGACATGGTCTAAAAATTACACAAAGCATTATATGGTCTAAAACAAGCCCCTACAGCATGGTATGAAAGATTGCATAACTATCTTATTTAGATTGATTTTCAAAGAACTAATGATGATAGTAGCTTGTATATCAAGGAAGGACCAAATAACTGGATTGTTTTGGTAGAAATATTTGTGGATGACACTTTGTTTATAGGAAATGATGATTTATGTAAATAATTTACAGAGCAAATGAACAAGGAATTTGAGATGTCAATGTTTGGTGAGATTAAATTTTTTGTTGGTTTTCAAATTTAGCAGAGTAAGAATAGTATCTACATCACTCAATCTAAATATATCAAGGATATACTCAAAAAGTTTGTGATGGAAGATTGTAAACAAGTTGGAACTCTTATGTGCATTGGGCTAAAGTTTACCAAAGATGATGAATCAAAGGAGGTAGATCAAACATTATATAGATCAATGATTGGAAAGTTGCAGTATGTAGTTCATACAAGGCCAAATATTGCTCTTGCAGTTGGTACTATAGAAAGATTTTCAACAAAAGAAAAAGAAAATCACATGATGGCAATCAAAAGGATCATGAGATACTTAAAAGGCACTGAAGATTATGGATTGTAGTACAAATTTGAAGGTAACCTAGATTTGAAAGTGTTTACTGATGTTGATTGGGTAGGAAACATTGATGATAGAAAGAGTACAAGTGGAGCATTCTTTCTTAGAAAGAGATTGGTTTCTTGGAAAAGTAAGAAACAAAATTGCACATCCCAATCTATAGCAGAAGCAGAGTATGTTGCAATAGTAGTGAACTATTCTAATATTGTTTGGTTCAAACAATTATTGGAAGGCATGAAGATGGAAATAAAAGAACCAGTTGTTATGTTTTGTGACAATAGAAGTGCAATCAACATATCTAAAAATCTAGTAATGCATTCAAAAACTAAGCACATTGCAATAAAATATCACTTTATCAAAGAATTGGTGCAGGATAAGGAGATCATATTCGAATATGTCCATACAAAAGAACAAATTGCTGATATATTCACCAAGCCATTACCTAAGGATGCATTCTTGTATCTAAGAGGTAAGTTAGGGGTCATTCTCCTATCTGAGGCTTACTAAAATGAAGCTTTAGTGATGCATCAATAGGTACTAAGTTGAAAGTCTATTAGTTGATGTAGCATAGTCAAGAGAACATTACATATGAATCGGTACGTAAGGTACATTGTTACTCATTTGGTTTGTGTTGTGTTGTCTTTGACATGTGTTGTCAAAGAGGGAGAGTATACTATCATATCTTTCTAAAATTTGAATTGATTGTGGAGAATCTGCTATTTGATAAGAAGCTATGTAATTCCTTCACAGAGGGAGATTGCAGTATTTGAGAAGTTTGCAAAATAAAATCTAAGAGGGAGAAATATTCTTTCAGAAAAAGATTTGTTCTCAAATTTCTTCTACTATGACATGTTGTGTTGCCATCAATGCCAAAGAGGGAGATTATTGGATACAATTCTTCAATTGTGTGTTGTCTTTAATGTTACACAAATGTCATATCAGTTATCAAATAGAGTCTACCAAGATCAGTTGGTCAGAAAGGAAATTCTTAGAGTCTAACGAGCTCAAATGGTCAGCAAAGTAAATTACAGAGTCTACTAAGCATTTTAGGAAGTTACACTATGAAGACAGTTTCTACAAAGCTCACTCGGGCATCGAAGGTTTTTGTAGCAGAAGTTAGTTTCTACTGAGCTCACAAGGTTAGAAAAGGAAAGTTAGTGTTTACCGAGTTCACTCAATCTCCAAAGGATTTTATAGAATTTGTAGTGTTTACCGAGCTTCAGTTGGTTAACACTGGAAATCATTTCTAGAGAAATGTTTACCGAGCAGGGTTGGCGAATGAAGGATTTCATTATTTTAGGAAATAAAGTTTAATTGTTTCTTGTAAAGTTTGTAGCTGATTGATGTAATGATTATTGGTATTTGTAACTTGTAAATGAGTTGAATAGATAATTTATTAGGTATAAATAAAAGGTCAAGTTGTGAATTCAAATGTATGATGATGAATGAATGAGCGAGCATACAAGTGAGTTGATTGTATGAAGAGGAAAGTGTGAGCAAATTTTGAAGAAGGATAAAATATCCTTGAGGAGCAGCAAAGTTGTATTTGATCAAAGAGGATCTAGTGATGTATAATAGATATCTATAATAACAAATTTTAGTTGCATCTCATTCGGGTCACTTCATTGTTACTTTTTCATCATTGTAGCAGTGATTCCTAAATTTCTTAATAGAGTTGGTTTACCAACCATTTTTTTAAACCCTCTAACAAGGTGGATAGTTCTATTGAATTGTTCTTAAGTCCTCTAGCAAGGCCACTCCTAGTAGGGTGTTTAAATCATCTAAAAAGGTCACACCTAACAGTGTGTTTCTGTAACCTTTAATAGGGTTGGCTCCTAAAAAGGCTCACTTCAAAAGAGTGAAAATTCGTAGCTAGTTACTTGGTAGTTTTTTCCATATTGGGTTTCCACATTAAATCTAGTGTCTCTTGTGTTGATGTTAATTCTTTTATGCATGCATGTTAAATCTTTCTGAATGCTTAAAGATCAGTAATAAATTAACATACATCTACTAAGTTACAGAATTTTCTATGTGGCTACTGAGTGACAACAGTAACTAAGTTTATAACATAGTTAAGGGATTTGTTGATTTATTTTTGTGGTAACCAATTCATACCCCCCACCTCCTCAGTTACTAAATCTATATTTCCAACAAGATGTGGTATCATATTTATCACAATGTTTAGAATGTCAAGGGTTAAGGCTAAACATGTATATCTAGCTGGACTTTTGTACCCTGATGAAATACTAGAGTATAAGTGGAAACTTATCATTATGGACTTCATCCAAGGATTTCCCATGATACGACATAAGCATGATGTAATCCTGGTTGTGGTTGATAAATTAACTAAGGTAGCTCATTTCATACATGGAAATTTGAGGAATGGATCCTTGGCTTTGGCCAAAAAGTTTTTTTAAGAGGTATTCAGATTGAATGGAGTTCATAAGACTATAATATTAGAGAGGGACACTCAAATGAAATTAACATTTTGTCCAACCTTGAATGTATCTTTGGATACTATATTTAACTTTAGTACATCATATCACCCTCCAACAAATGGACAAACTGGGTGGGTTAATTAGGTTCTTGAGGAGTTACTTCAGATGTATTGCATGAATCAATAACACAAGTGGGAGGAGCATCTTCCCTTCATAGAGTTTTCCTACAATAACTCATACCATGCTTCTCTAGCGATGACTCCTTTTAAGGCACTCTATGGATGAAAGTTCAAAACTCCTATCAGTTGGGATATAGTTGAGGATAGAATCATTATTAGTCCTAATATGTTCAGTGAGATGGAAGAACATACAACTCTTAGTAGGGAAAGAATGAAGGAAGAAATAGATCAACAAAAGAGTTATCTAGACAAGAATCATACTTCTAGACAGGTTTTAGGTGGGGAAAAAGTTTTTTTTTGTGTATGAGGCCACATAGGAGTTCAATAACATTTGGAAAATATTCTATGCTTGCACCTCGATATGAGGGGCCTTTTGATAGTTTGCAGGTCATCAATCATGTTTCTTATAGACTTTTCATACCACCCACTCCTACCTGCATTGATAATGTTTTTCATTTCTCTTTGTGGAAACCCTATCATCCAGATATTTCTCACATCCCTAATTTCCATACCTTATAGGTACAGGATCTAGGAATGGTACTAGTGGATCTATTCTGCATATTTGATTAGTGTAACATCAGGGTATGTGATAGAGAGATCTTGTAGTATAAGGTCCAATGGGACCAATTTTCTATTGATAATGCTACATGGAAGGACATAGACGATATGCACAATTCATTTCAACATTTATTTGCATAGACTCTATTATGATATTTCAATTAATTTTTCAATATAATGTATGATGTGAGGATATTTTTTATATTTTCATAAGACATCAGGTCAATGTCTCTTCTTAGAGGGGAGGGATGTCACAACCAATTTTTAGACAAATATATTTCAACTTATGATTTATTGACCTTGTTTGGCTCTTTTGACTTGGTCATAATGTTTGTCAATCCAAGTCATTAAGATTAGTTGATATATATGTACGGATTAGATATCTTTTCTATTTTGACATGTGATGCATTTCCAATTATATATATTTTATTTGATGAAATATCATGCGAAAAAACTAGATAGGATGTGAACAATTATGTTTCAATTATTTTATATTTTAAGAAAAAAATAAAATGATAATTATATAATTTAGAAATTGATGTCTTTTCAATTTGAGTATGGATTTTTGGTTACTAATATAATAATGTCAAATATAGTTTTGTAATGACAAATAGGAATATGAAGACAAGGTTGTGGTTGAGGTAGAGAAGATTAGATCCTCCGTGAAGGTGTGTTCAAAATTATATGTTCATGCACACACCACTAAATTAGACATGCTATAGAAAGTATATTTGTACCAAGGGTTTTATGCTTGAATTGATTTTATGATGTTACCTCTATAGTTGTGTTAGTTTAGACCTTTTTCTTTTTCCTTTTAAAAATAACACAATAAAATGAAGCATTATTGTATTGTATGTGAATTTTAGAATGCATTATTATTTTGAATATTCTTATTTTATCAATTGAAAGAAAAACTCCTTATTAGTGAATAATGAATTTTAACATGATTTTAGGTTCTTTGAATGAATTTTAAACTACACTCCTTTTGAATATCTTCTCACCACACAATTTTGATTTTGAAAAGGTTGGACATGTATCAGTTAACGTTAATTACAACCAATTGAAAATTAAAGTCTTCCTTAGTTGGAAGAGAACGAAACATCATGAGAGTGAGTGGAACTTTATTAGAACTAAGAGATGTGACTCTAACTTTGGGGCATGTCAAATGCCTAGAAAGGATATTTTTATTGTTATAAGCTAAATGTAGTAAAAGGAAAAAATATATGCACAGAGGAGGACAGAAGAGGAAGGAAGTAAAAATTGCAGGAGAGAACTAAAAGCACCCAAAATACTAAGTTTTATTTATTTTTCATTCATCTATGAGACTGGGAAGTGTACTAATGTTTTCAAAATATGTGATCAATGGTTAATTAAACATTTAATATAGTTCTAAAACAAATTAATTTGTTTAGTTCAAAATATAGAAACATTTTTTGGGAACTTTTGGAAAGGAAAAATCTGCACTTTATTTTATTCACTAGAATATCTATGCATGACCAAAATACATGCCCACCTTAATTCTACATGATGTCTCCATTAACAATTGTGTTTATTTTTCCATTTTTCTTCCTAGACTGGATAGATTTATAATATTTTTCTTACTTATATTATAATGGAGACACTTGTTTTTAGCTATCTCGGCTCATTCAAATTACTTAAAGTTATATACTTTCCAAACATATGTATATATATTGTTCTGAAAAGTTTCTAGCACACCCTAGTTTCTTTGTTAAAAAGTATATATTTGATCATGTTCAAATGACTCTTGGGGTCGAATGAACCATTGGTATTAGATTTATGTTTGATTATTCATTTTCTAGCATTTTTCTTCACTCTCAAAAGAAGGAAGAGAACGAAACATTATGAGAGTGAGTGGAACTTTATTAGAACTAGGAGATGTGACTCTAACTTTCGGGCATGTCAAACGCCTAGAAAGGATATTTTTATTGTTATAAGCTAAATGTAGTAAAAGGAAAAAATATATGCACAGAGGAGGACAGAAGAGGAAGGAAGTAAAAATTGCAGGAGAGAACTGAAAGTACCCAAAATACTAAGTTTTATTTATTTTTCATTCATCTATGAGACTGGGAAATGTACTAATGTTTTCAAAATATGTGATCAATGGTTAGTTAAACATTTAATATAGTTCTAAAACAAATTAAATTGTTTAGTTCAAAATATAGAAACTTTGTTTGGGAACTTTTGGAAAGGAAAGATCTGCACTTTATTTTATTCACTAGAATATCTATGCATGACCAAAATTCATGCCCACCTTAATTCTACATGATGTCTCCATTAACAATTGTGTTTATTTTTCCATTTTTCTTCCTAGACTAGATAGATTTATAATATTTTGCTTACTTATATTATAATGGAGAAACTTGTTTTTAGCTATCTCGGCTCATTCAAATTACTTAAAGTTATATACTTTCCAAACATATGTATATATATTGTTCTGAAAATTTTCTAGCACACCCCAGTTTCTTTGTTAAAAAGTATATATTTGATCATGTTCAAATGGCTCTTGGGGTCGAATGAACCATTGGTATTAGATTTATGTTTGATTATTCATTTTCTAGCATTTTTCTTCACTCTCAAATGAAGGCAAGTGTATTGTCATATTTATCTTTGAATTTGGTATTCTTGGCTGAACAAGTGATTAAGTCGAGAGACTTTCTATAGTGGTAGCATTCTTCAATGTAAAAAATTTGACAATTTTTTAAAAATTGGCATTCATTAGACTTTCTTCTCCTAAATAATGTTATTTTAAATTTAACAATTATTTTAAGATTCTATTTATTTCATAGCTTGACACATAGTGGTAGCTGCACAACCATTTTAATATTTAAATACATTGGATACAGTGAAACAAATCTATAAGAATTTTCCTTAGGGAAAAATTCACCCAAGATTGAAGAACTCAAACACAAGCACAACTATAGACCAAAAAGAGTATGATCAATATATCATAGCATGTCCTGATACATCACTATGTGTTTAGATACACTAGGAGTGCTTGTATATAAAGGCCTCTAAGATGCATCTAGAATGTCTCTAGAAGGTGCCAGGAGATAAGCGTGACAACTGAGCACATGTCCTCCATTGTGCATGAATGTACATTCAATAATGAGAGGATAAGCATGACAAGGTGTGACATGTGTGGAGATGTTGTAGACACCATGTGCTCAAATAATTTGCTAATTCCTATGTTGTAGACACCATGTGCATAAATGAGGTGCGAACTCTTGTGTTGTCAACATTACAACTCACAAGAGTGCACATATTCCTAGGTGACTAA
Organism: Cupressus sempervirens; assembly: GCA_028749045.1. Classification (NCBI taxonomy): domain Eukaryota; kingdom Viridiplantae; phylum Streptophyta; class Pinopsida; order Cupressales; family Cupressaceae; genus Cupressus; species Cupressus sempervirens. Next base: position 170,418,173 of record CM053791.1, on the reverse strand, counting down.
TAAAGAAATATTAAAATAATGCATTAATCTAAGTAAACTTAAGTAAATGTAAATAGTAAATAATTATTTACACCAACACACTCCCTTAAGTGCAACTTATGGGAATGCACTTAAGCTCACAAAAACTAGGATGAAATGCATGATGGGTCCCGGCTACTAGGCCATGTTAGGTACCCATGTACATAATGAAAATGCAATCTCTCATAAAGCAGAGAAAGAGGGAAAACCTTATGGGAAAAACCCTCCCCCAAAAAGAGAGATGGAAAAACAAGATGCATGGATGGATGGAGTAATCAAGACCCCCCCCCCCCATTATGACATACATCAAGTATATACAAGAGAGAAATGAGAGGAGGAAAAAACCCTCTATGAGGAAAAAGTACCCCCCATAAAGGAGAAGAAGAAGGAGACTAGGTAGTCCCCCCCTCTAAATGTAAGGTGCTGACTAGTGAGAAATGCTCCAATGTAGAAGCTAATCCATGACTATTGAATAATGTTCCTCCCCTTTGGAATAAGCAATGATAGAGTTACTGGTGAGATGTTTCCCTTGGGTGTGGAAAGAATCTTGATGATGAAAGGTGTCTTTGAAACCTACTCAACTATTCTTGTATTGATATTTATGGTAGCTCCTTCCAAAACTACTGAGAAGAAGTGCAGATCTAACAAGGATTGTTGTAGAACCTTTTTCAAAGAACCAACAATCTCCTTAATTGATAGAGAGACCTCCTACAACTATTGTACATGAGGATCCACAATCACATTAGCTTGTAAAGACTGATCATGTAGAGAATGGATATGAGGGTCAGAGTGAGCCCTCCCAACAACTAGAGAAGGATCATCCTCATCAAAGAGAAGTGGCATATCATCAAAGAAGTTTCCCAAATCAGCTATGTGTGATTCCATGAACAAACCTAAAATGTCAGTCAAGAAGTCATCACCTGAGGCTCAAACTGGAAGACAAAGTGTACCATGTTGTGTTGAAGTACATGAATTGGTCACTATGGAAATAGAGGAAGAATTTTCCTCAAAGAGATGATGAATATCATCAAGGATGTCTCCCACATCTTCAATGTGAGACTCCACAAACAAACCTGCAATTTCTGGTAGGAAGTGGTCACATGAAGGTGAAGTAGGAAGACATGGAGTTTTCTTCTACATTGAATCCAAAGCATCAATGGTTGAAATAAGATCAGTAGGAGCAACACGAGCATCTGGAGGTATGATCCCATCTAGAGAAGATGCAGTTGCAACTGGAGGTAAAAGATCTTTGGGGAATGGAGTAATGTGTGGATCTCCATATGTCTCCCAAAGATAAATCCAAAAAACATATGGATTGGATGACTTACTGTCAATAAGTGAATCCAAAATCTCTATATCCACATATAGAAAGAGAGTACTACTAATGATAGAAAAAGTGTCAACATCATAGGTAAATCCTCTTGCATATGGTAGTGCATTGTGTTGACTGAGATATTTGATAGCCAATTGACTCCATTCCTGATAGTTTTTTGGTGCCAAGATAATCAAATCTTCCTCTTCCATGATGGACTAATCAATGTAACCCCCAAAAATACAAGAAAAATGAAAGAACACCCCATAATGTAAGATTTGGTGCTTTAGAAGTTGTGCATGTACAACAGGCCACTTGTCAAAATGAACAAGATGGACATCTGATTTTGCTGGTTACAACTACCTTTTGAGGCTTGACTCTAGAACTAAGCATTGTAGCTCAAATATACAATGATTCTGAAAAGTAATCAAAGAAATACAATGTAGAAATGACCCTAATGTTGAAAGTGGTATTTCTATCCATACAACACTATAATTTGATTGCACAACTAGAAAGTAGATAAAAAATAATGCACTTTCAAAAAAAATGGAACCCGAAAAGGAGTCTAGACTAGCCCATACAAAGTGTTTCAAGTTGCAAAATGCAGCATTGGATAGGTATAATTGCTAAGAGATGTAATTTTTAACAAATCTATGCACCAAAACTAGAAAAGAATAGCATCAATGAAGAGTTTAGGAATTCTACCCAAAATAAATTAAAAAATGCACCTGATTTGGAGTCTGAATGACTGAGTTATGGCCTCTCAAAGTCAGGCTGCCAAATCAAAATTAAATCTGAAGAGGGGTATCGGTAGGAAACTGTGAGCTTAAATTTAACGATCAAACAATTGTTGCTACAGTTAGAAAATTCTTGGAAATGACAGTGAGATGGCCGTCAAATTTAACTTCGTATATGGATGACATTAGCAAAAAATAGCCACCCTGGGTGGCGTGGCACAACCGTGTACAAAATTTACATCTATCATACAGATTTGGTACATGTGGTAGGTGACTAGATGCTACTAATTCATTCGATGATGTGGCACTGTGTAGATAGGGATCCAACATGGCTAGAGTACTACGTGGAGGTTTGCTACGTGGGCGAGTCTTTAGCCGATGCTTGGTAGGATTCACAATGTTGTAGTGTGTGTGGGCTAGGTTTTAATGCCAACTACCAAAATTTCCTTATGTCACATGTCAGTATGAAGGTTGGATGTGTTGCATCTATTACAGTGGTCAGAAGAGCGAAAGCACCGACGGTAGGAAGTCCAGTGTCAGGTCTGCTATGCCACCTTTATTTACACCAACAAAATCAAATAAAATAATTTAAAGAAGATGAGGTAATTGTAAAGAAAATGTTGGTAAATTGGTCTATGGTTTAGAAAAGAAGTTTTCTAAATTTAGTGGCATTGTTGGTAGCTTGTTGTCATTGTTATCCAATGGGTGCATGAGTCACATTTTTCTAGGAACTTAATGTTATAGATAGGAGATTTCCTATATCTTATTTAATGCATTTATATTTTATAAATTTAAAAACATTTTTTTCTTCTCATAACATTAGCCCTTTTATAATACAATCAAATTTGAATCTTAGACATGTGATGTATTAGTTGCAAATCATAAAGATTAAAATTTTTCATTTACAAGTGCAAGATGAAATGAAAAGTTTGTAGCAGACAAATTATGAAGGTGAGTGGACTTTAATAGAACTAAGAAATGTGATCCTAACTTTGGGGCATGTCAAATGCCTGGAAAGGAGATTTTTATTGTTGTAAGTTAAATCTAGGAAAAGAAAAAAATATACACACAAAGGAGGACAAGAGAGGACAAGAGAGCACTAGAAGCACCCAAAATACCATGTTTTATTTATTTTGTGTTCATCTATGAGACTAGGAAGTGTAGTAATGTTTAATGTTTTTAAAATATGTGATCAATGGTTAATTAAATGGTTAATATAGTTCTAAAAAAAATTAAACTATTCAGTTTAGAATATAGATACTTTGTTTGGGAACTTTTGAAAAGGAAAAATCTGCACTATATTTAATTCACTAGAATATCCATGCATGACCAAAAAACTTTCCCATCTTAATTCTACATGACAACTTTATTAACAATTGTGTTTATCTTTTCATGTTTCTTCCTAAACTGGACAAATTTATAATATTTTGCTTACTTGTATTATAATGGAGAAGCTTGGTTTTAGCTATCTAGGCTTTTTCAAATTTCTTAAAGTTTTATACTTTCCAAAAATATGTATATATTGCTTTGAATAGTTTCGAGCACACCCTAGTTTTTTTCTATTTTAAAAAAAAATTGATCATATTAAAATGACGTTTGGGATCAAATGAGTCATTATTATTAGATTTGTGTTTAATCATTCATTTTCTAGGATTATTCTTCACTCTCAAAAGAAGGGAACTGTACCATCCTCATTATTAATATATATATATATATATATATATATATATATATATATATATATATATATATATATATATATATATATATATATCTTTGAATTCGATATGCTTGGCTAAATGAGTTATTAAGTTGAAAGGCTTTCTACAATCGTAACATTCTCTAGCATTATTTTAAATTTAAAAATTATTTAGTGGTAGTTGCACAACCATTTAATATCTAAATACATTGGATATAGTGAAACAAATAAAATTAAATAATTTAAAGAAGATAAGCTAATTATAAAGAAAATATTGCTAAGCTAGTCTGCAGTTTTAGAAAAGAAGTTGCTAATTTTAGTGGCATTGTTGGCAACTTGTTGTCATTATTATCCAATGGGTGCATGAGTTACATTTTTCTGGGAACTTAACATTATAGATAGGAGATTTCCTATATTTTATTTAATGCATTTACATTTTATAAATTTAAAAACTTTTTTGTCTTCACATAACATTCACCTTTTTATAATACATTCAAATTTGAATCTTAGACATGCAATGTATCAGTTGCAAACCATGAAGTTCAAAATTTTTCAGTTATGAGTACAAGATGAAATGAAAAGTTTGTAATAGAAAAATGAATCCTTCTATATATTATTTTCTCAAAATTGTCCTCACTATATTTTTTAGGTTTCTTTTTCATTTATATTCTCTCCAAATTCTCTATAGTTCATGCAATGTTTGATATGATTTTAGAATTTTGGCTACCTGCGGAGTAGTGAGCAGTTTGTCTAAATTGAATTTTTATATTTCTAATATTTAGAAATCTTGAAATTAGATATCGCTCGACTTAATTTACAATATATATATATAAATATATATATCAATGAAATTTTTATATATGCTAATTTATCTTCCTTGAGTAACAATATACAATAGTTATCTTATCCCTTTCAATGAATTTTAATATATAAAAGAAAAAAATTATCTTAGTTAAGATGGTTAAATAGCAAGAAAAAAATAAACTAAATCTGAAACCAATTTATAAGAATCCATTCTTTCTATTGGGATTTCCTTCGATGATTATTCATAATGTAGTTTAAGAATTAAATGACATTATTATAAAGGCCCGTTTGGTTGCAGGCATAGGAATTGAGTATTAGAATTAAAAATTAGAATGAGTATAGGAATGAGGAATGAGAATAGAAAATATATATTCTAGTCTCGTTTGGTTCAACTAGAATTTTTTTGAGAATATGTGAATCCCTTATTTGGTTGTACAAAATCAGAATTGGAATGAGGTTAAGTTTTTTTTTTTTTTTTTTTCCCCTCTAATTTCATTTGTTTTAGTTTAATATTATTTTGATTAATTTTTTCAAAGAATGTATATTTATTTTTGGTTGACTCGTTGAAGTTAATGAGGAATTTCAATTATTTCAACCTTTTTTATTTAAATAGATAACATCACCCATATATTGATCATTTATATACAAAATCATAAATAAAATAGTATCTACAATCATAATTAAGTTTAAAAAAACAAAATGGATATATCATTATTTAATTTTTCCACCATTAGGTACATAGTCATAATACAATTTACATCTCCAATATCTATCTTTTAACCATATTTACACATTTGATCTGAAACCACCAATAACCAATACTACAATTCTAGCAATTAGAACACAAATAATACATTATTGAAGCGTGATTTCAACTTTTTCCATAGAAGCAATCTTCTTAGCAACAGTATCTTGAACATTGCACAATTTGCAACCATTCCTTTTATCATCTGTATAGTTAGACGTGGTTGACGTAGGTGGTCATCCTTGACCCACTGAAAGAAATTGCAGCTGTTATTCCCCCTGCATTCTAAAACTACATAGGTCCTTGCCACAATAACATACTACATAAAAATAAACATTCAAAAAAATAGTAACAACCTTTTGACTATTTGGACAACAACAAAATTTATGCCCAAAGTTATAGTCTATGTGTGCCATCCTCATTACTATAGTGCCAGTGCCACAATCACACAATGGAAAAGTATTTGAAGCCATCAACTCTATATAAATAATGAACAAATACAATGAGATAAAATAAATAAAAAACTAATTATAAACAAAATATTCCTACTGCTCAATGTAAACATAACTCTAAAAAGCATATTAAAAGCATGCAATAGAAAACAACTAATTATAATTGGTTCCTCATATGAAAAAAAAAAACATTTGAACAATTGAGAAGACAATAGGCAAATATTATAAGTGAGAACCCAAAATCAACACAATAACCCATCATGGTCTTCTAACTTTTTAATAAAATACAACTAGCAATATGCAACAAGTAGATGTGATTTCACAATGAAATATATTTTCATTGTTGATGTTGTATAAGTAGCATAGATATCGTCAATATTTCTATCTCAAATACCAAAAAATAATAAATGTGAATCTTGTGGAACTTGTTTATGACACTTATTTTATGTCATAATAAACTCCAAGCAATGTATCGCAGCAAAGACAATTTGAATCATTGGGCGCACCATATTCTTTCATCCCTAATCATAGTGAATATTGGTACAATATTACAATCAAATAATAAATAAGTTGGATTAGAAATGACACCCATACAATGTTTCACCAAATTCCTAGTACTAGCTAAATACAACAATGCATACAACATCATGAGTTATTTTTTACACACAGCAGTCCATACATCAACAAATCACAATTAGGGGAATAAAAATAGTAATTACAAGTAATCCACAAAACATAATTCATTAGAATTATAAATATTGATCATATATTCTTTGTCAAGTAGAAAAAAACACTTATGTTTTAGTATGATCCACACCAAAGGACATATTTAGTCCACTAATACTCTTCCCATACAAACATACAATGTTTCAACAAATTGCTAGTACTAGTTGGATACAACATTCCATATAGCAACAACATGAGTTACTCTATACAAACAACAGTACATACAACATACAACAATACAAACAACTATTTCAAGTACCCAAAAAAACTTAATTCATTAGAACTATAAATTATTATGTTGAACAAAATGAAGGTAAACAACATGTATTGTTCATCCATTTCAAGAACAAATGGAACCAATGGAACTGAGGATGCTTTAAATCCATCCAAGTATGACAAACATGAACATGAAGATTGTAAGTTCAAACATAGTCTAAAAAAAGATTATAAGTTCATAAAGATTATAATTTATCAGATAACTCCACCAAACTTATATCTAACATATTCTTACCTCTCCTTTGTAGTCATCTCTATAAACACCCAAGATTTTCTAGGTTCTAAACTAAAAAAGTCACATGCGAAAATCAAAGTCTCCCTACTAACTCTAGGCATGGCCTTGAGGGTAGTAAATGCATTTGATATATCATACTTGACTTCCCTCTTATCAACATTCGTGTTATGGGCCTTAGTCATGCCCTGGTCTATAGTTTGAATACTTTCGCATATGATCTCCAAAGATTAAGCCATGCTTAGCATCTTCCTCTTTGGTCTTCTTGTTAATGGCAGAGATGAATTTTGTCTTTAAACAAATGCATTGGAATTGTTTGAATGAAGGATTTCATTGAAAAACCGAAGAGTATCTTCCATGTGTGTATCAAAGCTTGCATCATCATCAAGATCAATAGCCTCTTCAAAGAGATGTCCATCTTCAGCCTCTGGACCTGTTGCTGCTTCATTTCCATCAACTATGTCATTGCCAAAAATGACTACTAAGTGATTGAAATAGGTGAAGGGTTTCCTCTTGTAGACTCTAGCATTTTTGAAATTTTTATCTGGATGATGAAAAAATTTAAAGTTAGAGGACTTTCATTTCAATTGATTAAGATATACTTTACTTAGATAAATATATTGTTTAGAGAACATTACCTTCAGGAACTCTTCCCATACACTATCATCTGTATCCATAAATTGAGTACTCTCGTTCCATGCAAAACCACTCATGTTTTGAATGCTTTCATTATTCTATAGCCTTGTTTCCATGTTTTGTACTTATTCTTAAAGTTATCCTTTCTGAGATTCATTTTCATTTCTTCATTGAACTTTCTTTTTATTGTAGTCCATGCTTCCATTTTAAATGCCCCCTTCACCTTTTCTTCCTAACTAAATTTTCTCAAGGAGAAAATATATCAACTTACATTCCATCTCTTTTGACCACACCACTTTCACATTTTTTGCCAAATTAGAAACTATAGTCACACGCGCCTCCTCATCCATGCTTGTTAAGAGATTGGTAAATGACATTTTCAGCTATCAATGGGTAGTTACAAAACTTGAAAAAAACCATCAATATGTCATGAAGATATCATAGTGTATGTTGTCAATCTAGCTCTTTTAGCAACAATCAAATTCAACTATAATGGTTGGCATAAACAACTATACTATCTTATTGCACTTCAAAAAACATAAACAACTGTTATGTTTCAAGTTTGTACTTTTCTGGGTCTGTACATAAACAAATGTAATGGTTGACATAAACAACTATTCTATTTTAGGTCTTTACTTTTTCCAAATTTATATTTTCATTGAACATACAATTGAATAGTTAAAAAATCACAAAACCAATTAGGAAGATATTTGTCTAAGGTGTAAGCAATCAAAAAAATATCTTACAAATTTAGAGCTGTAATATATTCTTCATCACCAAATTTATAGCAAACATTTCAAGGAGATCATCACCAGATTTTCAAAGCTATTGTATGGCAGATTTGTAGCAGACTTTTAAGGTGCTTTATGGCAGATTCATGGCAGACTTTAGAGAAAATTTACAGTAGACTTAAGAGAAAAATTTTGTAACACAAAATTGCATTCATTCTTGCATTTTACAATTCTAAACAATTTTTATTAGCATGATACTTTTTTTCTGCAACAAGTAGGCTTATATGGCTAATATAAATGACACTACTACAATTGAATAACTAGCAAACTGATAAAAGGGGATAATGACCTAAAGTAGCTTGTCCATTATTGTTCTCAATTCAAGTCATATAAAGAAAATCTTAGCATGTCTTATGTTATTAAATAAAATTAAGTAAAACTTTTTGTGAAATCAATACATCTAGAAAACAATAGTAAATTGATAGACACATCAATGCTAGTAGTAAGTAATTGTTTACTATGAACAATATGAGAAAAGCTAATGCATTATCTACATCCAAAAAAGAACTACTATCATGAGGATAAACACCATTTATTTTACCTAAATGTCACAAATAAACAATTTAGATTCTAAGCAATTGAATAAATCTTGTTTAGGATCTACATACCTCAAACATTTAGTAGAAGATTAACAACAGGACCAGGTGATAATGGTTCCTCCTCTTCTCCTAGCTATTATACCTATAATTTTTTCTTTCTCTACAAAGAGCTATCATTGGCATTCATATTAACAAATCTCTAATGAAGAGTACCAATATAGAAAACCAAGAGTCTAAAGAAAGCATCATTGTCCAGATTATTATTTTCATTTTAAAGACCAATGTGGAAGAGAATAAACACCTAAGAAATATATAACTAAAGCTTAGCTATGTGGTAGAATGAATTTGTGTGGCAAGTTTTGAGCATTGATAATAGGATTTTACTATTGCTATAGTTATGCCTTGAACTATACATTGGGTGAAGCAAGAGGGATTCATTGACATTGACATGCATTTTTTCACACATTTAATGTCTCATTTTTCTAGTCACAGGCCACCCACTTATATTCATTGACTTTAGCACAATGGCTTGATAATCTGAATATGCTTCTTGGCAAGGGGATCAAACAAGAAAAGCTAATTATAAGGACATGACTCAATGGGATGTATCATTTAACATTTCTTGGAGACTTAACATTTGTAGCATGTAACTGGATAGAATTTTAGTTTCCTACTTCTATATTCTCTCCAAAGTATTCTTTTAGTAGGTTGTCCTTATTATTGGTTGGTTTACATATGTTCCTTATGAGATAATCTATTGGATGTGCTAGTTCTTGGTCTCTATGTGATAGTATTAATAATGTATATTAGTCAACTACCAATGCTACCCACCAACAGGGCCTAAGCTTGCAATACAATTCATAAGATCACTTATATTTCAAAATTCATCTATTTTAATATATGCTACTCAATCCCAAAAAAATAAAAACTACTACTTGATTGAACCTTAATGCTTATTAAATTGGATATATTTATATAGTTGCCTGATTGCTAAACCAGTGAACTTCAAGGAATTGTGAAAAATAAAACCCTATGTTTACGTGTGGATCTATGAATGAAGGTGCATTGCACTTTTACTATTCCATTCCATTGAATATTAGTTTAGTTAAAATCAAATATCATGAACAATATTAGTCATAGCCAAGCAAGTAAAAATCAAATATCATAAATAATATTTCAAATACCATAGCTACAATATTAAACTTAATTGGATAAATGGAAGTAGCAAAATAGGGTATGTAAAATTCCCCAACAATATCAATATAGCCTTTCTTGACACATCTCCTAAAATAATGCATATAGCAGATAGTCTGGAATAGTGAAGTGTAAAATTATCCTTGAAAATAAAAAGTGCAATTCCTATTCATTACAAAGTGCAAATAAATGTTCACATTTTGTGGTATAACTAAGTTTAAGAGTTGTAATATTCCCACATCCTTTGGGCTATTTCATCTCTAAATCTCTCTCAGTCATCTCTATCTCATTGATTCATCCTATACATCTCAAGAATTGGCACATTTATCCTAGCATGATCATCATCCTCTTCAATTTCCACTTCAGATGGAAGACCATCCTCCATTGTAATGAAGTTGTGTAGTATGCCACATGCCAAAATAATCTCTATAATTTGGGTAAATATACTATAGGATGTTGCATGCTTCAAGATAGGAAAACGTTGCTTGAAAATACCAAATGTCTGCTCTATCACATTCCTAAGAGAGGAGTGTTGGTGGTTAAATAACTGTTGGGGACTGGTGATTGGGTTTTCTCTACAAAAATCTTTTAGCTGGTAATGTGTACACCAATAAGGAACAAGAAATCTTGGTACATTTGGGTACCTAGCATCAACTAAATAGAATTTTCCGATGCAAATAGAATTAAAGTTATACTCAAAATAGAGAATTAAAGTTTTGATTTACTTTAGTCTGAATATAATCATATTAAATATGAATTAATATACTAGGGAGAACCACAAGTGGATCTACTCTAGAGAGAGCTGAAGCAAGCACCTAACTATCTATAGTAGACTGTTCCCAACCAGTAAGAAGGTATTGAAACTTTTGGTCAAACAAACATATGCCCAAAACATTCAGTGAAAAATTACCCTTTCTATCATGATATTTTTCTTTCATGTCCACATCAATGGTAACAACCATATGAGTTCCATCAAGTGCACCAATACAATCCTATAATAATCAATATTACTGTCAAATACAAATTATTATATGTAGTCTCTAGTAATGAAATACGTGCCAATAGCATAGTTACCTTGAAATATGGATCAAAATGGTCCTTCCCAAAAATTTCTAGATGAGTGGTTGCATCAGGGGGTGAAATATAGTCATTATGAAGTGCTATTATAGCCTTTAAGACCTTATGAAAGTGTCTACTCATTGTCTCTCCTAAGTGACCAAAGTTATGCCAATCATTTGATTCCTTAGATTATGGCCAAGGGTGTGGAGGAACATCACTAGTTGTTCATCCAATGATATGTTTTTCGTATCTTGAATTCTCCCTTTTTGTCTTCAAATTTTGGCCAAGCAAAAGAAGGCTACTCTACTCATGCATATTTAGTCATGGAAATCTATATTACTAGAATGGATAATGCACTTATAAAAAGGACATATAGCTCTTCTTCACTTATCCTATCTCTTCTAGCCTCTTGAGAAGATGCTACTTTTAATACTACAAGACTGGCAAGCAAAATAGTGAGTATGTGTGTCACCTTGATCTTCCTGACTATAACTTCTAGGACTTCTATATCATCAATAAGATCCATCGAATGACCTACAATGGAAACACATCGATCGATTAGGTCACATGAATCATATTATTGTTAAGAGCTATATAAACAATGTATAAACACTAATTACTTAAAACTATTCAAATGTTGTATAAAGGTACGTGTGTGTGTGTGTGTGTGTGTGTGTGTGTGTGTGTGTGTAATGTAAATAAATCTGACATTTATTGTTCTAGTAGACCAACAGGATGTAGGAGCTATTTATTGCCTAATAGGAGAACATGGACATTATAGTAATAATAATGTGAAAAATAATAGATTCATGGAAATGTTACTGTCACCTTGTTCTAAAACCTAAAATAAAATAGTAGAAGCTCATTTTCATGAATGAAAATACAAGATTAGAGGACCACATAATCACCGATTACCATGTATGTTAACCAAATTTGATGTGAAGCATAATGAACCAAACTTAGGAGATGGGGCTAATAAATTTGTTATGTGCTCAGCTACTAAAAACAAAGGATGTGATGTTGAAAACTAAATTATAATTTGGATGGGGTCTAAATTTGAGTGTAAACTTGAAGTTGGTTGTGATCAAAGAGCTGAGATAAAAGTTGAAGATGTAAGACTTGATGGTAAAGATACAATAGATGTTAGACATAATGATAACAATTAAAAGAAAGAAATTCAGATAGTGGGTGAAGTTTCAACAATTTTTTACTTTTAGCATGCAAGAGCCATGCTAGAAAGTGGAGTTGTAGTTGAGTCTTAAAAGTTTGTGTCTAAGGCTATGGGAAAAAGGGATCATTTTTATCTAAAGAATAATCACAATTTGAAGGAGAATGAAGATCATGTTAGTTTTGATGAAGAGCATGACATCAAAGAAAAAAAACAAGGGAAAGTAGGGGAAGCCATTCAGTTAGAGTCTAATTTAAAATTTCAGGGTAAGATACTCCATGAAGATGTCAAAGTGTGTGTTATATTTAGAAACACATGGGGGAATTACATAATCAATCACAACTTATATTAACCTACCTTTTAAAATAACTAATGTGTATTGTTATATCATACATACCTGGTAAATGCTTTTAAACATAGTAGACTAACATACACTAGTAGTAAAAAATCTAGATAGCTATTAATGGTTTAGAAAGGACTTCTTATGATTCAGAACTTTGCATTTACATTACTATTGCCTTAGTATGCATTCAACAATTTGTAAAACAATACGGATCTAGGAAAATATGAAATGACTACTTCCATGAGAATTTTGGCATTAAGAAAGTATTTCCATGTGAGAGAAATAAAAATAAATCAAATCACAAATTTAAAAATTTGTTTAGCATGTGAAGGTGTCGAGTGACAGTTTTGCTCGGCACCTTAAGGAGCCGAGTAAGCTCAACACCTGATGGGCAACTCGGCACCTACAAATGCAAAGTGAACTCAACAATGTGGATGTCGAGTGAGCTCGATCAGTAGGGTGGAGCTCAATAGAAGAAGGTGTCGAGTAAGCTTGGCACAAATTGCAGAGATAAAAACTCAAATGAAGACCAAGCCGAGTGAGCTGGTTTATAATGTGAATGTTTTCACTATTAAAACTAGAGAGCCAAAACTTAGAATATTCAATAATAATCTTCTCAAATGCAACAAATAAGAGAAGAGCAATGGATTCTAGTATGCCTCCTTGCTTTCTTTTCAACTTTGATTAAATCATTACGAAATTTGGGAGAATTCAGCTTCAACTAGAATACCCTAAAATAACCCTAAAACTTTAAACAACTTCAAACTTCAAAACTTTAAACTTGCAGCTCTAATGGCTACATACAACAATGCCTGGAGAAATCATTGCTTGAATAGGTCACATCAAACAAACAATAAACTTACAGAATGACCAGAGAAGAAACATGTGCACCTGTAAGCACGAAATGAACTTTCTTTTGTCTCTGCACTCTGACAACTAGATCTGCTGATCACTTCTCTTCTCTTTGCAACTTCTAATCTTCTTTGCTTTGTTGAACTTCAACTTCTTTGTAACTTCTGATATTCTCTGTGTCTAACTAGTTAAATGAATGTGAGACATTCTTGTTTTCTTCTACCACACAAATTTTCCCCCTCTTTTTCAAATTTGAAAAATCACCTACCACATTCATGTTTTTTATCTATTTTGCAATCTGTCAGGGGTGGTAGGTGGGCATTTGGCTCTAGGGGCAAACATTAACTGCAATTAACATTCCAACACTTCCCCTTTGTCTTGAGCCAAACAAAACAAGGATCACTACTGATCCACATCAACTACACCAAGACACTCTCTTAGGTGTACAAAAGTTCCAATGCCTAATGGCTTTGTGAAAATGTCTACTAGCTACTGCTCAGACTTACAAAATTCCATTTTGATATCCCCATTCTCCACCAACTCTTTAATGAAGTGATATATGATCTCAATATGCTTGCTTCTACCATGGAAGACTGGATTCTTGGACAATGCAATTGATGAGATGTTGTAACAATAAATTGTGGTGCCATCCTCTTGCCTTTCATTCAAATCTGTCAAGAACATCCTTAACCAAATAGCCTAACATGCTGTTGCATTTGCTGCTATATATTTAGCCTCTGCTATAGATTGAGCAACAATAGGTTGCTTCTTGGATGCCCATGAAATTGCACCTAATCCCATATGAAATACATATCCAAAAGTGTTCTTCCTATCATCTATACTTCCAGCCCAATCACTATTAGTATAACCTATCAACTTAAATTCATTTGTTGTAGTATACAAAATTCTAAATCCCTTGGTACCTTTCACATACCTTAGGATCCCTTTTCCTGGTTGCCAATGGGAATCCTTTAGTGTTTCCATAAATCTATAAATTAGACTTACTGCATGCATCAAGTTTGGTCGAGTTCTAGTCAAATATATTAAACTTCCAACCATACTCTTCTATAGTGTCAAATCCACTCTCTTGCTAGAGTCTTCCTTGCTCAACTTCAAACCTACTGCTATTGGTGTGGGGGTTGCCTTACTGTTTTGCATTTTGAATCTCTCCAAGATCTGCCCTGCATATTTTTCTTGAGAGATGAAGATGCCATTATGCACTTTTTTTACTTCTATGCCTAGAAAGTACTTCAAGAGACCTAGGTCTATCATTTCAAACTCATTTTGTATGGCCTCTTTGAACTCACCAATTAGAGCTTTGTTATTACCAGTAAAAATCAAATCATCTACATACAAGACAACAACCAACACATTTCCATTTTCCGCCTTGATGTAGAGAGTAGGCTCACCATTGCTTTTTTTAAAGCCATTTCTCATTAAATATGAGTCAATTCTATTGTACCATGCCTGTGGAGCTTGCTTGAGCCCATAAAGAGCTCTCTTCAATCTATATACTTTGTGTTCTTCACCTGAAACTTCATAACTAGGTGGCTGCTCGACATAGACTTCTTCTTTCAATATACCATTTAGGAAGGCAAACTTCACATCCATTTGAAATACCTTCCATTTGTGCTAAGCTGCAATTGCTATGATAGCATGCACTATTTCCATTCTTGCAACCGGGGCATATGTTTCATCATAATCTCTGTCATACTACTATTTGTAGCCCTTGACTACCAGCCTTACCTTATGCCTATCAGTCTTGCCTTCAGCATTGCATTTGGTCTTGTAGACCGATTTCACTCCAATCACTTTCTTTTTTGGAGGCAATTTGGTTAGCTCCCATGTCTCATTCTTTTCTATAGCATCTATCTCCTCATCCATGGCTTTACACCATTTCTTCTCCTTATCAACTTCTTCAAAATATATTGGATCACTATGAGAAAATAATGCAAAATTAACACTCTCATCATAATCTTCATACCTTTCATCTTGGTATATCTCCCTAAGACTCTTGGTCTTTCTTGGTAACAGGGAGGAGAGTGTGGGATCAGAATCTTCGCTATTGTTGCTTTGCCAACCAGCTCGGTCTTCACTGTTACTTGGCACTGACACTCAGTCATGCCTAGAGGAGCTCGATAATGACTGAGGTTGCTTGCCTTTTCTTCTATCTGCTCCTTCTTCTTGCTATTCATCAGCATCCTCTTCACTCATAATTGGTACTTTACTTGAGATGCTTGGTGATTCATCAGTCGGTCCATACCATGACTAATTTTCAAGAAATTCTACATCTCTTGAGAGAATCATCTTGTTGTTCAATGGGTCATACAATCTGTATGCCTTTGATTCTAAGTTGTACCCTATGAAGATGCACTTCACTCCTTTGTCATCCAATTTCTGCCTTTTCTCTTTAGGCACATGTGCATATGCAACACATCCAAACACCCTTAGGTTTTCAACTGTCCATCATCCTCGTGACCATGCTTCCACTGGAATTATATCACAGACTACCTTTGTAGGACACCTATTAATTAGGTAAATTGTTGTTGCCATAGCCTCTCCCCAAAATTCAGTTGGGACACCTTTCTCTTTCATCATGCTCCTTGTCATTTCAACAATGGTCTTGTTCTTTCTTTCAGCCACTCCATTCTTTTGTGGTGTGTAATTGGCTGTGAGCTCTTTCTTTATGCCATATTTCTTGCAAAAATTTACAAAAGAATTGGAGGTATACTCCCCTCCTCTATCTAATCTTAGGACCTTGATATAGTGTCCACATTCTCTTTCAGCCTGGGCTTTGAACTCAAGAAACTTATCAAATGCTTCAGATTTAGATTTCAAAAAATAAACCCATGTCCTATTACTGAAATCATCAATGAATGTCAGAAATAAGTACTTCTCCCAGTGGAAGTAACTTGCATAGGATTGACTAGGTCAGTATGCACTAACTCTAATGGATATCTAGCCCTCCTAGAATTTCCAAAATTAAAGGGAAGCCTATGTTGCTTACCCAAAATACAAGCCTCACACTTGTCACGTGAATTTCCTATATGTCGAAAACCTTCTACCATTCTTTTATTTGATAAAAAATTTAAACCGGCATAGCCTAGATGACCATACCTAAGGTGCCATGGCCGTGAGGGGTCTTCAATCACACTCCTTAGAGCTAATTGTGTGGGAGGTGCAGCACCAACTTGAGATGAGAAAATTTTCTCTATCCTCAAGGGAAACATTTTGTTCTTTTTCATTTGAACTACTACAAGTAAGTTCTTGCTCCCATCCTTTTCATGAATGACACATGTGTCATTCTCCATCAGCACTTTGTATCCATTTTGAATGAGCTAACCAATGCTCATCAAATTGTGCTTCATACCAGGGACAAAATACACATTTTATATTTCCTTCTTCTCACCTTGCTTGGTGTGGACCATAATAGATCCTTTGCCCACTATTGGTAGGGTTCCATTTTTGCCTATTTTAATCTCAGATTTGAAACTCTTGTCAATGAATGAAAACAAGGTTTCATTACCACTCATGTGGTTGCTACATCTACTACTGAGGTACCAAACCTTAGGGCTTCCTTCCTCACCAACATTACACATGATGAAGGCAGTGGCATTGTTTTCACTTCCCATGTTCACATCAGCCACATTTTCTTGTCTGGACTGATCATTTTTCTTCTTCCAGCATTCACTTCCATAATGCCCATATTTATGATAGTAGTAGAATTCTACATTACTCCTATTTGAGTTGTAGTTTTTCTTACCTCCTCTTGAAGTATTTTGTGAGCTACTTGCTCAATCTACTCTTCCTGAGCTTTCTGCTACAACATTTCTTTTTCCTCAATTACCTCAGCCTCTACCTCTAGAGTTTCTACCTGGGCCATTTCTTCCTCTCCCCCTTCCTCTTGGATTTTATTGAGTCTTGAATGCTTGCTCTTGGGAAGAAGAAGATGCAGATCTGTTGATCCTATGCCCATGGGTTTGAAGAGTACCCATCAACTCATCCATTGTCAAAATAGTGAGGTCTTTTGCCTCTTCTGTGGTCATGACCAAATTGTCATATTTATGAGGTAAACTCCTCAATATATTTTCCACTATCCTCTACTCTTGATAGTCTTCTCCATTTGACTTCAATTGATTAATCACATTAGAGGTCCTTGAACTGAAATAGGCAACTGATTCATTTTTCTTCATCTAAAGGTTCTCAAACTCCCTCCTTATATTATGTAGCTTTACTATACAAACTTTATCAGTCCCCTTGAAGTTTGTCTCAAGGATATACCATGCTTCTTTTGCATAATTTTCTACTACAATCTTGGGAAAAATAGTTTCTGTCATTGCTACCTCAATAAGACTTAATGCCTTTGCATCCTTTCTCCTTGACTCTTTCAAATGAGTCTTTTGATTATTGGTAAGAGCAGCATACTGAGTTGGGTCTATCACATCATTGAACCCATTAACTAAAAACTCTCACAAATCATTTGCAACCATTATGGTCTTCATCTTCTTTGCCCATGTATCATAATTTTGTCCATTGAAGGGTGGTGGCTATTGCCATATCTTTCCTGCATCTCCTGTCATGATAAATATCCTAGAAAATTTTTTCCTAACTCACTGTGGATGTGGGGCCTCAAAGATCTAATAAAATGTGAGAGAAATAAAAATAAATCAAATCACAAATTTAAAAAAAATTTCGGCACGTGAAGGTGTCAAGTGACAGTTTTGCTCGGCACTTGAAGGAGCTGAGTGAGCTTAGCACCTGAAGGGAAACTCGGCACCTATGAATGCCAAGTGAACTCAGCAATGTGGATGTTGAGTGAGCTTGGTCACCATTGTAGGGTGGAGCTTGGTAGAAGAAGTTGTTGAGTAAGCTCAGTACAAACTATAGAGATAAAAACTCAAACAAAGACCAAGTAGAGTGAGCTGGTTTATAACGTGAATGTTTTCACTATTAAAACTAGAGAGCCAAAACTTAAAATATTCAACAATAATCTTCTCAAATGAAATAAATAAGGGAAGAGCAATGGATTCTAGTATGCCTCCTTTCTTTCTATTCAACTTTGATTAAATCATTACAAAATTTGGGAGCATTCGACTTCAACCAGAAAATCCTAAAACTTTAAAAAACTTCAAACTTCAAAACTTTAAACTTGCAGCTCTAATGGCTGCATACAATAATGCTTGGAGAAATCACTGCTTCAACAGGTCGAATCAAACAAACAATAAACTTACAGAATGACCAAAGAAGAAACATGTGCATCTACAGGCACGAAATGAATTTTCTTTTGTCTCTGCACTTTGACGACTAGATCTGCTAATCACTTCTCTTCTCTTTGCAACTTCTAATCTTCTCTACTCTACTAAGCTTCAACTTCTCTATAACTTCTAATCTTCTCTTCCTCTAATTGGTTGAATGAATGTGAGATTTCCTTTTGTCTTCTACCACAAAATTTCCTCCTCTTTTCCAAATTTGAAAATTCACCTACCCCATTCATGTTTTCTATCTGTTTTGCAATCCATCAGGGGTGGTAGGTGGGCATTTGGCTCTAGGGGAAAATGTCAACTGCAATTAATATTCCAACATTTTGCACTGTAGCTTTCCTTAAAAAAAAAAAAAAAGGTTGCTTCAAAAGCATAGAAAAATATCTGAAGATATTAAGTAACTAAGAGGAGCATTTTTGTTTATTGGATTTTGATTGATAGATGGAACTACTTTCTAGACAAGTGGATGGTGAGATAAGTAAAACTAGAGAAAATAGAGTCAAATACACAACCCATATGTGATCAACAAAATCTCTTTTGCTTAACTATATGGACAACTTTGAGACAACACCTGTTTGCCTTAAACACGACCTCATTTGGATTTGAGAATTTGGGTAGGGTTTTTCAATGGATCCTATTGCTTGTAATTAAAGAATAAGTTACTAGACATTTCAATACCATTTGGTTTTACAGTTGAGCTTCTACTCAAACACAACACCACTCTTTTCTAGAATTTCTCTGGATCATTTTCAAAAGTTGATCTACATTAAATTTTTTTGCAGCATAAAGGTTGTAATCGTCTGAAAGTGTAGTGGGAGGGAAATTCAAGGCTAAAGAAAAATAAGTTAGATTTTGTTGGGTTTATCTATTTTGAAAGACTCTTAGGTTTGTCATTCTTTAACAATGTTCTACTCTTGTACTCTTTATTCAGTGTTCAATACTGGTAAGTGGGATTTGAATGTTGATGTAAAAAATATAGAGTCAAAATCAGAAGCTCAGAAGCTACTATGATGAAAATCAGCATGCAAAGATGTGCTCCTATCTACCTTTTCCTCACCACTATTCAATGTTTATTAAAGCCT